>OU343220.1:59251603-59623463 GCA_910596185.1 Chrysanthemum makinoi
AAATATATTCCTCCTCATCTTAGGAATAATGAACATGCCTTTCATGACTACTGTGCTCACCTTAAAGATAGTCTAGAATGTCTCGAGATTGTCAAGAGGATTTCATTAACAAACCTCTTGATAGTGAAATTAGGTTTGTTTCTTGCCTCCGTGCCAAACGATCTCAAGAGTCGCTAGAATGTGTAATTGCAACATGTCCCAAATCCTTAACCTTAGGTGCAAAAGGCAAAGTTGTGATGCCTTGTTCTATGCCTAGTGCCGAGCCTTCAAACCATTCTAAGCCCGCTTTTAAGAAAGTAAACATCAATGTGTCGCCTAGTAATACGTATCCTTGCACGCCTAGTTCAGAATGCAAAAGTAGATCAACCAACTAATGTTCCCATAATTCCCTCTACAAGAGTAATCAATGACATTAAAGCAAGCATGTCAAAGTCTCAAGACAATACAAGGAATGATAGGACCTTGCAAGCTAAAATGTGCATTGGAAGAGAGTAGAAGACCAACCTAGGAACTTTAAGCTTGAGTTGAATAAAACTAATCGTGTTGATTCTAGTATTAGCCTTAGGCGCATCGTAATTAATTCAATTCGATACTATTTGCAAACCTTGTAATGATGCTTGAATTCTCGCTTCTAATCATGAATGTGGTGTGAATGTTTTGTCTAATGATGTTAAATGCCCAATTAAAATTGTTAATGCTAATAATCATGCAAAGAAGGCAAAAGGCAAAACGAAAGATTGTTAGAAAACGTGGAAACCCAAAGAACATTTATAAAGATAGGTTATTATTGGATAAATTGCTATCATAAGACTAATCGACAATGCCCACTAGAAAATGGATGCCTACGGTAGAACTATTCCCTTAAGAAGTGAACATACTTTGAATAGGTCAAATACGCATACCAGAGATTGCATCTATTCCCAATGATTCCATTGCTTAATTTCGATATGGATGTTTCTATTTTGTGGGTGTTCCAACCATGCATTACTAACCAAGTGGAACCCATTCTTGCATGGGGATCCCAATTATCCGCTTATCCATTCTGTCTCAGGTTCAACCTGCAGATCGCTCAAATCGTTCGTGGTACCCGGACTCAGCCGCTCCAAGCATATGACTGGAGACCGGTCATGCCTCATGAACTTCGTGAGCAAATTCATTGGGACAGCTTAGATTCGAATGATCATTTCTGCTATTATGGGTTATGGTGATTATGTTGTTGGTGATAGTGTTATCTCCGTGGTATACTATGTGGAAGGTCTTGGTCATAACTTGCTTCTCTCGTTGGTCAATTCTCGACTGATCTAGAAGTAGCCTTCAAAAAACATACTTGTTTTGTTAGAGAACTTGATGGTAAGGAACTTTTAAGAGGAATTCGTGGTTCAAATCTTACACCATCTCTATCGAAGATATGATGAAGTCTTCTCCAATTTGCTTGTTGTCAAAGGCTTCAAAAAAAATCATGGTTATGGCATCGTCGTCTCAATCACTTGAACTTCGGCACCATCAATGATCTCTCCGAAAGGACTTAGTTGTAGGTTTACCCACTAAAGTATGAAAAGGATCATCTTTGTTCAACATGTCAATTGGGAAAAAGCAAGAAGTATGCCCATAAACCCAAACCTACTAACTCGTCACAGAAGTTCTTCATACAATTCATATGGATTTATGTGGACCAATGAGACAATATCTTTGGGAAGAAATATGTGTTAGTTGTGGTTGATGATTACTCTAGATTCACCTGGTCAAGTTCTTAAGGACAAAGGATGAAACTCCTGATATCATCATCAAACTCATCAAACAGTCAGCAGTTCGACTTAACAAAACCGGCCGAATTATCCGAACGAAAATGGAACCGAAGTTTGTTAACAAACAACTTAGTGAATTTTATGAAAGCATTGGAATCAGCCATCAAAGAAGTGTTCCACGAACTCCTCAACAGAGCGGTGTAGTTGAAAGATCTAAATCGAACCCTGTAGAAGCCGCTAGAACAATGTTGATTTACTCAAAAGTTCCAATGTTTCTCTGGTCAAGCTATTGCCACCGTGATGCTACACACAAAATCGTTCCCTGATTCACACTGTTCATGGAAAGACACCATATGAACTTGTCCACAAATGAAAACCTAATCTCTCTTTCCTTCGTGTGTTTGGAGCATTGTGCTATCCAACTAATGAGGGTCAATACTTAGGCAAACTTAGCTAAAGGCATACATTGAGTATTTGTAGGGTATGCACCAAACAAAAAGGGATACGAATCTACAACAAAAGAACCCGAAACATCATGGAAACAATTCACTACGTTTGATGAGTCGACCGTCAAACGGCTCCGACAATTCGTTATGGACCCGCACTTCAAAACAATCCAATTGGTTCATCCCTTGTTCCAAACTCTTCTCAAGAAACTCCATATGTACCTCCATCTCAAGATGATTTAAAGAAATTGTTTGATCCTATGTTTGATGAACTTTATGATCCATGTACTAATGAGGTGTCGATTCTACAACAGAGGTGCTCATATTCCCTTGAATGAAGTCAATCCCTCGGCCTCAATATCATTAAGTCAAGAAGCCGCCGCCGATCCTTCGTCTCAACAAATCATCATTCTTCAAATGTACATCATGGAACGTTTCGCATCAATGATGAAGTTAACCCCTTTGCTACTCCCGAGGATGCTCCATTCGAAAACATATTTGCTCCTCGAATCTTCATCGTAACCATCTTCTTCGTGAGACATCGACTGCTACTTCAGCCCCTCAACAACTACCACATGAACACCTCGGAAAATGGACTCACGATCATCCATTAGACAACATCATTGGAAATCCTCTCGCCCGTATCAACACGGAAACAACTTGCAACCGATGCCTTATGGTGCTTCTTCAACTCCAGACTCTCTAAGATCGAACCAAAAGATGTTAAAACCGCCATGAATGAAGATAGTTGGTTCAATGCCATGCAAGATGAAATTCATGAGTTTGATCGACTAGATGTATGGAAAGTAGTACCGCTCCGTGATTGTGCTATGATTATTGCTCTAAAATGGATCTTCAAAGTGAAACTTGATGAGCATGGTGATGTGTTGAAGAACAAGGCTCGATTAGTTGCTAAAGGATACCGCCAAGAGGAGGGTATAGACTTTGAAGAATCTTTTGCTCTGTCTAATCGAGGCAATTAGAATCTTTTTGGCTAATGCTGCAAGTAAGAACATGGTAGTCTATCAAATGGATGTGAAGACGGCATTCCTGAACGGAGATCTTAAAGAAGTCGTCTATGTCACCCAACCTCGAAGGATTTGTGAATCCGAGCATCCTACCCACGCTATCGCTTGAAGAAGGCTCTTATGGTTTAAAGCAAGCTCCAAGGGCATGGTATGATACGCTATCAAAGTTTCTTCTATCAACGGATTCAAGAAAGGAGCAGCTTGATCCAACATTGTTCACCGTGAAGTCGCAAACATTTAATTCATGTTCAAATTTATGTTGATGATATCATTTTTGCATCGACCGACCCCAATGATGTGATCGCTCAAATGAAATGAGTTCAAAATTTCAAATGTCAATGATGGGACAAATGTCATTTTCTTGGGATTACAAATTTCACAAAGTCCCTGAGGCATTTTCATAAATCAATCTAAATATGCAACTGAGATCTTAAAGAAATTTGGATTTGATTCAAGTGACCTGTTGACACTCCCATGATTGATCGAACCAAACTAGATGAGGACCACTCGGGGATCATGATTGACCAAACAAAATATCGTAGTATGATTGGATCCCCGATGTACCTCAACGCTAGTAGACCGGACATCTTGTTCTGTTTGCATGTGTGCTAGATACCGTGCTAAGCCTACTAAAAGCACCTTGAAGCGTTAAACGGGTCTTTCGGTATCTCCAAGGAACCATCAATATGGGACTATGGTACCCGAAGGACATTGGTATGTCACTAACGCCTATGCATGCTTGATCATGCAGGATGTCAAGATACACGCCGGCACGCCCGAGGTGCTCGCTGTGATGCTTGTGAGCTGGTCTCAAAGAAGCAAATGAGTACTTCTATTTCCTCTACAGAGGTGAATACATAGCCATGTCATCTTGTTGTGCTCAAATCTTATGGATGAGATCTCAATTATCCGACTATGGCTTTGAATTCAACAAAATCCCTCTGCATCTGGATAATAAAAGTGCTATTGCTCTCTCATGCAAGAATGTACAACACTCAAGAGCAAAGCATATCGACATTCACATCATTTCATCGTGGAACAAGTGGAAAAAGGTGTGGTGGAACTCTATTTTGTGAGGTCCGAATATCGTTAGCGTACATCTTCACCAAAGCTCTTCCAAGAGAACGTTTAGAGTTCATACTTCCACGACTAGGCTTGAAAAGCCTTCAACCGTAACACTCAAACGCCTTCGAGGAAGACGAGGAGTAAAGGTCTATGCTCATCTATCTCTTGTATATATCTATTCGAAAATCAAAATACAAAATTATAAAACTTTCAAAATCAAATAAAAATATAAAAATCTTCAAAATCCATAAAAATCAAAATTCAAAAATCTTCAAAAAATATTAAAAAATATTAAATAAATATTTGTCAATTTGTCTTGTTTTTTTCTGGTTCGATAATATCTACGGTCTTTGTGCTGTCATTCAAAGAATGACACGGGTCTTTAGATGTTGTTCGAATTTTAAAAATCATCAAAAATCAAAAAATATTTTGGGAGAAAGAGAAACAATGGTTTATTGTCATTTCAGCAAGAACCCGCTTTTCAAAGAAAGAACGAGCCATGCTTTTCATGTTTCAAGATTTGAGAATTTTTTACGCTCATCAAAAGTCTTTCAAAATTCCATGCTCGATTCTATAAACATTTATCTCATTGAAAACTAACTACTTTGAAAAATAACTCTCACTCTATTTTTGATAATCATCTAGACTTATTTGTCAAAATATCAATCTCTCAATCAACAACCTATGTCATTGATTGAGGGGAGAATGATTTCAATTAATTAAAAAGTTATTTGGAATTAAATTGTTTTCAAAATTATACATGCATGTTTTTTCCAATGGAGTTTTTAAGTCTTAAAATCCGATCCTTATTAGTTAAAACGCTTTCATAATCAAGTCACAATTCTCCTTAAAAGCTTTCAAAATCAATTTAAATCTATAAGAGATCACAAATCTCAAATGATTTGATAACTGTGATCGGGGGAGAATGTGTGGTTTAAATTGGATTTAAACTGATAATTCGGTAAATGGTTTTATAAGGATGTACATGCTATCCTTCCCACATGTGACAAACGATTTCAAATTTTCCATGCACATGTTGAGGGGAGCATCTATCTTAAACCTATGATTTGAAACGTGATATCATTTATCTCACAATGTGTGTTTCTAGTATGTGCAAAACTCTTTTCAAATCTCGAGGCACATATTGAGGGGGAGCAAAATTATGAAAACCTCATCCTTCCCAAAAATGCTTTATCTACTTGTCTTGATTAGGGAAGTGATGTTGATATCTTTTATAAAATGGTAATCAAAGAAGTTAATTCTTTCTCTTGCCTCCGTGTGGAAAACTATTTCAAATACTTGATGCACATGTTGAGGGGAGTTTTATTCTAAAAATATCAAAACAATTCAAGTACAAAATGCTTTGATAATATATCACAAGTATCTGGATTGATCTTCAAATGGTTTTCAATTGGTTCCAATGGCAGATGAACAATACCAAATAGACCGACCAACGTTACTTTTTGTACGGTGATATAAGGATGATAAGGTTAGGTATGTGTTCCCATGATCCGCCAGAATCGAGGGATCTACCCGTGGACTATCCACTAGTTAGTGTAGAGTTCTTAGGTATGAGGATAAAAGGAGAAAAAGGAGATATGGGAAAAGCGGACTGAGACCGAGCTAGTATCGAATAAACCCAACAAGGTTCTAGCTATGAAGTCTCGGTAAGCACTGAAGGGGTTGAAGAATTAAAAGAATTGAATGAGAAAAGGGTGAAAACAAATAGCCCTCCATTTATTCAACCTGCGTAAAACCGGTTCAATTCATATATGCTACCGATGGTAACATCGGTATTGAAGACAAGACGTCATGGACCCTGGACGACCGCACTTCAACTTTCCAAACCACTCAAGTTCCTCTTAAAAGGACTTGTTTCATTCTCACGAGGAACCGACATTATCTATCGAATTTCTTAGAGATTGTTGATATTGAGAAGGAGACCTCTCCCTAGTCCGATATAGGATCCAAAATGCACAAATTGAGTCTAGAGCCACGAGATCATCAATAAATCTCATTAGGACACTTTCAATGAAGACTCTCTCTTTCACACAATGTGGAAAGAGAGATTATATCTTGAGTCCCTACGCATTATCCTTGTGGTATTGCCGTAACATCCGAGTGATGTGTTTACATATTCAATGAAGATGGAAAGCCTTCTCGAGCCAACATCAAACAAGCTCCTGGTAGGTGGCATGTGAGATCTATTCAATAGACCAACCATGTGACAACCGAAGCGAAACAATGGGCTTTCAATCTTTTGAATCAATCCTCGGTTCAGTTATGGATTGATGGATACCTTTGAAAACCGGTCTTTGTGCTTTAAAACTCTTTTCATTTTAACGCCGATCGCGGTACTAATTTTTCAAATCAAAAGGTGTTTTATGATTGATAATTGATTTTCATTAAAACCTTCGTTATATTGCAAAAACAATTTCTATTGAGCAATACACGATTGTTTTTCAATTATCTTTTCATCAATCGCTGGACTTAAATTACGGGTTCACTCACTCCGTGTTGTCTTCTTTGAGACGTTCCGGTTTGAGAAACAAATTTAGAGCGCTAAAACCCTCGTCAAGGAAATTCTTCGAATTATACCGATCACAGTGCGTACTTGTACTGATCAACGGGAACCGTGTCGTGTACCTCAATTCATCGAAAGTGATCAAAGACACTTTCGTGCGCTTTATTGCTAACTGCCTTATGCAGTACTACCCGACGCTTGCGGTAATGATCGTAATGGAGCGGTCAATCCATAGCCGCATGCTCACACAACACATTCATATCAAAAGAAATCATGATTAGTGCATCAATGACTCTGATATTTTCACTCCATGCTTCTTCTACGCTGCTGCCAATATCATGAATCAACAAAAGCTTCCGCTACTCTGATAAGAAGAAATCATGATCTAGAATGTGAGCATGTCGGTCCAAATGTCACAACACCACAAAGGAAGAGTCTGAGATTTAAGGTGGCTGATGATCTCAATGCTGGCTCAAATATCATTATCACGTGGATCAGTAAAAGACCTCCACTTGGATTAACCAAACATGCAATGTGAAGATTCAATGACTACGAGCTACAGAGCAAAGTACTACATCAAGAATGCAAGATCAATTGTTAATGTAATATCTGATTGTATTCAATGTAATTTTAGTATATGTTTGAGGTGACCTCCCTTAGGGGGAGATTGTTAGGAATTAGAAATTCCAGGTATTAAAGAGTCGGTCACCTCAAGTATATGTAATCATTAGAAAGCTCGTAGTCATAGTCCTTTTATGTTAAGTAGTATTTAGTTTAGTAACACCGTGGAGGACGGACGGGTCTTTACCCACTGTATGCCTGATCCACAGCCCGCTGTGTGGCGTTTTATTGTAAGACTATAAATACTCTCTACCTTCCAAGGTAGAGAGTTGGAGCTTATAATAATATTTTCTTTCTCTCACTATAGTTCCCAACTCTCTTCCTTTCTCTCACTAGAACTTTCTCTCTCTAAAATACTTATACGTCTACTTTGATCATGATTTAGAGTGTTTGTGAAATCCAATATCTAACACAAAAGATATATAAAATAATGAAGGTTATATAACTTAGTTTATAACAAATAGTTTATGTGTAAATTTGTTTCCTTCCAAATCCGCCAATATTTGGCCGGAAAATTTGTAGGAAAAACCCTTAATTTTCCTATCAAATCCTTCCTATTTCCTTTCTCGTTTGATAAAAACTCGAGAACACACCAATTTTTCTATTTCCTTTCATTTTCTTTCTTTTCCTTCCAAATCCAAACTCGAGAACGCAGCGTAAGGTATTAAAAAGTGTTGCTATTTTTTCAAATTGAATACTAACATATCCTATTTTTTCATAGTATAAAAAACGGAGGCAGAGAAGTTGCAATCTGTAGTTATCTATAACCGCTCTCAATCCTTTGAAAATCAAGGCATGGTCTTTTTATTTTATAATCATTATCATTATTATTAGAGTTTAGCATACCACCAATATACTCTTGTATTTGTCACATTGTTATTATGGTACTCTTCTTTTGTACATCAAAGTCATTAAAAGATAGTTGTGTCCCATTTGAGCCATCTTGTAGCAAAATAACCCCTCATACGGCTTTAAAAATTACTCAGAGATACAAAAGAAAGGACAATGCCTAAACTATGTCCATCTTTTATGCAAAAACCTTGATATAATCATTATGATAATCATCATTTCTAGGGGGATATTACCTTTGATTGCACCATCCACATCACCAGAATCGCTAATAGGAGCATTGATTGGTGTGAAAGTGTCATGTCCTTTAGCCATACAAATTATACCATAAAGAATACAGGTTATGCATCTTACGATGGAGTTGGTTGGTGTAAAAGTGTCATGTCCTTTAGCCATACAAGTTATACCATAAAGACTACAGGTTATGTATCTTATGATGGAGTTGATTGGTGTGAAGGTGTCATGTCCTTTAGCAACGGTCCATATGAGACTTGTATACTGTCATGTTATATTAACAGTTAGCTACTTATATTGTAATAATATACAGTGTCTAGTGATATGTAACACATTAATGATGTGACCCACACAAATTTTGACCCATCCCACCAGTTTAACCCAAACTATATTTACCTAGCTTCTCACTGTGCTTCTGCCTTTCCAATGCGTTCTACAACTGTCACTTTTCTTTTATATGTGCATTTTGCCCTGAAATAATCCCAAAAAACATAAGTTATTCGATAACAATAACACCATCAAGATACTAAAATAAACCAAATTATGGAACATGTTAGTTTTATTAGCTTAAAAGAATCGTAGAGTTCATTAGCTTAAATAAACCAAATTAAACCTCTGCTACGTCACATGCATGAAGCACGCCACTTCTGGATCTAGGCCAGTCCAATACTATTCATGTCCATTTAATCTAGGCCGTCTCATAATAGTTTTCAGTGTTGCATTTCCAATTAGCCAAAGTTTTCAGTGTTGCATTTCCAATATATATATAAATTCAAAGATAGGAGAATCCTTACATGTGCTCTAATGGCAGCTTCATAATCATATGTTTTAAGGTCGTAGCAAAATATGTATGGAATAGCTACAAAATGTAAAGAATTTTGTTACAATTATAGTATATAGTAATTTGGTTTAATCAGTAGCACACCTGCAACTGCTATACGTGGACCACCATTGTGTGAATCTAGCTCACTATATACACCCCCCTGTGCGCATGTTTACACCTATCAGATTATGGAAGAAACGTATGTCAAATAGGTAAAGACACCAAAATACATTTTAACAACATAAGAATATGTGAATTCTAAAATACTAACAGACACAACCTACGGTTAAATGATATAAAGGTATGTAACGATTATCAGTGATAGAAAAATTTGATCCATAAGTGAAAATAGTGCATTACAATATAAATGTAACGCACCTGAAATGTATTCAGGTATGTAGCGATTATCAATGATAGCAGAATTTGATCCAGAAGTGAAAATCAATTACTTTGATCAAAGATAACGAATTCCTAGCACACCCCTGATTCATACCACAATCTTGGTCATTATTATGCAACCATCAAAGCCATTGCACTTGTACCTGAGTGAATCAAGGACACTCTTTCAGGCTCACGCCCATTCCGGTTAAGCTGCAGTACTGTGATGACCTCGCCTTCCAACTCACTCCCTGGTAAGATAAGAACTACTCATGGTTCAGGGATTCGATTCTCAAAACCAGCTTATTGTCACGGGACTAATTCTCAATGTCCGTGCGGCACTTTGCGACTTGGTTTCAACGACTAAGTAAGTCAAAAAGTATGGAAGAGATTAGTGATGAACACTTGTAGATGTAGTCGGGAATACTTCAATATATATTGCACTTAGAATGTTGGTTACAAAGTAGTTGATTACAATGGGGATAAGCCCTTATTTATACTAGGGCTTATTGTATTCTAGAAGATTCTAATACAAATATCTTAGATTTTCCTATAAGCTAATATCTAGCTTATTCTAGATTATTCTACCAAAGTATCTAGTTTATTTCTAGATTACTCTTAGTAAATATCTTGGATATTTTAGACAAAATATCCTAGATATTCTTAAGGCTAAATTCTAGCGTAATCTAGTTATGTTGCCAAACCGAGGTCTTTTCCATGGATTGGGGTTGCTACGTTTTTCCTCGTAACACCATCCCGCACTTGATTTCATGACGCCCTCGTCGTGCTTTCATCTTTGTACCAGCGAAAATGATAATTGAACCGTCTTAGCAAATCTTCGCTCTGGCTTCTCCTCGAGTGACTCTTTCCATTTGATTGAGAATTCTTTATGATGTGGATCTCCTATTTTCTTCTTTTTGACCCATTTCTTTACTCGCCTCGCCGCATTATTTATGCGGAGTCTTGTTTCATCTTTTTCTTTTTGCCATTCTTTCTTTTTCTCAAATAGTCTCGGTGCTCTAGGTTTTTTTCATCGATAAAGCACTTCCTTACGCCTGCCAAAAGGCATCCCCTCTCTTTGGCGGTCCTCTTAAATTGCGTCACCGATAATAAAGGTTGTATTTCACTTTGTTTCTTCAGGTTTGTGACTTGGGACAATCCATTATCGTGAATGACGAGTGTTTTGGCTGCGGGTATAGGAAAAGCTCGGCCTCTTTCGAAGAAGTCCAGGCCTAGTATAATCGTGTAGTCATCCATCGGCACAACTGTAAAGGTTAGTTCACTAGCCCACTTATCGAGTCCCAAGGATTTGTTGCGGCTCTGAGTTCACTGCTTTGATTTTCCCTTCTTCCGAAGTGTATTTTACCCCAAGTCATTCGGCTTCTTTTACATCCAAGAAGTTATCGGATGCGCCGGTGTCAATGAGTCCCAGCGTCTTCTTGCCATTCACCATCATCTCCGTAAATAAAAATCCATGATCCTTGGTATTGGTTTTAGTTAGTATATTCCTTAAAGTTCCAAGATGTCTAATCAATCCCAGTTCTTCTTGTGGCGGTTCTTCTGTTATTGAACCCATTTCAGAACAAGGCATTAATAGCTTTACGAATCGGACGGGTCCCTTGTCCAATGAGATCCGTCAAATATATAAAACATGGCTTCGGAGGGGGTTTAGACATTTCTCTTTTCTGAAACGGCCTTTCGTGCTTCCGGCTCTCGTCCTTTCGATCTTCTAGCCGCTTGGCGAGACTCGCCTTTGTTCCTTTGATTTTCAAATCTCTTTGGCAAGACTCTTTCTATGTCCGCCTCGTAGGCTAAGGGTCTCCTTGGTCGATTAGAGTAATCAGAGATCGATTCGGCCGCTACAATGGCCTCGTCTAGAGTCTTTACATCCCTCCTATCGATCTCGATTCTGGCCCATTCTTTTAATCCGTCTTTGAAGTAGAATAGGGCATCTTGATGTGGTACATCAAGAATTTCTAATAAAATCGTAGTAAACTCTTTTACGTAGTCGGTAATCGTACCTGTTTGGCGTAGTCGCCGTAGTTTAGCCTTGGCTTCGGTGTCCGCATTGTGAGGGACAAATTGCTTTCGTAACTCGGTTTTGAACTGATCCCAAGTGTTGAGAATGCATATGCCCCTTTCTCGTTCATGATGTTTCCTTCTCCACCATAGTTGGGCAGCTTCGCGCAAGAAGGCGGGAGCATTACTGATTCTAACAGCATCCTCTACTACTCCCATTGCTTCAAAATATTGTTTGAGTCCGAACAAAAAGTTTTCTACTAAAGTAGCATTTCGAGTACCATTATACATTTTTGGTTTTGGAACTTTTAGGGGCGAGAAAGGCGTACCTTTGCTACTACTAGCACCTCCATCATTATTCTTCTTTGATGGTTTTACATTCCTTAATTACATTATCTATCTTTTCATGCATCGTAAAAATCTCGTCTTCCAGAAATTTCCTGGCGCTTAATAGGTCTTGGGTCATCTTCTCGATTTCTTTCTTGAAATCTTGGCCCATATTTCAAACTAAAGATTTTGCTGCTTCGATTACTTCTACATTTTCTTGGGTCATCATGTTGACAGCTTCTTGGAGAGAATCTATTTTTTCCCTCATTTCAACGACATGAGTCTCTATAACCACAACACGTTCTTCAAGACTGTCTCCTAAAGCTCTTTCATCATTTAGTGGCTTAGGAGGTCGAGACTTGCTTCTTGCTTTGTCTCTTTTTGAAGCCTCTTTCTTTCGCTCAGTGATACGCCCACGAGTTTCTTCCTCATTTGGTGTTTCGACACAGTCACTTGGATTCTTTTCTCGAACTAACTCTGCCATCGTGTTCCTTCCAATGGTGTATTTCTAGGTTTAAAACCTTTGCTCTGATACCACTTGTCACGGGACTAATTCTCAATGTCCGTGCGGCACTTAGCGACTTGGTTTCAACGACTAAGTAAGCCAAAAAGTATGGAAGAGATTAGTGATGAACACTTGCAGATGTAGTCGGGAATACTTCAATATATATTGCACTTAGAATGTTGGTTACAAAGTAGTTGATTACAAATGGGGGATAAGCCCTTATTTATACTAGGGCTTATTGGATTCTAGAAGATTCTAATACAAATATCTTAGATTTTCCTATAAGCTAATATCTAGCTTATTCTAGATTATTCTATCAAAGTATCTAGCTTATTTCTAGATTACTCTTAGTAAATATCTTGGATATTTTAGACAAAATATCCTAGATATTCTTTAGGCTAAATTCTAGCGTAATCTAGTTATGTTGCCAAACCTAGGTCTTTTCCATGGATTGGGGCTGCTACGTTTTTCCTCGTAACACCTTATGCCCACATCAGCTTATATGGCAATGTTGAATGGCTTGGTATCGGATTGTGATTGAGGATTCTCAAAAATTCAAGCATCAGCTGACTTGAGTTATGTTTAGGATGTTCAGGTTGTGTAGTAACTTAAATGCGTTAAACACACTCTTAAGAAACACCACATCACTAGTAGTTTTGAATACGCATTTAAGTAACTAATGTCGAGGCACTGATTTTTAGGTATCATCAGGTGATGGTTACAAGGTTTAGGCCTAGGTTCAACTTGGTTCAGGGAAAAATTTTAGGGATTCGATTCTGGATATGGGGTTGGTGGTAGTGGTTTCCAGGTTTAGAGATCTTTCATTTTTGAGAGACACATTCTCTTTCAGTCGTGCTAAGGATTAGTCCCAAAATCCTTATCAACGATTGCTTATCCACATAAGCTCAGCCAAAAAAATTACCATCATTCGATCTTTATAACACCCTCTGTTAGCGATAATATCAGATGATTCCTTGTTACTACCCTCATTTGAACCACATGATACTCATAGTTCCCTGATGTACGGCCCTCTAGTCTGATTTACAGATTCTGAGTTCATTTTGAGAAATTAGAGACTTCTCTTTACCCTCTGATACTTATCAGTTCCTTATCACTCCCTGGTAACCAATCGGCTATCCCACAACACAACAACAACATTCAAGCAAACCACACCTTTTTGCACTTTTCTAATCCCAAACCTAAACTCAGATTAAACCTATCTCCGCTTCTATTTGTATCATCCAATTAACAAATAAAGATAATAAACCCACGCATTATCTCATCGAGTTAACTGCCATAATTCAAAACACACTAATACAATCATCCCCGTATTCAGCTCCTCCAAAATTAGCTTAATAAAACCCAAATCCTAATCAAACCCATCTCAGTTACCCAACTATCTATGCCTCAGAGACAAGCAAACCCCCCATTTTCAGGGCATTATTAGGCCCAACACCAGTTTTATATCATTGCGATAATCTTCTTGTATATGGCTTATGAATAAACAACCATCTTCGACATATTAAACACTCTAAATCCCTTTATTTATGAAAATTCAGTATATGACTGTAATAAGCTAATTTTTGTAATCGTATTTAACACATTAAGTATTTCATAAATGATGGGATACACTATTGTACCTCTAACGGGACATAGTGGGTCGCAAGACCACATGCAAGCATTTCAGCTCCATCTATTCTAGCACCAGTAAGACCCATATATTCCCCTGCCAAAATAAAGTCCAAGTAAATCATCACAAGATTATTCCCACGCAATAGAATATTAACTAAATTAATATTTTTTTAATGTTATTATCATAAATATCATTCATGAAATAGAAACGAAAAAAAAAAAAAAACTATGTCAAACGAAATAAGAGTAAGATCAAACTGGATTTACCAAAGAATCTGGGTAGTCTTGATAAGAAATAATAGGAACCGACATAAGGAAATATCCCTAGCAAAGCATCTGGCATTGCGAAACCTTGAAAAAAAATGTAACTTTTAGGAAAACAACCACTCCTATGTATAATATTCATAACCTGCCCGATGGGCGGGTTAGCTTCAGATATGTTTTGACAAAATTTAAATGGACGTAAGTAAATAATGTAATACGGAAAATATGAGGTTAGTGTTCAATAACGTTATTCAAAAAAGAAAGATTGTTATGGATAAAAAGTGAGAAACATGCAAGCATTGGTCATGATTGAACCTGATAATAGATTAAATTTGAAATTGGTTAAAGATTGGTCAGAACTTAACCCATCATACTATGCCATTAACTGGCTTATGAGCTTATTGAACATTGAAGAACTCATAAGTTCCAAATTTTGGGCTTATCAGCTTGTCAATGCGAGCTTGTGGCTAATTGGCGTTTATAAGCTCAAGTTGATATGCTTAAGATCAAAATTTTGAGCTTATGAGCTTGTCAAAAGTTTAATAACCTCATAAGCCGGCCAAATAAGCAATAACAAACAACCCCTAAGCCTATGGATAGATGTGTAATAATTGTATAGAACAAAATTATGACGCACGTATATAAGAAATACATCAATCTATGAGATGTTTTACTCTTTCCCGCTTGTCGCACAATTGGCATGCATACGTGCAGGGCCGTCCCGTTGATTTTAGAGGCCCTGTGCTACTATTACAAATTGGCCCCTTACACCTAAGACAATACGTAAACATTTACATACGATGCAACATTATACTGAGGCAAACAATGCCGAAATAATTTTATATCACATCCTTATACTTTGTCTTAACTTACATAAGTATAAATTGAAGTTTGTGTCTCAAATATTATCAAGTCGGAATTATATTACGTTGTTGCCAAAAAAAAAGGCCACTTTGGCTTAAAATCACACTACTGTGTAACATTATTATATACCTAAAATTGCCTTCTAGAAAGAAAGGAAAATAGAGATTCATATTTGGAATTAAATATAAGTTTATATATAAGAAAAGATCCCAAACAATTATATTAGCGATTCTTGCAATAACTACGAAAAGATAGTTGGGAGTCTGGGACATTGCCAAGAAAATGCAAAACAGTTCGAATGGGCCTTTTATTTAAGTTGGGCTGTATACCACTATGCATGTTGGATCAACAGTGAGGCCCCTAACTGATATAGGGCCCTGTACAGTTGCTGCCACACGGCACCATATCCGGCCCCTGCATACGTGCCCCTAACATACTTATTAGACATGACAAAGCTTATAACCTGTCTGTCTTGTGCGCGACACTGAATACAGAATCTAATGATACAGTCATAATAATGTTGATTGAGGATCCCACATTATAATCTAAGAGTACTTCATGAGAATGAAAAGAACCAAACCACATTAACAATATAATGCAATTTCAGTTTTGATCCTGAAGATCTGATCAAAGATCGATATAATACAAATGCAGCTTCAATAGAGCTATAAGTTTTTATTGAACATAACTGACAAAAGAGATGATATCAGACATAATCGCCGAAACTATTGTGAAAGAAGTCACATTGTACTTTTCAATAAATTCCTAACCAAACAAATCACGTTCTGTTAACTATTCTAAAATTAGCTCTCTGTCTTTAAAAGCTCATTCACAGTAAAATTTAGAATAAAATTTGTGACATCATTAATAAGTTAGTGATATATCACAGAAAGCTTACTTTGCATGTTTTCTGTCTCCGTGTTTATAATGGTAATCAAAATGATTGTATAAATTATGTACATCATCTTCTTAAACTTGTTGATTTCAGGAATGTCTGAATCTATAAAGACCTTCCTCGGATAGACAAGTCTTAACCGTTTTGAGAAAGGACTCTTCAACAAAGTCTAGAGATTTACCAAGTCTATAGAGGTGCCATCATCTCAACAAACGTGTGTCAATATCATTACTTGTAATATTAGTTCATTTGATAGGAATTATAAAAGAATACAATATCTATTTGTTGAGAAAATATGAAAGCAAATATACCCTGCAGACGGTGAAGATGTGAGTCTGCAACTTCAACATCATATGATAAGCTACAGCAATACCAATGAATAAAAAAATTTAGATGATTTATGCATAAAAATATACACTTTGGGAGATTTCCACCTGATAACGTTTTTAACAAACTTTGTTTATCACAGTTGCCGCATACAATTCGAGACCAAACATAACACAAATTAGTCCATTTTTTAGTGTAAATTAATAGTAATGATTTCAGTGGGTAGGTGATATAACATCTGTTATTGAATTAAAGAATGAGTTCGAATGTAATTGTGACAATAAGTTTACTAAATTCTAAGTTGAAACAAAATCAAACTAATACTTAATTACCTGAATTTGCGACATCTAATTCGGGCCACCTAATCTTAACAGAAAGAAAACCAAATTGCAAATAAGTGTCAAAATATGAAGCAATAAAAATAAGTTCAATATTGATTCTTTAACATTCTTGTTAATGAAAAAAAAAAAAAAAAAAAAAAAAAAAAAAAAAAACTACTAATATTGTCCTAAAACAGTAAACCAGTAAGTACCTGAAGCTCATCCCATCCTTTTTCAATATAATCATTCTGTGAACTGGATCCAATTATCCAGGAATGATATACAGCAGAACAAGTGGTGACGGACGTAATTGCAAAATTGAAAAACCCGGCTTATTTGTTGGATATAACATTGCTTACCCAGTTGAGAAAAGATGGCACCCATCAAAGTACGCTGGTGGAGCATTGGACTGCAGTCATTAGTGTCTTGTAGGTGTTCTTGATACATGGAATCAAATATTGTACACGATTTTGCTCAAGGATTAGTTCTTTTGGTCAGTTATCAAAGATATAAACAAAAAAAACGCTTCATTATATTCATTTATATGCTCTAGGGTCTTGTACAACATCAATGATACAAAATTGAAATTTCGGTATGAGAAAAGGTTGACCTGTCTATTAAAATGTAACATTTGTATCTCGAAACCTATACTTGCTTTTGTATCCTTGTGTCCCTTATGGGCAAGTCGATGGACTTGTGCACTTCGTGTGGATGATCAGATGTCGTGTACACTTTTAGGTGGGTGAACAGATCTCTTCAAAGCCGCACAATAAAGTTATAACTTATAAGTGACAATTATTCATATCAATGTTCCTGAATAAACTTAGTAAAAAGACTGTGAACTTACCCTTCCTTTATGAAGCCTACCACTTTCATTCCACTTCCACCTGCTCTTTATGAATGCCTTCTGTACTTGACCTGCAATAAACTACACGGCCATATCAACGGGCTTGTGTGCTTTGTGTGGATGATCCCTTCGTATCCTTTTGCCAGCGACGGCAACTTTGTCTTTATGCATCTTGGTACTCAGTAAACATCATACTATATCATGACTAATGCATTTGTGATGACATGTTTCGGTATACCATCGTTTATTAGTCAGTTATGCATCAGCTGTTACATACCACGATCACAAACTATTAGAGGATAGAATGTGTCTGTAGCTAGGCCTGAGCCCGATGTAAACAACCTCACGGACATTTATGTAACAACTAATAAAGTTAGTAGCTAGACAAGATTCAGAGTGACCCCCGACCTTGGGTTCCAAGTCCATTTGTCCTTCCGTATGTCCTGGCGGTAATTACATAATTAAAAAGGTGAGTTGAGCAAATCAAAGAAGAAAAAAAATCAAAGTTAGTTAAATAGCCAAAGAGAATGCAACACTTACGCTGATTAATTATGGTTCATTGGGGCACTTGCAAACCAATCAACAGACGATGTCCCTTCAAAAACAATCACGTTATACGCTAGAAACCTTGCTGCATTGACGTCACGTTCAACCACAAATGCAGTTTTCCTAGTGAGTTGTATAAACCTCCTGATAACTTGTGAAACCAAAGCACGCTCTTCGGAATCACGGTGTTTAGTTGGTTCATCTAGCAGGTAAATAGGAGCATACTAATATGAAAAGCAAATTAAAAAAATGGAAAAGAAAAAAGAAAGAAAGAAAGAAAGAAAAAAGAGCAAAATTGATTATAGTAATAGTAATAATAATATATCGAGTGATAACAGAAAAATAAACACGCAAAATTACTTACCTTGGCAAGACACAGGGCCAACGCAACTTTTCGCCAATGAGCATCCTAAAGATCAACCAATGGGCCACACCTGTAAACTGTGATTAGATTCATCCTCAGGTAGGTCGTGAATAAGTTCAACCTGAAAGTTACAAAAACAATTTTTTTTATTAAGATGTACGGACCACACCTGCATTCAAAACAACAACTAGATACTTCATTTTCTAAAAACATATAAACATATAGCATATAGTCAATTGAATTACTTTAAAGGTGGCTCCAAGGCATATTAATTTGGAACCAACCGTCTTGCAAATGAGCAAAGCCGCATTTCCTGTAACGACAATTGCATATTAGGTTGCATATCAGGTGATCAAGGTAAATATCTGAAATACATCTTAATTACTACTGATTATTAGGTACATCAGTTGCATATCAGGAGTTAAAAGAAAACATTTGAATTTTTTTAACACTTTTGATTACCAGATGTAGCGAAAACACATCGAATACGGTAAGTATAATCCGAACAATATTTTATATGTTTTGCTGAAAAACACATATTTTTTACAGCTAATAGGCAAATTGCATATATATACACGTATGGGCAGCCTGTTAATGAAATACAGAATGTTTTTTCACAAGAATACATGTTACAAACATATATATATATTGTTTCATGAACCGCTTATGAAATATAAGTCTTAAGTTATTTAGAGTGTGAAAAATAATACAAGAGAAATCAATCAAAATACAGGACAACCGGTTACGTTTATACCCTTGGCCGCCGGGCATGTCGCAAGATCACAATGTTTCCCGGTACCCCACCAATCAACAGTTATATCTTCTAAGCCGGTCGTAACATACAATAAAACCGCTATGAATTCAACTCCTGCATCAAGCGCAGCCGATATGATATAATTGTACCTTCTCCACCACATTTTTCAATACCTAAACACAAAAAAGTTAAAAATAGTCCCGACTAATATCCATGAGTTGTAGTTAATGGCGGTTGCTGGAGGCATATTGGCAGTAGTTCCAAGGAGTACTGGGAAATTAATGAGAGGAATCTATGATACATTATGAAATGCCTTGTGACATAACCAAACCGTGACAGGCCCCATTTTGCCACCAAGAAAGAACTAATTTAGAGCACCATAGTTTCCTAGAGGATCGAAGATCTCTTTGGCCCGACTAAGCCCCATATAACAGATGCATCAAAGAATACATGGTCAACTGGGCACGTCCATGGGCTATCTGATGTAAGTGGAGGGTGACATATATCGTCAATATTGGTTAGATGGTACCATGCTACACTTAAATTTACTGTTCCTGCTATTATAGTTCCGAGAAACTGCAGTAGAAAAATTGACAATATTTTGTTAGAAAGTTAAATATATAAGCTTGACGTTTTTTACATCAGCACGGGGAAACAATTTATCAAACATATATATTGTTTAACTACAAAGTAGACATTGTTATTAAAAGTAACTAATACATTATTGCACAGTATTGATCTTATAAGTTAGTTAAGTAGTTACATAACCGACCAAAGAACATAAACATGTACCCTAGAGAGTGTTAACCGACCCGTGTGGAAGAAAGAAGAATATGTACATGTACCTGAACTAAGAACATTGATCTTGGTGGAATCTTCATGTAATGGCCAAGCTTGAAGTCACTTAGAAAAGAGATAGCTTGAAGCATGATTATGTAACTATAAGTCTTAAAGCACACATTAGCTATGGGTTTTCTTGGGTAGAGGAATCAAAATGCACGTAATGACATGAGATCTTACTTTGCTTTCTGGTCTGGCCATCTTTCTGTACCAAAAAGTTGTTAGTATTAGTGAACCATGGCTCGTCATAAGTTATAGTCAAAGCGAATATTTCTGCTGAAAGAAAACACATTTCTTTGCTGATTCTTTAAAATTTTGTATCTTTTTATTCCTTTCTTCTGTCCCGATGTCAAGCTTTTGCTGATCCTTTCCAAATATTAACCGATTTCCTATACCCTGCAACACGTGACTCAGTTATGGGGGTGTTTGGACTTGCCTTTTGAATTTGATTATCTAAAATTGCAACGATTAATACCTACTTTAAGAGAATTATACTTGCTTAGTCCCATCCCATGAAATGTATTACTTCTTTCACATGATATGTCCTTGTTGGCCGTTATATGATTGTGAACAACTAAATATTCGACTATGACAGCTTCAAAGAGCAAATATTCAAAACACTTCCAAACAATGTCTCATTTACTTTCTGTATTCTGTTGATTCAGAATAATGTAATCACTTTCAGACATTACATATATCCTTTTTTTTCAATCAGTTTCACTATTCCTAAGTATTCTTGAATCGTATTAGAGAAACTAAGCACTTCTTCCTGGTAAATTGCTACATAATTGTTTCATTTTGATATACCGGTCACCCTGATTAAAGAGGCCTAATTTATCTAATTATCCCATGCAGTTTATTCAGTCGAATCATATTGCTTTTCTTAAGTACCTGACTGGTCAAAGAAACTACCCTCGAATATGGAGGAACCAAGTAGATGGGTGCAAGAGTAAGAAAATGCACACTTTCAATCACAGAAATACATAGCAGGTTGTATCATCACAATACCACTTAGATAGGAAAATATTTACAGGATAAATATATGATTTGGTAAAACTACCTTTCATTTTGATATACCAGTTACCTTTCATTATTTAATCAGTTAAATCGCTTAACTTTGTTGCTTAACCACTTTTTCACTCCCAAAAGTTGCAAAAATATTTGAGAAAACAAATTTTATATTGCCACTATTGAAGAAACAATTCATCATTAGGGTTTTTACCTTGAAAAATGAAGTAGAATATATGAGAATTTCTTGTAGCGTGTACAGAAATAATCCTGAGCTTAAATATGTAGAAAGATCAAAACCTTAAACGAAAAACTGAAGGGCTTCCAAGCGCAGCATATACATTTGCTGCACTTAAAACAGAATCTTGAGTCCATTTTTGACAGCTCTCAAGATTTGAACTCTGAGCATAGTAAGGTAGAAGCATTAGTTCTCCAGATGCTATGCTACAGCTTCCCCATTTACGATATATGTGTTCCAATACCGATGATATTTTCTTCCTAGAAGTTAATGTGAGCTCCAAATGTGGGTTGTGATTATCCTGAAAAAGTATCAGTTTCAGTATCAAAAAAATATTAAATTCATATTCTTCTAGTGTATGTACCTACCATTTCCAATGCTCTGCGTATATTTTCATTGATTGGGAACAACTGAAGTTTTAAATTTGGCAGAAATAGTAGTTTGATGAAAATGTGGCACAGGGGGATCTCTCTTGCAACAGGGTCTAAACTCTTGTTCCCTGAAGGCAAACAAAATTTTCGAATAAGAAAAAACAAATCAACCTTGTAGCTTTTGGCAAACTTGGAAACTCACTCTTCATATATTGTACAGCATCAACTAATTTATCCAATGCCGTCTGTTCCAAATGTTCAGCAGCATCAGCAACTAATGAGACTCCAGCTATTGCAGCCTTTTCCAATCTTTTATATGCAGCTGTGGATGTAGTAGCCGGTCTCCGCCTCTGCCTTGCTTGTTTAACAGCAGAAAAGTCTCCCTTGCGATCTAAAGATGTGTTTGCATTGCGTCTCAGTGAAGATCCTTTTCCAGAATTTAAGTTTTGTGTAGTTCGAATGTCAACAAGATTGATACGAGCATCTTGCGTGCAGGCTCTACCCTGAATTGAGACAGCATTTGATGGTGTTAGAGAAGAGTTTTCCTCCTGAATAAGCCGTTTTCTTATATTCTTCTTCCGGTCTTTCAATAGTTGGTGTTCCCTCATGTCAGAGAAAATTGGCACTCAGGTAAAAAGCCAATGTTCCGATCAAGTTTGACACGCAAAATCAGATATAAAAGAACTGAGTGCTGAGAATTAACTAACCAAGTTCTCCATAAAAATCTTAAATCTCCAAGGCTTTAAGTGAAGTTTTGACGCTTTACAACTCTGCTTTTCAAGTAAGGACCACCTGCAAAAGAACCAGTTCAAGGGAACACAAACTTTAATACATTCACACAAATTTAAAGTCGGTCATTTAAAGAGAGGCATTCTAATATATTACGATGGTCACAAAAGTGTTCTGAAAGGTTTTTCTATCTTCACAGCACTGGGTCTGATTATTGTAATTCTCTTCCCAATGAAGTTACTGACATTATATCATTATCACCACAAATGAAAAATGCTTCTATTACAACAACCGCGCATCCAAAATATACCAGGTTCTTAAGATACCTCTTTGGCCCCTTTCTAATCGAAACTTGCAACTACTGATTCAGCACCTAAGTTCTAATGTAGGACACATATATCTATACCGCAACACATAAGGTGAATGAATCCCCACCAACTCATTCAGCACCCATGTCCTAAGAAATATGTGAATAAATCATATGATGAGTGATGACATTATGGCATTACTTCAAACTAAAAAATAAAATGCTTGTTTAACTTTTATTAAGAGAGCAAAAAATACACACATATGCTAGTTCATCGACCAGACTACTTGCATATCCAACTTTATAATTATTGAGGTTTCTCTAACCAACTAAGAGAAGCCACTGCTAACCGATAAATATGTTGTACAAAGGTAAAAGTTGGTAAAATAAATAAGAGAAACCATCATACAGAAAAGCTTGAGACTAAATATTCGTTGTGTAGCGAAAAATAGAGACCAAAGTGAGATGACTACTTACCATCGAAGCATGGCAGCATTGGTTTCTTTACAATTTCTGGCATCAAGTGCAAGTTCAGGTCCCAACAACTTGTTCATGACAATACGTTTAACACGCAAATCCAAACATCAATTAACATAAACGATAAACAATATGTGGTAACATAAGATCACAATCATTATGTGTGTATTTTTTTTGTCGTGTGTTGTGTTAGGATTGCAGAATAAATTTTTTTAGGTTTACTGAAGAAAAATAGGTAGAACGAGGTGGAAACCCCCCGCCGCGTTGCGGCGGAGTTTTGTTAAATTTTTTTTGGGACCTTAGCTACGTTGCACTAAGTTCGGACAGAAATATGCCACAATACATGTTTGAACAACGAAGCAACCATAATCTGAATGGTAAGTCTATTCATACAACATACAACTAAATAATAGAATTTCTTATACCTTTAGTTTGGCCACTTTTATCAAAAAACTGTTTCTAACAACTTACATTAAAAGGACAGTTGATAACAGAAGAATGGTCGCAGCTATTTTCTGCATTTTAGTGACTCATGGTTGTCGTATCCGGAACAGTAGTGATTGCAAATTAATGAGGTGCGTAACAATGCAATAAATCAAGTGTAGTTTCTCCCTCATCATGCAACACAAGAAATCTCGTACCATTATGATTGAAATTGTGATACGGTGTCCGAAAGTAAAGTAGAGGTTGTCCGTATATTCAAACGCGGGGTTGGGAGGCTGTTCCCGTGCATTGTATCTGTAGCCAAAAAATAAATAATAACGGCAACTCAGAACCTGTCTACGAATGTTCTGGATTTATAACAGCATCGGATTACCTTTCAGTGGTTGTTCCACTTTGTCGTATGTGAATTGCCACCTACTTTCCACTTTTGGTTGGCTTGAGTTGTAATCTCTCCTTGTCTGCTGTTGCCATGTATCTATAAAGAGCACACATACAACAATGTATCTATAAAGAGCACATACATAAAACGATATAATTGGAACTAAGCAAGCAAGCGCTTTGATACCATATCAAAGAACTGCATTTAGCATATTGATTGTAACCTATTCAAGTTTTTTAAGCGACTCCTAAGTGATTGGGCCTTGTGAGACGACTGCATCTTTTTGAGCCTGCGCTTTCCTCATTTTGTCGGGGTGTTGCACACTGGTAGCTCATCAGACATTAACTTTGGCCACAAGCATGTCTCTATATCCATCCTTAGACATTTAATAAGTATATGCAAATACATATTTATGTATATCGATTTTCCATACCTGAGCCAGAAGGAAGACAACCCAGGTAAGAACAACAACGGTCGTTTCATGGGCAGCAATAAGCATCGTCATCAAGTCATCTCTTAACTATTTCAAGAGTAATAAAGTTATTCAGTTGAACTATAAAACACAAGCAGTTCAAAATCATCAATATTAGAGGTAGCAATTACCTAATTTACATTCTATAAATTACTTATACAAATTTACAACAGAAGTATACTGAGATACAAAAAGAAATATAAATTTATAATTGGACAATTTTCTTGGAGGGGGGTTAGTTTGGCCGGGTGACTGATCCTGCCATAATGTACTCCTACCTATACTATAGAACCGACACCCGAAGTCGAGCATACATACTTAAACTGCTTATATACTAAGCTATTTCAAATTCCAAGTTACTTATCCAAAACGCTTATTCTACTGGCATCCAAATATCACATTAGTCGTAATTGTTTGGTATTCCTTACTTTTTATTTAATATATAGTCCATGTCTGAAACTAAGGTTACAAAAAGTTACTGTTTTAGCTAAATTCTAATGTTCATGATTGCTTAATTAAACTACTCATCTAATATCTCATTGTCTAAACGGGTGTTTCAGGTTGCTTATTAGGATTAGTTATCTCAGAGTATCTCATTTGTAATTGTTTGGTATTCATTACTTAAACTACTTATATACTAAGGTATTTCAAATTCCTAGTTACGTATCTAAAACGGTTATTCTACTGGCATCCAAACATCACATTAGTCGTATAGAACAAAATGCGAAAGTCCAGTACACCTAAAATCTGCCTATTTCCTGTACCAATATTAAAAACACAAATAGCCAAAACATTCTAAAACATCATAGTTTCCCCTAAAATTACTCTAAAACATCCGAAACTGCTTATTTCCACTAACATCGATTATACTTGCCACGCCATTAACCACAATAACTCAAAATCTGATCAAACCCATAATTAAAATCTGAAACCAAATATACCTTAGAAGTAGCTTTTGAGCACAGGATTTTTGCAGCTTTTAGAACAACAATTATAAGGTTACCCTCCTAATCTTATTTAACGACAACAATCACATTTAACGCTTTAACATATCACACTCATAACAACAACATTCACACTCTTCAACAAATACAATAACCTAACGATCTAGAGCTATTTGTCAAACAAACGCAAAAAAACTTATTACCTAAACGTACATGTTCTTATTTTCATAATCTCTCGCATAACTAAAGCTAAGATCATCAAGCTCAATATAACAAAACAATGTATGTGCACCGAATCGTTATGTGTATACCAGTATACCTCCAACCTATGAATGATAACAATCACTCTTACGCTTTAACAAATCACACTAAATTGGTACTCTTTAACTGTCACAACAACCTAATGTATTACTAAGTTAATAGAAAATACTTATTACTTAAATTTTCAACTCGGATTCAGTAATACTTCACATAAATAAAGCTAAAATCATCACAAACATTACAAAAGCTCGTCTGTGCATCAAAATCACCAACAAGTCAAACCAGGATAAGTCAACCATATAACGACAACAATCACACTAACACTTTCACAAATCACGCTTATAAAAATCACACTCTTAACAATCACAATAGCCTAATGATCTAGGATATTTTACTAAATAAGTAGCCTAAACCTATTACCTCAAGATACTGTTGGTTTAATGGACAAAATATTAATAGATGTGTGTTAGGATCGAACTCGAGACCACGGGATTGTACACTTTACGTATGAGAATTAAAGTTAATAACTAAATATAAAATGTTGTATTTATTTATTAGAATATATAATGGACGTTAAGTTAATTAATTGTAATGGACTAACGATCGTTAAATGTTAAAAGAAAGACTAAATATGAAATTAGATGTCAAGTAGGTTCTAGAAACCTTATGGTTTCCATAACCGATTGGATGAGAGTTTCCATAAACCAATTCAACCCTAACTTGGACTCTAAGTTTCTTTGGGTATAAATATAAAACCAAGAGTGTTTGTAATTTATCTCTTGTACTCATTAGCTAAAACCTAAAATTGATTGTGTGTGTTTTTTGCCATAACCGATAGTACAACCCCTATTGGTTTTCGATCACATTGTTTTTCCAAAACAAATTATTTTGTGTTCTTTAAACTAGCATTTACTTTAATTCGTTAATAGTACGTGTGTACAAGAACGCGGTACAATCACACTATTGATTATCTTGGATTGAATTACAAAAAGGTAAGGGGTAATTCTTATAATCCTATAAACCCTAATTAGGGTTCATCCAATTGCTAGTTTTGTGGATTTGATTCTTGTTCGGCTAGAATCAAGAAAGGTACGCATATTCTTGTTTATGTTAATTAATTATTTGTTAATCTTTCCTATACGCTTCCGCATGTATACTTTGATGTTTTGTGATTATTTATTGATTGTCATGTTATATAATTCCAACAGTGGCATCACGAGTCATTGGTTTTTAATGAGTAATTAATTACTAAATGCGTAAAAAAAACGAATAATTGTTTGTTGTTTGATATGGTTAATCTAGGGTTTTGGATTATTTTTTTTGTATGGGTCGATTTTAATTTTTTTTTGGGGCGTACCCCTTAATTTTTTTTGGGTCGACATGCTTAAAAATTTTTAGGGTTTGAAATTGTTTGCTAACCTTATCGAAACCTAGAATTAATATATATGTTACGTGATATATTCATGAATAAATTGTTATGTTAAATCCATGAAAACGTGCATGTTTGGCATGGATTATTGTCGATATATATATATTTAATTGTTAAGATTGTTATGCTAATATTAATTGTTAAGTTTTATACACATGTATATTTACGATAAATCTTGAATTGGGGAAAACTCCAATTATATACATTAATGAATCAATTATGTGCAATTTGGTATATTTTTAATTGGGGTTTACGCAATCGATTCGTCGATGTATGTGGCTCACTTTCAATTGGGAGAGTGAAAACCCTAATTAATATATACATTTATTTAACGTAGACATTGATTATTAATAGGGTTTTATCGAATAAGTTGCATGTGGCTACTTGTTTACACGTATAAATTGTTTATTATGTGCGCATTGTTTATTAGTTGTTTATTTTTTATTTGTTTACTTGTTTGTTTATTATGTTAGACAGTTTTAAGCAAAGGGTAATTTTGAATAGAAAAATAATACGGACTAAACAATGGTGAAATTTGATTTGTTTTTTAAGAGTTAAGTTTTCAATAGTTTAATTGATTGATGATTTTGGTACAAATGGTCTGAACGGCTCACCCACTAGAACAAACTATAAAGGGGTTAATAAAGAAGTGCGCACAGTCACACTGAAAGGATGTCTAAGGTTATGCTTTTGCGCTTACCTGATCCTCTGCCCCCTGTGAGTTCGATTGGAGCTACTTAGTAATCCATAAATGTACAAACTCAGCTTAAGGGCGAATTAGTTTTAATTCCATGCGCTACTTCGGTGGTAATTACCCGAAACACTAAGTGTTTACACTTATGCAAAAGTACGGTATAATAGACGATAATTAACGCTAAATTCCTTGATTGGTGAACCCAATACCTCAATCAAAACTTTGATAATTTGATCTTTATGAATTGGTAATAAAAAGTTTTTTATTAAATTTATGCTACAAGATGAATGCATGACATCTTTGTACATATTTGATTTGACCACATAAAATCAAAACTAGTACCCTTTATAAATTAAGTTATGTGCCATCTAATTAAAGGGACACTTGAAGTTGCAATTTACGTCATGACAGTACTTGGCGAGATTGTGATGGAAAGGTAAATCTTTATGTAAAGTCAGACCTTACATGAACATATTTGCAGTTCTTTAAGTTAGACACTTAAGTTGAGTAGGAAGTGAGAACTGGACTCAAGGCATAAGATGAGATGAAACATGTTTATATTTGCAATAGCGTTGGAAAATATAAATCCCATAATGATCTAGGAGTTGGAAATTGTTTGCCAATTGTTGTTCGACAGATTACCTTATTATGTGCTTTCGTTACTAGCAGATCAACTGATGTAATGGAACTATGATAATTTGGATCCTAGTTTTCGAGAAAATTCTATGGTTATATGAATATTACCTTGGGTATTTTATTTTCTTGAAAAGTTTAATTATCGAAAATACTAAAATTGAATTTTGCTAATTCTTTAAATGTATTAATGCTACATTAAACCGTAAACGAAGGTTATTCCTGTATTGGTAAATTGATCTACACCTGTAAGGGTTTTTGGTAGAGTCAACTTTACTAAAAGAATAAACCTAGTCCTCTTTTCATAAGAAAGAGTGAGATTCAATCATATTCCTTTTCATGAATGAAGAAAGGTATGATAGGACAATTAGAATTGTCTAAATTCTAAATACATAACTCGTAAGCAAATTTTAATAGTTAAGAAAATTGCATATTTTCTGAGTTATTAAATTAGAAGCTAGACTAATTACTGTATAATTGGTAAAAGACAAACTATCATATTTTATCTAGTTTTTTTTTACCATTTAAAAGTATTACTTATAATTGTTGGAATAGTAGAAATATTAAAAAAGAAATTGCATGCCCAATTTTTCAAGTTAATAGCATTGATGGATAGTTCATCATCTACATAGTTGAATACATTCTTTTAGTACATAAGTAATTGTTATGTATGGACTTTCTCAAAGGTGTAGGGAAGTAAATAAAACGCTATTTTCTTTCACTGGTTAATGAAACACTTACAATGCTGTCAAATCCAGTGGGAGTATTGTGTTCTTATTACTGAATAAGGAGTTAATGTAATGATCTCTAATTCAGTGGGAGTTACAAGCTTTGTCATCTTGGTAGTAACGCAGATTATCTCTAGAATGTCTTAAGATAATTACTTTCCACTTGTAGACACTTATGTTTTCAAAGATAGTCATGTACGTTTCCTTATTAGATAATGAAGTGGTTCTACATCTACTAGTTATGATAATATCAATGACACAATCATATTAGTCACATAAACAAACATATTTCGTGTTTTTTATCTGCTACATGATGTTGTTCCATGCACAAGTGGGAGAAATCTATATTGTGTGCAAGGTACAACATATAGGTATATGATTTAACGGATTCTCTTGACTGCAAGTTAAGAGACTAATGTTCTAATATGACTTGTACATATCTAATTCAAGAAACACTTGGTGTTGCAATTTACGTCATGTGAGAACTTGGCGAGATTGCAACAACAAAGTAAATCTCCATGTGAAGTCAGACCTTGCATGGACATATTTGCAGTTTCTAAATTAGACAAGTATTTAGAACACGTGTAAAAATGATATATAAGATTACTTCAAATTAAATATTTATGTATTACTAGAATGACATAAATAAATGAAGTAATCTAATACTACTTCAATTTGTTTATTTATGTATTTTGGAATGACATAAATGAAAAATAATGTAATCCTACATTATTGTGAAGTAAATAAATTAACTTGAAATTACTATTGAAACCAAGAGTTGTGTTCATAATTACTTTAGTTAAACATGTTTATGATTCATTGTAAAGACATAAACATAAAGTCTTTTAAGACTTTTAATAAAGTAAGACGTTAACTTGTTATGTTTTTTTAATTAAGACATATACAAGAAGTCATTGAGGTGATCAATGATTTATAACGTATAATGGGATTATAACAGTTTATGTTTCTTGATGAGACATGGATATGAAGTGACTTGGTTAAAAGGTACTTGTGTTATAAAGCATGAAATTGGCTTGAAAAGTCTATTATACCATTAAGTTGACTTAGTTGGTAAATAGGTAGGCCAAAAGGAATATGTTTATCTTATATATTGTTAGATTGTCTTAAAATATTAAATTCTAATGAATACCACAAGTTGATGGTATGTTCAGTTAGGAGAATCAAATTCTATTTGATTTGTTTGATTCAAGATAACCATAACTTCTTTCTTAAAAAGTAACAAGGTTAGAAAATTGAGTATGAATTGAATATACTCAATATGACTCCAACTTAGAAGATTAATAAAACACCATTTTATTATGAAATGTGATGAATCACATTAAGTTTTAAAATTGAAGATTCTGAATTTGTTAAACTACTTATGAATAGGTTATTAACAAACTAAAGTCAGGAATTATCAATGTGTATTTGTAATGTCCCAAAAAGAGAATAATGTAGTTTTGCTCTAATTGCTAAGTATATATAGATAGTCTATATATTACAAAAGGCAAGTGGGAGTTTTTTTTTATCTTGAAAGATAAAATTACAAGATACATAATCTTCTTAAATACACTAGTAAATATCATGATGAGGCTAGATATAAAATGATAGACCTCATGATGATGGAATTTTCATTCATAGACCTGCAAGGATATCTTAGATATTTGACTTATATACTGAGAAATATGAGTTACAGGATTATAGTAAACCTGATAATCATTATGATGGATTACCAATTATTGATTGGGAAAATTACTCATACTATGAATGTTAAAGATGTTGTCCATAAAGATAATCAATTTTAGAAATTTGGTTTATCTTAATAGTTATACTAGAGAATGAAAATGAGTTTCTTCAAAGAGATGAAAAACCCTAGTGGTTTAAATATCTATGTAGAAATCATATGGACAATATTGCACACATATTTAATGCATGTTTTATGACAAGATTATTAATCATACTTAAGCAATTAATTATGATTGAATATTCCTTTCTAAACACATTAAATATATAAAGATGATAATGGTCATACTTGTTTTCATTAATATGAAATATGACAATGGAATATCAAAACTCTTTCTTGAGAAATTACTTGAGCGAGGACGGTAAGTAATCGAAAGGTTTTTTGAATTCATATAATCTTTGGAAGTGTACGAAGTGCAATAATTCATGAATGAATAAATGCATGCATCTATGAAATTATTCTTATGTTTAATTATTAAATTCTAGTTTTAATTTATAATTGAAATAAGATAAATTTTAAGTGTTCCTGAAAGCTAGTGGAAGTATTATGTTAAGGTTTTAAATCTTATATGTTGTGTAACATATGGGAAGTAGCATTCCTTGTAAGCTAAATGTTAAGTCTTAGATTGGAATGAAACTTCACTTGTAAGATTTAAGAATTAAAATATACAACCTTGGAATATGTTTGATAAACATGTGCAGTAAAATAAATGATTATAATAAAACATGATATATCATTTGGGAAATGGATAAATATCTTTTGACAAGATAGAACATGAATGAAATTTAAGTTTGACCTGTAGATTCATCATGTACATCATGTTGAGTATTAAAATTGTTGTATCATTCTTAAATAAGAAGTGATTTGACAACATTGATATCTAACTAAAAGTTATTAGATAATTTGTGTAATGAATATTCTAATAGAATTACATCATCAGCCTGGAATTGCTCCTAGATTCTATGGATGAACAATATGTCAATTGTTGTGCAAATTGTCATCAGCTACAAACTTGAAAGTTTGGAAGACATCAACCATTACACAATAAGATATTAAAGTTTACGGAGTTTTAATGAGCATATTGTTATTTGTATACAATGATGCTGGTTTAATTGAGATGACACTCAATACTAGTCATGGTAGGATTTCATCCTTGTTAATGGCCATGTGAACTAGTTGTGCTATTAAGAGCGCAGTTGCATTATACATTAAAAGAATAAGAATACTTTAAACTTTAAAATGTTTGAAAGTTTAAATTGTCATAAATTGGTGATAGAGGATGTCACACACTTTATGAATTATTATGTGGATTGGTGAATGCACACATACAAGGACTTCACTAATTGAATTCTTGAAATAAGTATTCTCAAAATTACGATAGATCAAGTTGGTTGATTTATGCCTTGTCAATAAGTATGATTGTCATTACTTGAGGCATAATTTATCAACTGGAATTTTCATGCTTTGATCTATTTAGTATTTGGATAAGGGATGTTAAACAATTGTTATAATAAATCAAATACTTGGTATGTTTGATTTTATAATATATTGTATCCTATATTTGCATGTTTAATCCGTGAATAAATTTATTTATTCTAAATCTTCCGTTGTCAATTAATGATATGGGAGTATCGTTAAATTAAGACAAATCTGAGTGATTTGGTGGAATATACTTAAAAGTATATTGATGAGAAAGCATACCAATTTCAGATGATATTCAATGAATTGAATATAGGACTTATCCCAACTACATGATTTTACTTTATGGATATTGTTATTAAGTAAATCATGAATAGTTATCCTCAGACTTGAGATACCCGATAAGTGTCATGAATGTAGTGCACTTCTGTGGAACAACTTAACGCTATACGTAACTGGTAGTCATAAGGGTTGTTTCCTGAAGTGTTGCAAAGTTTGTGGGTTAGTCTCGTAGTCAAGAAAGAATTTGTTCCTTCAAATTTATTTGGAGTTTAATACTGCTGGGGCCCTCGTAGGGTTGACAAGATGTTTACGTGGCCACGCCCAAAGTTCTCCCCTGAATATGTTCAGAAGATTTGGTAATCTTGCTCAATCACTAAAACGAGAAACAGAATGGTTGAATAAAGAATGACTTAATTCCATATCTTTATTTAACATGGTATTAGAAACAAAAGGATAATAATAATGAGAAATCATTAAAAGGTTTTCCAGGAGCCTTGCTCGAGTTGTACTAGAGGCATCGAAGTGTTGCTAGACGCTAACCGATGCGATCACTCTATTAAGATATGTCCAAGTGGGAGCTGTTGGTTTAATGGACAAAATATTAATAGATGTGTGTTACGATCGAACTCGAGACCACGGGATTGCACACTTTACGTATGAGAATTAAAGTTAATAACTAAATATAAAATGTTGTATTTATTTATTATTTACACGGAATATATAATGGACATTAAGTTAATTAATTGTAATGGACTAACGATCGTTAAATGTTAAAGGAATGACTAAATATGAAATTAGATGTCAAGTAGATTCTAGAAACCTTATGGGTTTCCATAACCGATTGGATGAGGGTTTCCATAAACCAATTCAACCCTAACTTGGACTCTAAGTTTCTTGGGGTATAAATACAAAACCAATAGTGTTTGTAATTTATCTCTTGTACTCATTGACTAAAACCTAAAATTGATTGTGTGTGTTTTTTGCCATAACCGATCGTACAACCCCTATTGGTTGTCGATCACATTGTTTTTCCAAAACAAATTATTTTGTGTTCTTTAAACTAGCATTTACTTTAATTCGTTAATAGTACGTGTGTACAAGAACGTGGTACAATCACACTATTGATTGTATCTTGGATTGAATTACAAAACGGTAAGGGGTAATTCTTATAATCCTATAAACCCTAATTAGGGTTCATCCAATTGCTAGTTTTGTGGATTTGATTCTTGTTCGGCTAGAATCAAAAAAGGTACGCATATTCTTCTTTATGTTAATTAATTATTTGTTAATCTTTCCTATACGCTTCCGCATGTATACTTTGATGTTTTGTGATTATTTATTGATTGTCAACAGATACAAGTTTCAATTCAATAATACTTCATGTAATAAAAGCTAAAACCATAAAAAAAAAAAAAAAAAAAAACGACACCTACATGCCTAATATAACATTCATCATCAACTGCAATCACCTAATGATCATCCCTAACCTAAACAGATAAGTTCAAATAAAATTAATCCCTTCACTTAAAAAACCTAAAGTTTTCTTGAATGAGAGAACCCAAATATTATACCCTGGCAACTAATTCCTGCGGTGAAGACAACATACTCGGCTGCATCAAGAAAACAATGAAATGTTAATATTTCAAAGTATGACAACAAAAAACAACAAAATATCATACCACAAATCATGAAAAACCAAGAACAAAAAACCATGAATCAAAATCCCTTACGTATCTGTTCTTGGAACTTGGAAGGGCTTTATGGTATTTCTTTTGGCACAATCAATAGATATTACCTGCACATGAGCACAAACATTTAGTATCAAGCTCAACTAATTTTAAACAAATAGCTTAAAAAGCAACCATCGAGGTTAACAAATCGGCCTCTCACATAACTGGGAATTTTTTCTTTGTCTCGTTTGTTGGTTTCTGGATGAAAACAAAGATAGAGAGAGAAGAGGGGTGTCAAGGAATAAGTCATTGGATACGTGTTTCATTACTAAAAGTGTGGGTAACATATAACCCGAAGATGGATTATCAGCCCAAATGTATTATCAGCCCAATTCTGTCCCGTAGATATAAGACGAGACATGAGCGTTGCACGTGCGAAAGGAATCCTTTTTTTAGTCCGCCGACCTAGCAGATTAGTATATATATAGAATGACTTTGGATGAGTTGGGCTTAGAGCATGGCGTATGGTGGTGAGCCCAAGCCTCTTCATCATTGGGCCTCACTTGTGTCACATCATCTCCACATCACTCCAACATACTCACTTAAAAATACACCCAATCACAACTAACTTAAACCTCTTCATTTGGACCCTACCCACCCTCATTTTTTTCTTTTCCATATTTTTCAAACAAAATAAATTTCATTCCTTTCACTTAATTAAAAATACAACTACAATAAGGAAAATAAAAAATAAAAACATACGAAAAATAAAAAAACATACGGAAAATAAAAACCATACGAAACTTAAATAATACAACTTCATTTGTAGTATTTTGCTATCAATTCGTCTTGTTTCTTCTTGAGGATCGTTCTTTTTGGCTCCGGCAAATTTTCAATATCATGCATGAGAAACTCCAATTCTCGGCACTCTTGGAATGACTTTTCTTTCGCTATCCTCGCCTCGTACACTTCTTTGGCTCCGTCAACTTTACGTTTATACTCTTGAGCTAAAGCTTCCGCAATAGCATCCGATTGACTCCCCCGGTGCTCGTTGACGACTCCATTGACTTAGATTTTTTTTCCGGTCGAGGCTTGCCTGCGGGACGATTTCTTGGATCAGGGCCGAATAATTCGGCGATATTATCTTCATTGATCCCCTCCGGCGTGTCCCATTTGGGATATTCTCTCAAAACCTTCCATGTCGGAACCATAGTAAACTGTTTCCCGGTAAGAGACTTGAAAGCAAGTCTTGCATTCTCAATGTGATCAACATCATTTTCCCCCGATCTACGCTGCAAATGCTTGTAAAAACCATTAAACTTTTGGCAATCACCGTTTATCCGAATCCATTTTCCCGTGCACATATTTTTTGTACGATAAGGCTCTGGACTACGAGCCTTGAACTCCTCCCAAATTTGAGTCCAAAACGCATCGTTTAGTCGGTCATTACCGATAGCGGCGTTTTGGTAAACCTCGACCCAACACTCGGCTAAAATTTTTACTTCCTGGCTTGTCCAATGAATTGTGGTTCGACTCTCTTCTTCCTCCTCCTCCTCGTCCGCGTCCAAGTTCACCACGACCTTCTTTTTTTTCTTTGTCGCTTTGGCCGGTTTGTTTCCTTGACGACGTTCTTCACGTGTTTCGGTTGGTGGTGGTTGAGGTACTTTGAATTGTGATTCAAAGTAATGTTGTTGTGAAGCGTAGAATTGCGTTGGTGGTGGTTGTGACGGATAGAATTGCGTTGGTGGTGGTTGTGATGGATAGAATTGCGGTTGTGATGGTTGTGATGGATAGAATTGCGGTGGTGATTGTCTTGGATATTGAAAAGGTTGAAATCCGACTTGCGAAGAAGTGTCTAAGCTTTGAGACGATGGGGTGGACGGGTTTGACAAAGACGAGTTGAGGAGATTCATAAACGACATCTCGTTTGGATCTTGGGACATTTTTGGTTGTGGATTGAGATGGTGAAGATAATATATTTTTGAATGAGAAGTGTGAATTTTTGTGTAAAATATGGGTATTATTTATAGAGTGGGTGGGGTAATATTTGGGTTTGAAAAAGAAAAAAAAAAATGACCGTTTGAATTAAAACGGTAACATCAAACGTAAACTTGAATTGGGTTTTGTCATGTAGTGTGTCGTTGTAGTGGCGAGTGGTGATGTGGCGAGGCTTGCTGGTGTCGTGCGGTGGGCGGCGGCCAACGGTGGGTGTGCCACGTTGGAAACGGTGAGGCAACTCGCCACCGTATCCCATGCTCTTATCTCATTGATATTGAGTTTCCTATTTTAAAAAATACAGTTGAATTTATTATGTAAACATTATAGTTTTGGTTTTGCAGTATATAACTCAAAAATTAAGTTGCTTTAGTGGTAAAAATACTTATTGATGAGCCAATAAATCATAGGTTCGAATCTTGCACCATAATTTTTACACGAAATTTATAATAACATATTGCCTACGTGGATTAATGACATGGCATTATAGGATGCCACGTGCAATAAAATGTGGCATGTCTCATCTTATATATAATGTATATATATATATATATATATATATATATATATATATATATATACTAGTTTTCATGGCCCGCCCCAGGGCGGGTATGACTTATAATTATCGTTGGCATATTTTATTATAGCGAAAGAAAGGTGGTAAAAAATGATTGAAAAGTGTACATGTTAAAAGAAAGGGTTTAAATTCAACCCATTACGAAACGTCTATTTTGAAACCTCTATTTAATTCAACAACTAATCTTTTTGGAATAGAGCTTACCAAGCTTAAGAGCACACCCATCCCCGATAGCTACCACGTCATCTTCATTGTCCTCAACTTGCTCCACCATGTCAGTCTAAAAAATCTATATATTGAATATAAACTATAAAGAGCACAAAATTATCAACAGTACTCACTAACAATGAAGGCAACCTTTTAATTTGAAGGATAATCTGATGCAAAACATCTAACTGTTGTAAATGATAGGACTTTACAGAAAATAAGTTTTAATGGATAATTGTTCATTAATAATCTTCTAAATAAATGATTTTCAGTCAGAATATGATGAACAAACACAAATCAATGCACTTCAATTAGATGTAGTTCCTTTCCTCAAGCTTTTTCCCATGTTGTTTCCTAATAGTCCTTTGAGTATATATGAAAGTTAAACAAAAAATCATGAACAAATTTTGATTTCATACTATAGCATACCATCTTATATAATATATCACACTATATTTTATAATATATTTTAAGTTATAAAACTAACATAACTCGAGTGCACACAAACACATTTTCATCAATAAATCATGATAGCCATAATGGTTCTCACAAAGATATCTCACATTTAACAAAATATTTGTTTTGACCATAACTTTGAGACTAAAGTGCGCTACTAATAATAACATTTCGGTGTGCGTACTAAAGTGATAATAATAGCAATTCATAGTGTGTTAACCCATGTCAAGCTTAAATTGTACATAAAAGCTTCCATAGAAGTTACTCATAAGCAATGATAACACATTTGAAATGAACAAATATCATATTCAATAAATTGATAAGTTATTTAACGTATTCATGTTGTTTTAAGTAAAATAAAACGACAATCTAAAAATATTGTAGATTAACTTAGCAGCTCGTCTTTATCTGTAGTATATGGTCAACCCCTGTAACCCTTCTAGCTGCTAAAGCATTGGTACTATCTGACAAAAGCTTCATTGACTGTTGGCTAATTCGACAATAGATCATCGTATTAAGAACATCAAGGGAACCCGGGCCATTGATATTAAGAATGCTTTTTTTTTTTTTTTTTTTTTTTTTTTAATCAAACTAAGGATGTGAAGAACCACAAGTTGATAAATACTATGACCAATAATGTTTCTCCACATAATCTTGGTTATAAAACTAACATCCTTCTCGATAGGTGGTCTTTTCATCAAAGGATCATTAGGAGGTTCTGTAGCCAAATCTAAAACAGCAAGTGTGTCCATAATCATGTTAACATGAAATAAAATTTATTTTTAAAGGATGTGTATGGTTTTTTTTGGTATTGTTGGAAGGTATTAGTTAAAAGATAAGAGTATGTAAACGTTCGTTTTTATGTTTTTTTCATTAAGAATGAAGAATACTTGCGGATGGGAATTAATAAGGATATACTTTTGATCTCTGAAGAAATATACAATTTTTTTATGGGCACCAAATGATGAAGAAATATACCCATCATCGACCACTAAAGAAATGTTAGTATGCGCGGCTATGTTTTACGTTAAGTAAGTTAACAAAAAAAGACATAAACATACTAAATTATATATTAAATGGATTAAGAACGAAAAGAAATATACGTTTATCGAATATGATAGAAAATATAAAGCTTGAAAACCTTCGTAATTGCAAACATATTTAGATGAATGTTGTATTTGTTAAATCATAGATGGACCAAGATGCCTGATTGACACCCAGAACCTTGACATCTAGCACATTTCATTGAAGCGCATGACTTTGTCACATTACTGTAACATTTATAACTTCAATTAGACAACATAATAGAATATATTTATAAGTTGGACAACATGGACTCATTAATAACATACACTAAGACTCTAAATGTAATGAAAAAATGCACATGAAATAATTTTACTTAAAAATATTTCTCACCGTGTAAGGGCCGGTGAGCAGGAGGTAAGGATCTCTCTAATTGCTCTTCTCAACCTTAGGGGACCATAAAGAATTCATCAAAGACCACTCTCACCCACGAAACTCGCCCAAACCAAATTTCTTGCCCGCTTTTGTAATACCAATTAACTCTTTCCTTGATTTAACATTCCTTAAACCAAATATTGATAAGCAAGATTAAATCACACCATGTAAGTATTTTTTACATTATCCACATATCATGGTTAGACTAAATCATGCCATATTTTAAAGTTACTTGGTTTCGTATTAACAATTAGGATATATTTAACTACAATAGGCACACAAAATTGTTGCAGATGATTAATAAAATACCTCTTACCGGCGAACATGGATAGAAGTTGTCAAGCTAATAATAAACAATCATGGTAGCCTTCATTGTCTTTAGCACCTGCACATAAATGAGTCAATGCGAATGTTAGGTAAAGAAGAAAATGACTTTATTAGAGCCTTAATAGTAGAGGTAGAATGACGGGCGGGTTAGTTAAGACGTCAACTTTGGATTTTACAATATGTTTTTACGGGGGTTGAAATACCATGTATTTGAGAATCATGTCTAAGTCAGTTATTAATTATTAAAAAATTTTCAATGTGTTTATTTTATTCACTTTTTAAACAGTTGCATATAGTTTGTCATGGAAGAAAACTCACTACTGAAGAGACATGCATACTTGTGAAAAAATTTTGCGTTTACTTTTATTAATAGTTGTTGAGCACACCGCAGCAAGCAATTGTATATTGTTTGGGAAGCCCGACTGATGGGCGGGAATTAGTTATAAATATCACTTGAAGGTATTAGTTAATGAATGATAAGATATAAAGTACAAATTTTATAATAGTTGTTTATAGGAAGCGTTAGTTTTGTTTTTGATGAATTAGCGTGCGTATGCCAAAAACCAGTTTTCTAATGTTTTTTGTTTTCCACTTTTGAGACAACCGCATAAAGACACACTGCAACAGTGAATTGGTTACGGTTAAATTTTTATGCCATCTTATTCTCAAAAGTACTAAGGACTATAATTGATATGAGGTTTCCTGTTGGGCGGGCTTGGCTTATAACTATTGTTGGAAAAAAATAAGTTAACGAAAACAAAGATATAAGCATATTAATTTTTATTATAAATAACAATTAATTTTTATTATCATCTTTCGTTAAAATTTTCTTCACCGCCGCCTCAACACAACTCGCACAAGCTACTCGATGGCTCCACTGATCGTGTCATTTGTCTCTTATCGTAACCAACACTGCCAAGCACAACATTACGAAGATGAACATTTCAATAAATGATCCTTGCATTACTTAGTGCTATAGTAGAACCATAAATACTTTTCAGTATATATATTTGGAGATCATACCACATAAATGCATATATGTCCTAGTCAGTTTGTTCAACGTAAAAATTTCATTCTTTTTTCTTTATACCATCTTATCTTCTTTGTTAGCCTTAATAGTTTTATTAGAAGTGATGGTCATTCCCGTTTAGGAACTTTGTAACGTGTGTTAGATATCGTGATAGAATAGTCATCGGGCTCGTGGACTTGGGCTAAGCTAATTGGTTATAAGTTAAGTTAAGCTAGCCTTATGTATGATGTAATCCAACCCAAGCCCAAACGAGCCCATGAAAAGCCTTTTAGGGCATCAAGTCTCTTGTACTATAAATACCCCTCAAATGGTCATTTGAGGGGTGTGCTTGAAAGTGTGTGTGTGTGTGTTTTCTTTGGAGCAATATAACATCTTATTGTTTTCATCTTTATATCTTGTTCATACGCATAACATACACGATTTATATATCATTCGAGTCACCATCTTTCCTTTCTTAATCTTTCTTCTTTATGCATATTGTGTTCGTGGTTTAACGTGGTGATACTTGTGTTCGTTAAGTGGGTTTGTGATAAGGTTGATATTTCTAAGGTCCTACAATTGGTATCATTCGCCTAACAATGGTTTAGGAGTGTTTGTGTTTGTTTTGAAGCTTAGTACTGTACGCGTAAAGCTCTCGATATACATCTTTGACACGCTTAAAGCTTTGATTTTTACACTTAAAAATTCAAGATTCTTGTGGTTTAAGGTTTATTTGGTGTTGAAATTTCAGTTTTTTGCAAAAATTTCGAAGCTTTACGTGTTTTAAATCATTTTTAAACTCGTTTTTGGTTCGTTGTTCATTTCTACGCATAAGCATAAAAGGCACTTTGGGTGATAAAGGTCAAAACTTTCGTGTTATTTGAGTGTTTTGGAAGCTGTTTGTGCATCAGAAATCATTTGAAAAACTGGAAATTTTTTTATGCGTAAGTCAAACCCCTATTTTTACGCATAAGAAAGTCAAAACCCTATTTCTACGCATAAGGTTCTACGCATAACTTTTTGGTGAAGAATCTTCGTGCAACAACGGTTACTCAGTGCTTCCCTCACTTGGATAAGTGTGTGGAACACTTCGACTTGTGAATATCTTTTACGCTGTGACAGTGTAAAGGATTTTTGGTTCTAAACCTAAGTTTACGCATAAGCAGAAAGCTTACGAGTAAGCACTCTACGCATAAGTTAACACTTACGCGTAAGTTTTTTACGACTAAGTCCTTTTGTCTACGCGTAAGTTGGGTTTTACGCATAAGGAATCCTACGCCTAAGCTTTCTACGAATAAGCAATCCTATGCATAAGCACCAATTTCTACGCATAAGAACAGGTTTACGAGTAAGATTTTGAGCATAACTTCAAACAGCTATAACTTTTGAACCGTAACTCCGTTTTCAGCGTTCTACCCATCAAAACGACCGTGAGAACGAGGAGAATGACAAGCCGAATGAACTAAAGTCAACCTTTAAGTCCTAAAAACGCTCCGAACAGAAGTTATTGAGTTTTTAAGTTTTTAGAGTACATTTTCACTACAACAACCGAGCTTAATCTTCATCAAACACAACTCCTTTATCATTGAATCGATCCTACATCAACTTTATCATAACATACCTTCATCAATGGCAACTCAACAAGATATTCATGCAGCCGGTGCCGAAAACCGTCCTCCTATGTTGGAAAAAGGTGGTTATCTTCAATGGACAAGTCGTATACTTCACTACATTAAAACCAAACCTAATGGAAAACTCATGATTCAATCCATTACGAATGGACCCTTCAAACCTCGACAAGTCCAAATCCCTGGAAATGCTGATGCAACACCTCCCGTCCCACCATCTTATCGTCTTAAAAAAGAATCTGAATACACTGAAGAGGATCAGAAACAAGTCGATGCAGATGACATGGCAATTCATATTGTCCAACTGGGTGTACCAAGAGACATCTTTCTTTGCATGAAGACGGTTGTGAAAGCTGCTTTCGATATGTGGGAACGTGTTAGACGGCTTTGTCATGGAACAGAAATTGGTCAACATGACATGGAGAACTAGCTGCTAACTGAATGGGAAAAGTTCACTTCAACTCCAGGAGAATCCATTGAATCCAACTATGGAAAGTTTTGCACCTTAATGAATGAGCTTATCAGAAACAAATTGGCACCCTGAACTATCGTGCAGAACATCAAATTTCTCAACAATCTTCCAGAAGAATGGGGACGATATGTCACTATTGTCAACCAAAACATCTCGATCGTTAACTAACGTATATCAAAACTCTTACAATGACTTGTACATATATTTCACGTCTGCAAGGTTGTAAAAATCGCTCGGCGGTACCGTGGCGGTTGACCCCCGCCAAGCGCCATAGCCGCCATAGCGGCGCCTAGGCGGCGCCATGGCGGTGACCCTAAATTATAAAAGAATTTATTAAAGAAATGAATATTAGCAAGATTAATTATAAAAACTAGCTTAAATTAGAACAAAATCAATAAAATCGGAGTTAATTGCCGTGAATTTGAAAAAAAAAAAAAAAAAAAAAACAGATCTGAAGTTGACCACCGTTGACCGGCGTTGACCAAACCGCCGCCAAGGCCGATTTTGACCGCCAAGCTCCGATTTTGACCGATTTCGACCGATTTTGACCAAAACGCCAAATTAGACCGATATGCCAAAAATCGTGGCGTTTGACCGCCGCCAACCGCCTAGGCGCCGCCATATCGGCCGCCAAGGCCGATTTTTACAACACTGCACGTCTGATATTCAACCTTAAGTGACAATATATGTCACAATTCTATATTACAGAATCAACCATAACTTTAGACTTCAATTTTTTTCTCTTTTCAATACGAAAAATATCATATCATACCACTAAACAAATATAGCATACATTATCAGTGAATTAACGTTAAATATAGATGAAACTTGAACATTCAGTAATGTAACACATAAACACTATACTTAACAATAGCATGCATAAACGACAGAAGCCACTTTCGTTTTCCATTAGAATTATCCGATGTGCACCATTCACATTGGTTAAAAATCAACCATTTAAGTTTTACATAATGTCGAGTGAATTAGTTAAAAACCTTTTGGATAAATTTATTCAATTAACTTTTAATAAACTACCATTGAATAGAGTGAATTACTTAAGAACATAACAAAAAAAATAGAATATAGGTAGTATTTAGCTAGTCTTCCTGGTGTGTCTTGCAAAAACAAAACATCACTTTTTCGTGCAGTCAACAAATGAATATCTATGTCATTTTCTTCACTCCTTATTGTTAAAGATGAATAATGCACAAATAAATTTAGATCTTTGATATATTATGTAAAATTTAGATCTTTCGTCATTACCTTTACCAAATTTATTCTGCAATTGGGAAGCCTTAGCAACTCCAGAGTTTCAGTTTCATCAATGGAAGCTTCAACATCTACACCAGGTTCTTTCTCTGCCATATTAACAGGATTTGACTCTTCATGACGTTTTAAGATATGGAAGTGTGTCATGACTGAATTCTCCACATCATCATTGAGAATAAGAATTTTATGAATCAATTAAAACAAAGATTGATTCTTTATATGAACTGCATTAAAAATTGAACAAACCTGATTCAAGATGATAGATTCAGTATTATCATCAAACCCTAATTTAAATCCCGATCTTGTTGTGGTTCTTGATAAAAAGGTACCTTATGCGAAACATGATCAAAATATTCCAGTTAACCAAACTCCCTTTCAAACTTTCTGCAAAAATAATATAAGCAAACAAAGAGACCACCTTAGACCGAAAGATGAGCATATAAAAAAGAATAAGATTAAAATTACGTAGTATCCCGATTCCTTGATATGCATTCGAGTTTCTTAAGTAAGCCATTTTTTAGACCTCATAACGAAATACACCACAAATTTACGCTTGACCTTGAGCGCATCGGTAGCATTGGTCTTTGTAAAATAAAAACACAACATGTAATTGAATTATAGTTAATGATAAAAACTCGAACACATTTGTAAGCATATAAAAAAATTAAAATGAAGATCAATAATGAATTATGAATAGCCGAAAACAAATTCCAAATCAACTACACAATAAAAAGTGACGATCATTAGAGGAGATGGCCGAGGAAAATATGATATTAGGGCTTGGAGAAAAAGTAATTATGAATGAACCGTATTTTTTTAACGTGAGATTAGGGTTTCATATAGTAAATTTTATCCAGCTAAATGGTAGGGGTTATTTAATTACATACTTTATAAATTATAAGTTCCAAAATAAAAACCAAGTAATGTGTTGGTCTAGTGGTTAAGATGCATGTCAATCATATGCCCAACCCAAGTTCGAACCATGCCTGTGTCACTTTTTAAAATTTAATTCCGAAATTTTATACTTTTAAAATTACAAAAACACTATAACATATCCGAATTTTATAAATTTAAAATTATAAAAACACTAAAATTAAAAATTAACAAATGAAAACCGAAATTTAAAATTATAAAAAATAAAAATGTACATATATTTAAAAAAACGCCACATGTCATTAAAAAAATTAAAAAAATGCCACATAAATACAATATGATGACATGGAATAATGACATGACATTATGGGATGCCAAGTGGCATTATATGTGGCATGCCTCCTCTTATATATAATGTATATATATATATATATATATATATATATATATATATATATATATATATATATATATATATATATATATATATATATATATATATATATAGGGGATAGCTTGGCTACAATTTTTGTAGTCAATTAGCTACAATCCTTCATAAAAAATACACTAGCAATGAATCTGGGACCCACAGAAAAGAATCAGGACCCACAAAAAAAATCAGGGACCCACATTATATAGCACAAAATTGTAGCCAATTAGCTACAATAAATTGTAGCTAATATATTCCCATATATATATATATATATATATATATATATATATATATATATATATATTAGTTTTAAAGCCCAATGGGCATAACTTATAATTATTTATTTATTGTTTTTTGTTAACTTAAATACATTTTTTAAAATTGTCAAACAATATTATAAGACAATTGTTTCTTTAGTTTTTAGTTTTAGATTTTTTTTAAGAATTATAAATAATTGTATGGTTTGCGTGGATGGTTAATAACACAACATATATAATTTTTACAACATTATGAATTTTATGTATGTTTGTAAAGTTGTAGATAATGAAAGTTTTTTTTAACTAAAATAAATACTTTCACTTGTTTTGAAAATAAGAGTTGCACGGTGTTGTTTTTAATATACATGTTCGACCCTCACGACCGATTTTAATTTTAATCCATTACCCATTAAAAGTAAATCACTACGTCTACAACATTTATTTTAGCCTCATATGGTACTCCTTTTATAAAACCGTTATATCTCCAAGCTATCATAGTTTGTAAATTTTCTTAAAATTCTAATCTAATTGGTTCTACTTTCCGCTACTGAACTAATATCACAAAAGAAAACAAACAGAATAAAGTTTTTGTCCCCGCCGCTCAACCTGACATAAAACATTATAACCATATATATATTTAAGGATTAAGGCGACCGTTTAATCAACCCGTCTAACCTGCCACGTGGCCTATAATCTGGATTTTAGTTTATAAAAAGCCATTTTTAATCACATATTGGAAAACATATCAAAATTTAGGTAATATAACAGGTCGAAAGCTGGCCAGTGTATTTATTATGCCCAATACCTTCTTTATTACTTTCTTAAACAAATTATGGATTAGGAACATCATGACCATCAACCGCAACATGCTTATGTATGTACAATTCTATATGTGTAACATGCTTATGTATCTTGTAAAGGTGACAATTTTGACCAACATATTTTAAAATTGGTTGGTTTGGGTTATAGTTAACTCAAACAGGTAAAAGGTTGCCCAAAGTGTATTTTTATGCATATAACCTCCCAATCACCATATTTTTAAAGCATTAGATATCATTGTATTATAACAGTTTTTGTAATACAAAAAAGTGTTGTGAGTCAACCCCCCTAACTATAGCTATTTTGGCCACCTTTCATGAGCCATTATCCTTTCCACCCATTAAACAGCATCTCTAGTTTTATCTTGCTTACCATGTTTTATCAGGGGACACATGATGGGCCTGCAAGTGTTACTTTAATTTGAAACGATAGTGCTTGGACCCAGTTTTTAGTCTGTGCCTGCAACTGCAATAAGTTGCCATGGTTAGGAATAATTTAAAATGTGATGCATATGTTACACGTAACAATTTCGGGAAACTTCACTCACTGTAGGGAGTTTGTCGGGTACGTTTGGTTCTGTTACAGCGGGATGCAGGAACAGTTGTTTTTTCATTAGTGCCTGCTACAACCAATAAATAAAGTTTAGCGAAATTGATAGTGAAATCATAGCTGACCATTTTAGGACATATACATACGTGTAGTATGATGTGCAGACTCAGTCACAATTTGTGTAAAGCCCCACTTTCCAGTACTTCCAGTCTGTAAAATGGGTCAAGATTACGTATGCCCGATGACCTACCTGTCAAAATTTAGATTAGAAAACTGACTACAAAAGCAAACATGTAAAAGCCTTCGGAGCTCTTGTCTGCTACCAAGCAGCTGGACTTTGTCAGCTTTGTAAATACTTCGATTTCAGATAAGTTTTTAGAATGAAGTCATGTAAAAATACATGAACCATAAGATGGACCGTGGTTGTTTTATTAACCATCATTGGAGCACTGAGCCGCCACATCTTCAAGGCGTTTCCATATGGCTTCTCGTTGGATGTAGCTTTTTGCCACAATACATGTAAACAGAAGAGCTTGCATGCAACTTAAAGTCTTAAACATATGAAAACGAAAAATCTGAAGTGCATCCGTTGATCAGGAGATGATAGTGACAAGTCCAGCTGCTGATGGAGATGGGAAGAATGTAATCTCGAGCACAGATGCACCAGATAAAACAGCCTCACGAGTCATTTGCAGTCCAGCTGCTATTGTTGATCAGCAGATGACAGTGTTAACCATAGGAGAAATTTAGACTCCTCAAAACTTACAAAGCCTGAAAGCTGACAATGCTGAAACGGGGTCAGGTACAACCGCAGCAGATTCTACAGCATCAAAAAAGAGAAAGAGGGGGAAAAAGAAGAAAAAGAGTCCACTTTCGGGTGACATTTTGAGTACAAGTGAGAACATACAGGATAAGGTAAATACAATAGATGGCTTGAGTACAACTAAAGCTCTTGACACAAAAGTTACAAATACGTGTCTCTAATCTAGAGCAACCTGATATACATATTAAGTACGTTCCTAGTGCACCTCACTATAGACGCTTATAACGGGTCGCTTCATGCTGATGATGAGACATACAAAAGAAACAGGTTTGCAAAGTTATAAATAGGGAAAATGACAAAAAAATGCATCGAACTTGACACTTGTTGTCATTGTGTGTAGCCAACTATTTTTTTTTTCATTGTAACACAAACCTTTTGAATTTTTGTCATTGTATGTAGCGAGTTAGGTGAATTTGTGTTATTGTATGTACCCGGTCAGGCTTAGCGTTACATCGTTAGTCCTTTTATATTAACGGTCGTTAGTAAATAACTTAAAATTTCGTTCTCTTACGTTTTTATTCGTTTTCGTCTGTTATTATACGTTTTTGTCCGTTTTTATACTTTTTCGTCCGTTTCTTTTTCCCATTTTTTACGTTTTCGTCTGTTTTCTTACATTCTCGTCCGTTTTTTTATGTTTTCGTCCGCTTTTATACGTTTTCATTCGCTTTTATACGTTCTAGTCCGTTTTTATAAGTTTTCATCCGTTTTTATATGTTTTCGTCCGTTTTCATCTGTTTTTATACGTTTTCAATCGTTTTTCATCCGTTTTATATTTTTTCGTCCGTTTTTATACGTTTTCGTCAGTTTTTAAATGTTTTCGTCGATTTTCTAACGTTTTCGTCTGTTTTTATATGTTTTCGTCTGTTTTTATCTGTTTTATATGTTTTCGACTTTTTTTTAAGTTTTCATCTATTTTCTTACACATTCATCCATTTTTATACGTTTTTGTCCGTATTCTTAAGTTTTATACATTTTCGTCCGAAAAAGTAAGAAAATGAACGAAAAAGTAAGAAAACCAACGAAAGCGTATAAAAAGATGAAAATGTTAGAAAACAGACGAAAACTTTAAAAAACAGACGAAAATGTATAAAAACAGTTGAAAACGTAAGAAAACGGATGAAAACGTATAAATACGAATGAAAACGTAAAAACGGACAAAACGCATAAAAGCGGATGAAAACGTAAGAAAACGAGAAAACGTATAAATATGGATGAAAACGAGCAAAAACGTGTAAAGCGGACGAAAAAGTATAAAAACGGACTAAAACATAAGCGTAAGTAATCAACGAAAATGTAAAAAACGGATGAAAGCATTGGACCAAAATGTATAAAACAGACGAAAAAGTATAAAAAGCGGACGAAAAGCGTATAATAACGGACTAAAACGTAAGAAAACTTACGAAAACGTAAGTAAACAAACGAAAATGTAAAAACGGATGAAAGCATTGGACCAAAATGTATAAAACGGACGAAAAAGAATAAAAACGGACGAAACGTTATAATAACGGATGAAAACGAATAAAAACGTTAGAGAACGAAATTTTAAGTTATTTACTAACGACCATTAATATAAAAGGACTAACGATGTAACGCTAAGCTGACTGGGTACATACAATAACACAAATTCACCTAACCGGCTACATACAATGACAAAAATTCAAAAGGTTTGTGTTACAATGAAAAAAAAATAGTTGGCTACACACAATGACAACAAGTGTCAAGTTCGATGCATTTTTTTGTCATTTTCCCTTATAAATAACCACGGTTTATTTTTTTTATGAGCATAAAAAAATTATTTCTTTAGTAACCTAATCCAAACAAACCTCATTTTCCCATTGACCTACCTGATTTAAATGTGCTTCATTTATATAGTGAGTTGATATATACATCTGCAGACTTGCAGTCCACTTTAAATACATGTTGTTGCTTATACAAACTATAAATATGTTATTTATTTATTTATTTATTTAGGGTCATAAGAACTTATTTCAGAAACTAATGAATAAGCATTAATATAAGCTGCCTCAAACACCCTTATTAGTTCCCTGTTTGTATCACAATGGTATTTTGTGAGATTGTTTTATAAAATGCTACTAAACCTTACAGTGAACATGTCACGAATGCGAGAGATGGCAAAATTAATGTATGCTATATTGAAGCCCCCTAGCCGGTGACCCTGGTGTACAACAATGCAAAACAATCCCAAGTTTCGGATCATCTATATTTTAAAATATTTTCAATAACTGAAAGTCTTAATTTCTGTTTTGAGAACCACTTTTCGTTTCTTTATTCCAATACAAATAAGGTAAAAAGCCAAGTATATTCTGATGACAAAACCCCTATTAAGAATCCATGGTTAAACTAAAAATAAGATACTTACCAAAACCAATGGCTTCAAAACTCTTCAGAATTCGTAGTCCAATCACCGTCTTTGTTTGCATAAGTAACAACATATTCTAAACCGCGCAATAAGTCTTTTTGTTTTATCTCACTCTCCTTTTCATTCCTAGGAGCCCTTTGAGATTCATATTCATGTGAAACATAGCAAAAATTAGAGCAATACCTCAAGTTCTCTGATCTTATACCGACAAATTTCTACTCAAAACTTTAAACTGCACCGTCTCTAAATCCGGAACTTAAAAAACACAAAACAAACAAAATCACAAAAAGCGAAACCTTAAACAAACAAAACAAAATGTAATAAACATATGTAAGCGATCAAGGTTACCGGCCTGTTCAAACGCAGGAACACATGGTGCAATGACAGTTTGCTCGAAAGCATTAGCCAAGCAAGCATCAGTAAAACATTCAGAATTAGATAATCAGTTGATATCATTTTTGGCAAATCTTGATTGTTTTGCGTAGAATAATGAAATCCATGTAGGGTATAAACCATAAAAGGGCCTTACCCAATCTTTACAATTGAGCCGAACCACCTATACTATACACAATATACATATGCAAGTATTCCCGACTAACTAAATAGATAATCAAAGCAATACTATTGTGAGCATGCCTAAACTGACTGTTTGACCCTAACCAAACACAATAGACCAACTATTTTTGACTACGATAATTCGACAATAGCATTCAGAACCCAATACCAAACACCCCAAAAGTTGCCCATACTAATCATGAGAAATATACCGAAATAAGTAAAAAAATTTGGAGCTAATAGTTATACCTAGAAACGATTTGGCGTTATCTTGAGGAAGAAATCATCAGTGTTTTAGGATGATCAGAGTCTAGAAACATCAAATGAAAAACAAAAACCATTAACATCAAAACCATGTAAACTTTATCACTTCTTGACAAAAGTTCAATAACAAAATCCATAAACCAATACGTTTATGATGAAATACTTGCCTGAAGGGTACTAAGAAAAAGATGGTAACATTGGCAGCTGAAATTACCTATAGCCGGGGATTGTGTGTGCCCACTATATGCAAACCATCACGCACATGACGCGTTGGTTCATTTATACCTAACGAAATTGGTGACTGTCAGAGATTGTCCGATTAGACAATCCTGGCCATTCAACTAAAATGCTAGTGCATTAATGAACCTGATTTTAAAATGCCTATCTTACTTACTGATTTAAACAAAGTGCTAAATCAAACACAAACAGCACAAAGAAACAAAAAGGGCCTACTTCGTGCTCATTTAAATCCCTAGCAGGCAATGCATTTGGGTAACACACTTTCATTTTGTTAGAAAAATGGATTGATAAATTAGCTAACGGCGTCTGTGCAAGGTACACTTAACTTAATTTCAGATAATGGTGATTGGTTTCTAAACCTACATTAACTCTCCAGGACTCCAGGTATATCACACAATGATGAACAAAACACAAGAACCTAACAAAGCAAATTTATCACAGCAAAACACAGTACAGCAGATAAAGTAGATCAATAAAAACATCAGGCTGGCTAACTACTTTTGACTCGAATATATCCCTAAATATAAACCATTCTTTTAACCAATTGGACCTGACCGGTAATTTTCCATCATCCCAATCCGAACACCTAAAGTAAAAATGACTAAACGTTTACGCCTACTTTAGTAGTTCAGTTGATAAACATCATACCAGATCCGCCCCCAACTATGAACGCCAAGCCTTGCCCAGATTGCTTTTGTCTTAAGAATCCCTACAAGTGTCATAAGAATGTCATTGAAGTGTCAATGCATGTCAGTTAATAATTATTTCTGAGGGAAATGGAATTTCACCTCTACATCAGGTACAACATTACGTGCCCTCTGATCGAAAGTGTAACTGATATTCACATCACTAATGAAGCAAACAAATGCATCTGGCTACAAAATTATACCAATAAAGTAAATTAAGGACAAATTAGTAATTAAAACAGGCGATAAAAGGTTATGAACAATATACTTGGCACAAAATTTACCACCGAACTTTGCTAAATCAATTTGCAACACATTAGATCGGAATATCAGTGAATATGCCAACTTAAAATTATTGAAAATATAGGATAATACTAACTGGGAGGATTCTTGCTAGATATGGTGCAGCAATGCCGACAAATCCATCACGCTCCCAGTTGTGAAATGCTGGATCCACCGACTCTCTCGAGATAAATGAGGTCTACCTATATCTCTCCCTTGTAAATTTTCTCTAATGAAACTTTTCTTTGACCAATAGCCACTGCACCCTGAAGAACCTTAAACTGACATATAAAATGCATCAGTTAGAGAAAAGTTTCTGTAGCACCTCTTTTTCTCATATACACCGGATGATTAAAACCCACTGCACTTGTTGTCTTAGTATCAAGTGTTGCACCAGTTCCTCAAATAAACAGCAAAGTATCGGCAAAAGTTCAAAAAAACTGGGATCATGGACTATTTGCTTTACTTAACTGGGCAGTCTAATAGCATTCTTTGATAATATTAGTGGCATGGTAACAGCTGGTAACAATATAGAAAACAGATACCTATTAATGAACTTCTTAGGCAGAAGATGAAGGAACGCTGTTTTGACAAGAAAATCAGGTATGTTAATAGGAAAAAGTATGCAGAGGTTACCTCGTGTCAGAGGACAGTTTAAAGACATCAGAGGTACTAATTATTCAACATTCAATAACATACTAACAGACTACTATGAATGTGCATTAACTAATGGTTCCACGAGGTGTATTAGTACACTTAGAGAAAATCAGAATGAACTGATCCTAACAGACTTTGATTTCCATGAGGTGAATTAACTAATGGTTCCATATTGCAGAATTTGGGTATGCATATTGCAGGCTACTATGAATTTTCATTAACTAATATTAAATCCATTTCGTTTAACTTAATTTCAAGTCTGAATAATGCTAAACAAACAATAATTCGAAATTAGACTCGTACCAAACATGACCTTAGTTAATTATACATAAGATTTTATCTTTACCTCGGCTGAAATGTTTTTAGGTACGTGGTGCAAGTATGTATCAGCATTCGATTACAGTAATCAGCATTATCTACTAATAATTAATAACGAAGAATCTAAACACAATTTAGAAACCGTAGAAGATGACACACCTGGTTAAGTCAATATACTTCTTATTTTCCATACGGATCCCTCATTCATCTTTACACCTACAAAGTATCATAAAATTACAGAAATAAGCAATTAGGATATAAAGATTGAATATTTTTAACGGGTCTGAATTCAGTTTTATATTCAACTTCAGACAAATTCAACTACACTTACAGAAAAACTTCATGTAAAAGTATAAAACCAATCACTTTTTCCAATCGGTATCGTATAGCCAAAAAGAAATTAAAACTGTAAATGAAGTTATTATAATATCTAAACTCTTTAAAAATATATCTTCTATCAAATTGGATTGTATTGTGAACTTATACATAAGGTTACAATTGTTACCTCACATGGCCAGGAAGTGACGCGCATATATCCAAAATCGGGTTCCAACGTAATTACGACTGTCTCGCCTTTACTGAGAATAGATGCTATTTTACCAACTCCGAGAGCTTGCTTATACGACTTCAAGACTGGAGCATAGAGTAATGAATTCAAACATTTCAGTAATTCAATGGCTGTATAGCCATATAGGTATATTAAACCTAAGTATGATATTACAAATAACCAATTAAGTGTACCCACATGATACCTTAATGCAATCTCTAGACATGCTATTGATTGCTTCCAAAACAGTCAAGAAATATTGACCAAAGGTTTTAGTCAAAAAAAAGTCAACTATTATGGACTCAATACAATTTCCCTTCGAATTTAGGGGACGTTTGGTACGCCTGAATCACAAAGAATGGGAATGCAGTGCAGAATGGAATGATACAGAAAGAGAATGCATCTGATACAGGAGAATAGATTCTACTGTTTGGCAAAAGTAGAGAATTGAGTGTCAGAATGATTAAAGAATCCATTCCTGTGTTTGGTACAAAAGAGAATGAAAATATATTTTCAGTTTTTTAGTTACATCATATGTATTATGAAACTAAAATGTTTGAAATTGCAACAGTATATCATAATTATATCATCTTTATGATTATTATATGACGATGATACAAAAGTATTATGAGGGAGTAGCTGTTGATGACCTAACATGAATGTCCTTGATATGATCGACATTCAAGTGTTGAACAACCCATGTACTATTTATGAAATTATGAGTAAAAATGGCGTGCATCAGTAGAAAAAATAAAACAGAAGGCAAAAAATCAAGTTAAAAATAAGTATAGAACATGGATGCATCTCGTTCATTTATCAAAAGGTTAAAAATAACTCACATCATGACTCAAATTTAAACTATCATGTACTATTTAATTTGTATTAAACATCTACTCATTTACTAAGCTATCAAAGCAGGCACATGACCAATAATCTCTATGATGAAACAAAAATACTAAAAATATATTACTACATACACTGTACTCAACAAAAGAGAACGGAATTGCATATCATTAAAAATAACGTATCCATAAAAGTGTCAACGTAAGAACATTTAACTCTAGAATAGTATCGTTAAACACATATTACTAAGAAAAAATGTATGTAATCAAGTAAAGCTTAATGAGCACCTAATCTAACGGACCTTCTCCAAGCATTTGAATGTAGATAACTTTGTCTTGTTGTGACGACTTTAGAAATATACGGGCCTTACTTGCGTTACGACCAATGATGTGCATGCCCCTAATACGCTGTTGTGGAGTGATATATGGTAATCCTTGTATACTTGCGATAACTTCATCCAATATATCATTAGGAATGTCTTGATTAGCACTCGCGACTATTTTGTCACCTAATTTGCCAATAGAATCTTCAAGTTTGTCACTCAAGTCGATGGAACATTCTTTAAAAGTCTTACAAAACTCGATAGTTTTGCTTCTTTTTCTTTTGTTTCCTACCCCACTAGATATAGGAACATCCATATCAACATCAATGGGTGAAACCGGTGGTGTATCTTTAACAATCTCGTCATCTCCTAGATCCTCTGCCCGTGCGCCAGTAGCTCTATCCTTGCCAAATATAGTACAAAGTTTTTCATAATATGGTAGTGCCTTGTTCCTAAAAGGAGCAGCTTGTTTTTTATCCTACAAGAAAGTTAAAATTATGCATTAGCTTATTTGTGTCACATAATGTGTTATTCAAAAAATGAACATGATACCTTGAGGTAAGCATCCCACACATCGTCTGGTTCAGTAAGGACACATTTTTCAGGATCCCAACCAAAACCACTCGTCCCGCCCGTGCCACTTAACATGTCGTGCACAATGCTAAATTTTTTTTTAGAGTCTTTAACCGTGACTTGATATGAGGATCTGCCTTTAAACCCGAGTTAGGAAGACTAACATCCAACAATGCTTGCACCGCCTTTTCGTATCCGGGTTTGAATCCATTATCTGCACCTGAGTACTTACCTGATACATGCAACTCCATCAATGCATCAATTAGCTTTGCATCTTCATCAGATGTCCATGGTCTTTTGTTTTTCCCAGCGCCTCTACTTATACTTGCATCTACCGCACCGTTAGGTAAACTTGAATCCGTCATATCTACTATGAAAAAACTTGTAAAATGCAAGGTTAGTGAACTCACGAAACATAGTATAACCAGCTGTTGGCTACATAAAGACTCAACTTTGCTAAAAAATACAATTTTTGGCTACATAAATACAACTAGTAAAAGGTTTGTCAACTTACTATTCCAAAAAAATATACATCAGTAGACTAAATAAAATGAGTAATGACTAAATTGTACATCAATAGGCTAAATGAGTAAAAGGTTATCAGTTTGTTATATAAAAACTAAACTAAAGACAAAAAAAATGACTAATCATTCATATACGAACATCTGGCCATCAATAGTTCATCAAATACCAACATGACAAAAAAAATGACTAATCATACATAAATTGTACATCAATCTGCTGCAGACCCTTCCCATCCCGCTAACACGTATATAAATTGAAGGTCTCTTGTGCAAACACCAAGAACATTGGTACAAATTTCACCCTTTCTTGTACGATAAGGTTTTCGTTCAGTTTCAGGTACCCTTACTTTAACATATGTACCATCTAAGGCTCCTAAGCAACCCTTCATACACATGAAAATTTTGAAATGAACTGGTAATTGACATTTTATGATAATTAAAATAAGAATATAATTGACTAACCTTAAACCACTTCCATCTCTCATCTAATTCATTGTTTGGTACTGGAACAGGTATTTTATAAAATTCTTTGTGTAGTCGGCATACCGCATTCAAAACTAACTTGAAATACCGACTTATAGTTTCGCCAGACCTTTGAAACCTGTTGACTATTATACGATTTTTTTCGTTGTGTGCAAGTGTGTGTAAAAACATAGCAACTTGTTCATCTACTTGGATGTTTTTGCTACTGCTTAAGCCCCCTCTAGTTTCTAAAATCTCACAAAGTGTTTTAAAGGCGTATATGTTCATTCTTATATTAACCACACTTGTAGTATCGCTTTCGTACACCATCCTTCTCATATTTTGTAAGCTATTATAATAACTTACGAGATATCTTTTACGCAAAGTTTTAGACTCAATGAAGTAATTCATTGCATAACCACACATTAGAAACCAACGAGCCACAATGAAGGTTGCATTAGCTGCTCCTAAGGCGGCTATCATGGCAGCTCATTTAGTTTGAATTTTCCGTTGTACCAAAGGTGTTCTCCTCATCTACAATATGCAAGTGGATGTTTAGCCGTATATATTTATAAGAAAGAAGGATATTAGCTTGTAGCTTGTTATTAGCCTGCACATATAACGAAGGATATGCATACACACCAGTAACATATATACTATCATGTAAACATATCTACTTTCACGTCAGTAACCTATATACTATCATGTATAATATTCATGAACCTGTGTTAAAAATAAATTGTAAACTAATATAAAGAATAAACTATATTTACCTCAATGGCTAGTGAAATTTACGTATGCAGAGAATGAGCAATTGGCTGCTCTAGGGTTTTTTTTCTTGCTTTGTGAAGTAATGATATGTTACGAATATATTTTTTTGTACTGGGCTTTTTTCATTCTCTGTAGAATTGATAGAAAGAAAGAGTCCTTCTAAAATTCTAATTCCTTATCTTTCTCCACTTTTTTTAAAGAATCAAAATGAGAGAATGAGAATGGTAATTTATTACCCGATTCCATTCTTTATGTCTAACAAACATTGGAATGAACCTCCTTTCCTTTTCCCATCTTTCCATTCCAGCGTACCAACACTGCCAAGCACAACATTACGAAGATGAACATTTCAATAAATGATCCTTGCATTACTTAGTGCTATAGTAGAACCATAAATACTTTTCAGTATATATATTTGGAGATCATACCACATAAATGCATATATGTCCTAGTCAGTTTGTTCAACGTAAAAATTTCATTCTTTTTTCTTTATACCATCTTATCTTCTTTGTTAGCCTTAATAGTTTTATTAGAAGTGATGGTCATTCCCGTTTAGGAACTTTGTAACGTGTGTTAGATATCGTGATAGAATAGTCATCGGGCTCGTGGACTTGGGCTAAGCTAATTGGTTATAAGTTAAGTTAAGCTAGCCTTATGTATGATGTAATCCAACCCAAGCCCAAACGAGCCCATGAAAAGCCTTTTAGGGCATCAAGTCTCTTGTACTATAAATACCCTCAAATGGTCATTTGAGGGGTGTGCTTGAAAGTGTGTGTGTGTGTGTTTTCTTTGGAGCAATATAACATCTTATTGTTTTCATCTTTATATCTTGTTCATACGCATAACATACACGATTTATATATCATTCAAGTCACCATCTTTCCTTTCTTAATCTTTCTTCTTTATGCATATTGTGTTCGTGGTTTAACGTGGTGATACTTGTGTTCGTTAAGTGGGTTTGTGATAAGGTTGATATTTCTAAGGTCCTACAATTGGTATCATTAAGCCTAACAATGGTTTAGGAGTGTTTGTGTTTGTTTTGAAGCTTAATCGCTGTCGCGTAAAGCTCTCGATATACATCTTTGACACGCTTAAAGCTTTGATTTTTACACTTAAAAATTCAAGATTCTTGTGGTTTAAGGTTTATTTGGTGTTGAAATTTCAGTTTTGCAAAAATTTGAAGCTTTCGTGTTTTAAATCATTTTAAACTCGTTTTGGTTCGTTGTTCATTTCTACGCATAAGCATAAAAGGCACTTTGGGTGATAAAGGTCAAAACTTTCGTGTTATTTGAGTGTTTTGGAAGTGTTTGTGCATCGAAATCATTTGAAAAGCGGAAATTTTTTATGCGTAAGTCAAACCCCTATTTTTACGCATAAGAAAGTCAAAACCCTATTTCTACGCATAAGGTTCTACGCATAACTTTTTGGTGAAGAATCTTCGTGCAACAACGGTTACTCGATTGCTTCCCTCACTTGGATAAGTGTGTGGAACACCGACTTAATGGATATCTTTTACTTTGTGACGTTGTAAAGGATTTTTGGTTCTAAACCTAAGTTTCGCATGCGAAAGCTTACGGTAAGCACTCTACGCATAAGTTAACACTTACGCGTAAGTTTTTTACGACTAAGTCCTTTTGTCTACGCGTAAGTTGGGTTTTACGCATAAGGAATCCTACGCCTAAGCTTTCTACGCATAAGCAATCCTATGCATAAGCACCAATTTCTACGCATAAGAACGGGTTCTGGTAAGATTTTGAGCATAACTTCAAACGGTATAACTTTTGCAAGTAACTCAGGTTTTCGTTCTACCCATCAAAACGACCGTGAGAACGAGGAGAATGACAAGCCGAATGAACTAAAGTCAACCTTTAAGTCCTAAAAAGCGCTCAAGCGAAGTTATTGAGTTTTTAAGTTTTTAGAGTACATTTTCACTACAACAACCGAGCTTAATCTTCATCAAACACAACTCCTTTATCATTGAATCGATCCTACATCAACTTTATCATAACATACCTTCATCAATGGCAACCCAACAAGATATTCATGCACGGTAGGTCGAAAACCGTCCTCCTATGTTGGAAAAAGGTGGTTATCTTCAATGGACAAGTCGTATACTTCACTACATTAAAACCAAACCTAATGGAAAACTCATGATTCAATCCATTACGAATGGACCCTTCAAGCCCCGACAAGTCCAAATCCCCTGGAAATGCGATGCAACACCTCCCGTCCCACCATCTTATCGTCTTAAAAAGAATCAATACGAAGAGGATCGAAACAAGTCGATGCAGATGACATGGCAATTCATATTGTCCAACTGGGTTTACGAAGAGACATCTTTGCGCAGTAGACGGTTGTGAACCGCTTCGATATGTGGGAACGTGTTAGACGGCTTTGTCATGGAACAGAAATTGGTCAACATGACATGGAGAACTAGCTGCTAACTGAATGGGAAAAGTTCACTTCAACTCCAGGAGAATCCATTGAATCCAACTATGGAAGGTTTTGCACCTTAATGAATGAGCTTATCAGAAACAAGTTGGCACCCAGAACTATCGTGCAGAACATCAAATTTCTCAACAATCTTCCAGAAGAATGGGGACGATATGTCACTATTGTCAACCAAAACATCTCGATCGTTAACTAACGTATATCAAAACTCTTACAATGACTTGTACATATATTTCACGTCTGCAAGGTTGTAAAAATCGCTCGGCGGTACCGTGGCGGTTGACCCCCCATGGCCATAGCGCCATAGCGGCGCTAGGCGGCGCCATGACGGTGACCCTAAATTACAAAGGAATTTATTAAAGAAATGAATATTAGCAAGATTAATTATAAAAACTAGCTTAAATTAGAACAAAATCAATAAAATCGGAGTTAATTGCCGTGAATTTGAAAAAAAAAAAAAAAAAAAAAGTTGACCACCGTTGACCGGCGTTGACCGCCGTTGACCGGCGTTGACCAAACCGCCGCCAAGGCCGATTTTGACCGCCAAGCTCCGATTTTGACCGATTTCGACCGATTTTGACCAAAACGCCAAATTAGACCGATATGCCAAAAATCGTGGCGTTTGATCGCCAACCGCCTGGCGCCGCCATAACGGCCGCCAAGGCCGATTTTTACAACACTGCACGTCTGATATTCAACCTTAAGTGACAATATATGTCGCAATTCTATATTACAGAATCAACCATAACTTTAGACTTCAATTTTTTTCTCTTTTCAATACGAAAAATATCATATCATACCACTAAACAAATATAGCATACATTATCAGTGAATTAACGTTAAATATAGATGAAACTTGAACATTCAGTAATGTAACACATAAACACTATACTTTACAATAGCATGCATAAGCGTGAAGCCACTTTATTTTTCCATTAGAATTATCCGATGTGCACCATTCACATTGGTTAAAAATCAACCATTTAAGTTTTACATAATGTCGAGTGAATTAGTTAAAAACCTTTTGGATAAATTTATTCAATTAACTTTTAATAAACTACCATTGAATAGAGTGAATTACTTAAGAACATAACAAAAAAAATAGAATATAGGTAGTATTTAGCTAGTCTTCCTGGTGTGTCTTGCAAAAACAAAACATCACTTTTTCGCGGTCAACAAATGAATATCTATGTCATTTTCTTCACTCCTTATTGTTAAAGATGAATAATGCACAAATAAATTTAGATCTTTGATATATTATGTAAAATTTAGATCTTTCGTCATTACCTTTACCAAATTTATTACGCAATTGGGAAGCCTTAGCAACTCCAGAGTTTCAGTTTCATCAATGGAAGCTTCAACATCTACACCGGTTCTTTCTCGCCATATTAACAGATTTGACTCTTCATGACGTTTTAAGATATGGAAGTGTGTCATGACTGAATTCTCCACATCATCATTGAGAATAAGAATTTTATGAATCAATTAAAACAAAGATTGATTCTTTATATGAACTGCATTAAAAATTGAACAAACCTGATTCAAGATGATAGATTCAGTATTATCATCAAACCCTAATTTAAATCCCGATCTTGTTGTGGTTCTTGATAAAAAGGTACCTTATGCGAAACATGATCAAAATATTCCAGTTAACCAAACTCCCTTTCAAACTTTCTGCAAAAATAATATAAGCAAACAAAGAGACCACCTTAGACCGAAAGATGAGCATATAAAAAAGAATAAGATTAAAATTACGTAGTATCCCGATTCCTTGATATGCATTCGAGTTTCTTCGTAAGCCATTTTTTTAGACCTCATAACGAAATACACCACAAATTTACGCTTGACCTTGAGCTGCATCAGTAGCATTGGTGCTGTAAAATAAAAACACAACATGTAATTGAATTATAGTTAATGATAAAAACTCGAACACATTTGTAAGCATATAAAAAAATTAAAATGAAGATCAATAATGAATTATGAATAGCCGAAAACAAATTCCAAATCAACTACACAATAAAAAGTGACGATCATTAGAGGAGATGGCCGAGGAAAATATGATATTAGGGCTTGGAGAAAAAGTAATTATGAATGAACCGTATTTTTTTAACGTGAGATTAGGGTTTCATATAGTAAATTTTATCCGCTAAATGGTAGGGTTATTTAATTACATACTTTATAAATTATAAGTTCCAAAATAAAAACCAAGTAATGTGTTGGTCTAGTGGTTAAGATGCATGTCAATCATATGCCCAACCCAAGTTCGAACCATGCCTGTGTCACTTTTTAAAATTTAATTCCGAAATTTTATACTTTTAAAATTACAAAAACACTATAACATATCCGAATTTTATAAATTTAAAATTATAAAAACACTAAAATTAAAAATTAACAAATGAAAACCGAAATTTAAAATTATAAAAAATAAAAATGTACATATATTTAAAAAAACGCCACATGTCATTAAAAAAATTAAAAAAATGCCACATAAATACAATATGATGACATGGAATAATGACATGACATTATGGGATGCCAAGTGGCATTATATGTATTCCTCTTGATATATATTATATATATATATATATATATATATATATATATATATATATATATATATATATATATATATATATATATATATATATAGGGGATAGCTTGGCTACAATTTTTGTAGCCAATTGGCTACAATCTTTCATTAAAAATACACTATCAATGAATCTGGGACTCACAGAAAAGAATCAAGACCCACAAAAAAAATCAGGGACCCACATTATATAGCACAAAATTGTAGCCAATTAGCTACAATAAATTGTAGCTAATATATTCCCTATAAATATATATATATATATATATATATATATATATATATATATATATATATATATATTTTTTAATGGCGGCATAACTTATAATTATTTATTTATTGTTTTTGTTAACTTAAATACATTTTTTAAAATTGTCAAACAATATTATAAGACAATTGTTTCTTTAGTTTTTAGTTTTAGATTTTTTTTAAAGAATTATAAATAATTGTATGGTTTTGCGTGGATGGTTAATAACACAACATATATAATTTTTACAACATTATGAATTTTATGTATGTTTGTAAAGTTGTAGATAATGAAAGTTTTTTTTAACTAAAATAAATACTTTCACTTGTTTTGAAAATAAGAGTTGCACGGTGTTGTTTTTAATATACATGTTCGACCCTCACGACCGATTTTAATTTTAATCCATTACCCATTAAAAGTAAATCACTACGTCTACAACATTTATTTTAGCCTCATATGGTACTCCTTTTATAAAACCGTTATATCTCCAAGCTATCATAGTTTGTAAATTTTCTTAAAATTCTAATCTAATTGGTTCTACTTTCCGCTACTGAACTAATATCACAAAAGAAAACAAACAGAATAAAGTTTTTGTCCCCGCCGCTCAACCTGACATAAAACATTATAACCATATATATATTTAAGGATTAAGGCGACCGTTTAATCAACCCGTCTAACCTGCCACGTGGCCTATAATCTGGATTTTAGTTTATAAAAAGCCATTTTTAATCACACATATTGGAAAACAGATCAAAATTTAGGTAATATAACAGGTCGAAAGCTGGCCAGTGTATTTATTATGCCCAATACCTTCTTTATTACTTTCTTAAACAAATTATGGATTAGGAACATCATGACCATCAACCGCAACATGCTTATGTATGTACAATTCTATATGTGTAACATGCTTATGTATCTTGTAAAGGAGACAATTTTGACCAACATATTTTAAAATTGGTTGGTTTGGGTTATAGTTAACTCAAACAGGTAAAAGGTTGCCCAAAGTGTATTTTTATGCATATAACCTCCCAATCACCATATTTTTAAAGCATTAGATATCATTGTATTATAACAGTTTTTGTAATACAAAAAAGTGTTGTGAGTCAACCCCCCTAACTATAGCTATTTTGGCCACCTTTCATGAGCCATTATCCTTTCCACCCATTAAACAGCATCTCTAGTTTTATCTTGCTTACCATGTTTTATCAGGGGACACATGATGGGCCTGCAAGTGTTACTTTAATTTGAAACGATAGTGCTTGGACCCAGTTTTTAGTCTGTGCCTGCAACTGCAATAAGTTGCCATGGTTAGGAATAATTTAAACTGTGATGCATATGTTACACGTAACAATTTCGGGAAACTTCACTCACTGTAGGGAGTTTGTCGGGTACATTTGGTTCTGTTACAGCGGGATGCAGGAACAGTTGTTTTTTCATTAGTGCCTGCTACAACCAATAAATAAAGTTTAGCGAAATTGATAGTGAAATCATAGCTGACCATTTTAGGACATATACATACGTGTAGTATGATGTGCAGACTCAGTCACAATTTGTGTAAAGCCCCACTTTCCAGTACTTCCAGTCTGTAAAATGGGTCAAGATTACGTATGCCCGATGACCTACCTGTCAAAATTTAGATTAGAAAACTGACTACAAAAGCAAACATGTAAAAGCCTTCGGAGCTCTTGTCTGCTACCAAGCAGCTGGACTTTGTCAGCTTTGTAAATACTTCGATTTCAGATGAGTTTTTAGAATGAAGTCCTGTAAAAATACATGCACCATAAGATGGACCGTGGTTGTTTTATTAACCATCATTGGAGCACTGAGCCGCCACATCTTCAAGGCGTTTCCATATGGCTTCTCGTTGGATGTAGCTTTTTGCCACAATACATGTAAACAGAAGAGCTTGCATGCAACTTAAAGTCTTAAACATATGAAAACGAAAAATCTGAAGTGCATCCGTTGATCAGGAGATGATAGTGACAAGTCCAGCTGCTGATGGAGATGGGAAGAATGTAATCTCGAGTACAGATGCACCAGATAAAACAGCCTCACGAGTCATTTGCAGTCCAGCTGCTATTGTTGATCAGCAGATGACAGTGTTAACCATAGGAGAAATTTTGACTCCTCAAAACTTACAAAGCTTGAAAACTGACAATGCTGAAACGGGGTCAGGTACAACCGCAGCAGATACTACAGCATCAAAAAAGAGAAAGAGGGGGAAAAAGAAGAAAAAGAGTCCACTTTCGGGTGACATTTTGAGTACAAGTGAGAACATACAGGATAAGGTAAATGCAATAGATGGCTTGAGTACAACTAAAGCTCTTGACACAAAAGTTACCAATACGTGTCTCTATTCTAGAGCAACCTGATATACATATTAAGTACGTTCCTAGTGCACCTCACTATAGAAGCTTATAACGGGTAGCTTCATGCTGATGATGAGACATACAAAAGAAACAGGTTTGCAAAGTTATAAATAGGGAAAATGACAAAAAAATGCATCGAACTTGACACTTGTTGTCATTGTGTGTAGCCAACTATTTTTTTTTTCATTGTAACACAAACCTTTTGAATTTTTGTCATTGTATGTAGCCAGTTAGGTGAATTTGTGTTATTGTATGTACCCAGTGAGGCTTAGCGTTACATCGTTAGTCCTTTTATATTAACGGTCGTTAGTAAATAACTTAAAATTTCGTTCTCTTACGTTTTTATTCGTTTTCGTCTGTTATTATACGTTTTTGTCCGTTTTTATACTTTTTCGTCCGCTTTTCCCATTTTTACGTTTTCGTCTGTTTTCTTACATTCTCGTCCGTTTTTATGTTTTCGTCGCTTTTATTTTCATTCGCTTATATCGTTCTAGTCCGTTTTTATAAGTTTTCATCCGTTTTATATGTTTTCGTCCGTTTTCATCTTTTTATCGTTTTCAATCGTTTTCATCCGTTTTATATTTTTCGTCCGTTTTATACGTTTCGTCAGTTTTTAAATGTTTTCGTCGATTTTCTAACGTTTTCGTCTGTTTTTATATGTTTTCGTCTGTTTTTATCTGTTTTATATGTTTTCGACTTTTTTTTAAGTTTTCATCTATTTTCTTACACATTCATCCATTTTTATACGTTTTTGTCCGTATTCTTAAGTTTTATACATTTTCGTCCGAAAAAGTAAGAAAATGAACGAAAAAGTAAGAAAACCAACAAAAGCGTATAAAAAAAGATGAAAATGTTAGAAAACAGACGAAAACTTTAAAAAAACGAAAAATGTATAAAAACGTTTGAAAACGAAGAAAACGGATGAAAACGTATAAATACGAATGAAAACGTAAAAAACGGACAAAACGCATAAAAACGGATGAAAACGTAAGAAAACAGACGAAAACGTATAAATATGGATGAAAACGAGCAAAAACGTGTAAAAACGGACGAAAAAGTATAAAAACGGACTAAAACATAAGAAAACGTAAGTAATCAAACGAAAATGTAAAAAACGGATGAAAGCATTGGACCAAAATGTATAAAACGGACGAAAAAGTATAAAAACGGACGAAAACGTATAATAACGGACTAAAACGTAAGAAAACGTACGAAAATGTAAGTAAACAAACGAAAATGTAAAAAACGGATGAAAGCATTGGACCAAAATGTATAAAACGGACGAAAAAGTATAAAAACGGACGAAAACGTATAATAACGGATGAAAACGAATAAAAACGTTAGAGAACGAAATTTTAAGTTATTTACTAACGACCATTAATATAAAAGGACTAACGATGTAACGCTAAGCCTGACTGGGTACATACAATAACACAAATTCACCTAACTGGCTACATACAATGACAAAAATTCAAAAGGTTTGTGTTACAATGAAAAAAAAAAATAGTTGGCTACACACAATGACAACAAGTGTCAAGTTCGATGCATTTTTTTGTCATTTTCCCTTATAAATAACCACGGTTTATTTTTTTTATGAGCATAAAAAAATTATTTCTTTAGTAACCTAATCCAAACAAACCTCATTTTCCCATTGACCTACCTGATTTAAATGTGCTTCATTTATATAGTGAGTTGATATATACATCTGCAGACTTGCAGTCCACTTTAAATACATGTTGTTGCTTATACAAACTATAAATATGTTATTTATTTATTTATTTATTTCGGGTCATAAGAACTTATTTCAGAAACTAATGAATAAGCATTAATATAAGCTGCCTCAAACACCCTTATTAGTTCCCTGTTTGTATCACAATGGTATTTTGTGAGATTGTTTTATAAAATGCTACTAAAACTTACAGTGAACATGTCACGAATGCGAGAGATGGCAAAATTAATGTATGCTATATTGAAGCCCCCTAGCCGGTGACCCTGGTGTAAAACAATGCAAAACAATCCCAAGTTTCGGATCATCTATATTTTAAAATATTTTCAATAACTGAAAGTCTTAATTTCTGTTTTGAGAACCACTTTTCGTTTCTTTATTCCAATACAAATAAGGTAAAAAGCCAAGTATATTCTGATCACAAAACCCCTATTAAGAATCCATGGTTAAACTAAAAATAAGATACTTACCAAAACCAATGGCTTCAAGACTCTTCAGAATTCGTAGTCCAATGACCAATCACCATCTTTGTTTGTATAAGTAACAACATATTCTGAACCGCGCAATAAGTCTTTTTGTTTTATCTCACTCTCCTCTTCATTCCTAGGAGCCCTTTGAGATTCATATTGACGTGAAACATAGCAAAAATTAGAGCAATACCTCAAGTTCTCTGATCTTATACTGACAAATTTCGACTCAAAATTTTAAACTGCACCGTCTCTAAATCCGGAACTTAAAAAACACAAAACAAACAAAATCACAAAAAGCGACTTAAACAAACAAAACAAAAAGTAATAAACATATGTAAGTGATCAAGGTTACCGGCCTGTTCAAACGCAGGAACACATGGTGCAATGACAGTTTGCTCGAAAGCATTAGCCAAGCAAGCATCAGTAAAACATTCAGAATTAGATAATCAGTTGATATCATTTTTGGCAAATCTTGATTGTTTTGCGTAGAATAATGAAATCCATGTAGGGTATAAACCATAAAAGGGCCTTACCCAATCTTTACAATTGAGCCGAACCACCTATACTATACACAATATACATATGCAAGTATTCCCGACTAACTAAATAGATAATCAAAGCAATACTATTGTGAGCATGCCTAAACTGACTGTTTGACCCTAACCAAACACAATAGACCAACTATTTTTGACTACGATAATTCGACAATAGCATTCAGAACCCAATACCAAACACCCCAAAAGTTGCCCATACTAATCATGAGAAATATACCGAAATAAGTAAAAAAAATTGGAGCTAATAGTTATACCTAGAAACGATTTGGCGTTATCTTGAGGAAGAAATCATCAGTGTTTTAGGATGATCAGAGTCTAGAAACATCAAATGAAAAACAAAAACCATTAACATCAAAACCATGTAAACTCTATCACTTCTTGACAAAAGTTCAATAACAAAATCCATAAACCAATACGTTTATGATGAAATACTTGCCTGAAGGGTACTAAGAAAAAGATGGTAACATTGGCAGCTGAAATTACCTATAGCCGGGGATTGTGTGTGCCTACTATATGCACGCAAACCATCACGCACATGACGCGTTGGTTCATTTATACCTAACGAAATTGGTGACTGTCAGAGATTGTCCGATTAGACAATCCTGGCCATTCAACTAAAAATGCTAGTGCATTAATGAACCTGATTTTAAAATGCCTATCCTAATTACTGATTTAAACAAAGTGTTAATCAAATACAAACATCACAAAGAAACAAAAAGGGCCTACTTCGCGCTCATTTAAAGCCCTAGCAGGCAATGCATTTGGGTAACACACTTTCATTTTGTTAGAAAAATGGATTGATAAATTAGCTAACGGCGTCTGTGCAAGGTACACTTAACTTAATTTCAGATAATGGTGATTGGTTTCTAAACCTACATTAACTCTCCAGGACTCCAGGTATATCACACAATGATGAACAAAACACAAGAACCTAACAAAGCAAATTTATCACAGCAAAACACAGTACAGCAGATAAAGTAGATCAATAAAAACATCAGGCTGGCTAACTACTTTTGACTCGAATATATCCCTAAATATAAACCATTCTTTTAACCAATTGGACCTGACCGGTAATTTTCCATCATCCCAATCCGAACACCTAAAGTAAAAATGACTAAACGTTTACGCCTACTTTAGTAGTTCAGTTGATAAACATCATACCAGATCCGCCCCCAACTATGAACGCCAAGCCTTGCCCAGATTGCTTTTGTCTTAAGAATCCCTACAAGTGTCATAAGAATGTCATTGAAGTGTCAATGCATGTCAGTTAATAATTATTTCTGAGGGAAATGGAATTTCACCTCTACATCAGGTACAACATTACGTGCCCTCTGATCGAAAGTGTAACTGATATTCACATCACTAATGAAGCAAACAAATGCATCTGGCTACAAAATTATACCAATAAAGTAAATTAAGGACAAATTAGTAATTAAAACAGGCGATAAAAGGTTATGAACAATATACTTGGCACAAAATTTACCACCGAACTTTGCTAAATCAATTTGCAACACATTAGATCGGAATATCAGTGAATATGCCAACTTAAAATTATTGAAAATATAGGATAATACTAACTGGGAGGATTCTTGCTAGATATGGTGCAGCAATGCCGACAAATCCATCACGCTCCCAGTTGTGAAATGCTGGATCCACCGACTCTCTCGAGATAAATGAGGTCTACCTATATCTCTCCCTTGTAAATTTTCTCTAATGAAACTTTTCTTTGACCAATAGCCACTGCACCCTGAAGAACCTTAAACTGACATATAAAATGCATCAGTTAGAGAAAAGTTTCTGTAGCACCTCTTTTTCTCCTATACACCGGATGCTTAAAACCCAGTGCACTTGTAGTCTTAGCATCAAGTGTCGCACCAGTTCCTGAAATAAACAGCAAAGTATCGGCAAAAGTTCAAAAAAACTGGGATCATGGACTATTTGCTTTACTTAACTGGGCAGTCTAATAGCATTCTTTGATAATATTAGTGGCATGGTAACAGCTGGTAACAATATAGAAAACAGATACCTATTAATGAACTTCTTAGGCAGAAGATGAAGGAACGCTGTTTTGACAAGAAAATCAGGTATGTTAATAGGAAAAAGTATGCAGAGGTTACCTCGTGTCAGAGGACAGTTTAAAGACATCAGAGGTACTAATTATTCAACATTCAATAACATACTAACAGACTACTATGAATGTGCATTAACTAATGGTTCCACGAGGTGTATTAGTACACTTAGAGAAAATCAGAATGAACTGATCCTAACAGACTTTGATTTCCATGAGGTGAATTAACTAATGGTTCCATATTGCAGAATTTGGGTATGCATATTGCAGGCTACTATGAATTTTCATTAACTAATATTAAATCCATTTCGTTTAACTTAATTTCAAGTCTGAATAATGCTAAACAAACAATAATTCGAAATTAGACTCGTACCAAACATGACCTTAGTTAATTATACATAAGATTTTATCTTTACCTCGGCTGAAATGTTTTTAGGTACGTGGTGCAAGTATGTATCAGCATTCGATTACAGTAATCAGCATTATCTACTAATAATTAATAACGAAGAATCTAAACACAATTTAGAAACCGTAGAAGATGACACACCTGGTTAAGTCAATATACTTCTTATTTTCCATACGGATCCCTCATTCATCTTTACACCTACAAAGTATCATAAAATTACAGAAATAAGCAATTAGGATATAAAGATTGAATATTTTTAACGGGTCTGAATTCAGTTTTATATTCAACTTCAGACAAATTCAACTACACTTACAGAAAAACTTCATGTAAAAGTATAAAACCAATCACTTTTTCCAATCGGTATCGTATAGCCAAAAAGAAATTAAAACTGTAAATGAAGTTATTATAATATCTAAACTCTTTAAAAATATATCTTCTATCAAATTGGATTGTATTGTGAACTTATACATAAGGTTACAATTGTTACCTCACATGGCCAGGAAGTGACGCGCATATATCCAAAATCGGGTTCCAACGTAATTACGACTGTCTCGCCTTTACTGAGAATAGATGCTATTTTACCAACTCCGAGAGCTTGCTTATACGACTTCAAGACTGGAGCATAGAGTAATGAATTCAAACATTTCAGTAATTCAATGGCTGTATAGCCATATAGGTATATTAAACCTAAGTATGATATTACAAATAACCAATTAAGTGTACCCACATGATACCTTAATGCAATCTCTAGACATGCTATTGATTGCTTCCAAAACAGTCAAGAAATATTGACCAAACGTTTTAGTCAAAAAAAAAGTCAACTATTATGAACTCAATACAATTTCTCTTGGAATTTAGTGGATTCTCAGGTCGTTAAGTCTCAACGAGGTGTGAAAACTGTAATACAACGAATCTGTGATCGGGTGAATATTGAACAGGAAAGGGTGATGATTGATTTTACACTAAGGAAATTAAATCTAATAAAGACTTTGAAGCCATTTTAATTCTATTCTAAAAAACGATTAACGTTTAAAACCTAAAACGTATGTTTAAATAAAATTACGTGAACGTACGAAATAAAACGTGAAAATAAAGAAGTAAAATACCTACGGATATGGAAAATATATTTTTACAATCCTAAGGATGCAAGAAAATTATTGGAAAAATAAAATTATTTTTATGACTATTTATTTAATTATTATTAATTAAAAACTATTTTTAACTATTTAATAATACCCTAAAATATAAGAAAATATGAAATAAAGCTAGAAAAGTGAAATTATGACTTAGAAAAATCTAATATATTATAAAACTTATTTTAAAACTGAAAATATATTTATTACACTTTTTATCTATTTATTATTAATTAATTACTATTTATTAATTATTTAAAACTAATAAAAATTCTAATAAATACTAAATGAACTCTAATAAATATGAAACTTTTTCTATAAATACTATATGATAGCATAATACTAGGAAAAATATAAAAAGTTAAATAAGCTCACTAATAAGCTGAATTGGGCAAATAAGCAGTTTAAATAAGCACTTGAAATAAGCTAAAAGCTAACTATAAGCTACCATAAGCTACTAAAGCCTAAATCTAACCTAAAATGAGCTAATGCAACTGATTGGGAAGTAAAAAGCACAAGCTACAGAAAAAAAAACTCGCGACCAGATTTTAATAACTATATGTCAAACGGCCTCTACGGCCCTACTTTAAGCACTATATTAAGCTATCTAGAAAAATCACAAAAATAAGCAAAAATGTCCTATGAGTAGACAACCAACCAGAGATTCTTCATCCAAAATTTCAGCAAGATTGACTCAGAATTGAGTGAATTAAAAATCCACAAAGTTTGGCAAAAATCACTTTTTCACTTATTTTTAAATTGGATTTTCTTGGTTTTTCTTTTACAAAACTATTTAACTACTGAAAATAACAAACTTTAATTAAGACAAAAATTTTAGAACTTAAAAATAAGCTGGAATGAAGCTGCTTAGCTTAACAGTCCACTATATAAGGTTTTTAAGATTAGGATTCTTCAAATTAAGCTAAAAGCTGGAAAATAAGCCAAGAGCTTATGGAAAGAGCTAAAATGGACTGAAAGAACTTTAAATAAGCTAAAGGAACTAGAAAAAGCTAAGGCAATAAGCTGTAAAGCTCTCAATAAGCTTATGGGCTGCTTTAGCAGGCCTAAATCAGTCCCAAGGGCTACCTTTGGACTTAAAATTAAGCCACTAGATCAAACTGATAAGCCACAAAAGCTGGGAATCCTAAAAGCCCACCAACCAAAGTGCTTAAGTTCTGAAAATCAGAAACTAAAGAGCTTTTTAGAGCTTATAAGTAAGCTGTGGAAAGGTGGTTGCTCAGGACTGCAAGTGGATTTGGCAAATGAGCCAAGTCTTAGTGAAATAAGCTAAAAAGTTATAGGGCAAACTAAATAAGCTAAAATAGACTAAGATTACTCTAAAAGGACTAAAGGAATCAGAATAAGCAAAAGAGATAAACAATTAAGCACTAAAAAGCACAATATAAACCAAAAACTACCAAGGGTCTGCTGCTAGCAGGCTTGCACAGGGCAAAAATGCCTTGTTTGTAAGGCTATTTTTGTGGTCTAAAAAAAATACTAAAAATAAACTAAAATTAGTATCTTGTAGGGGAGCTGGGTGAGTTTAATATTCCAGAAAATCAGCTTATGAGGCCTTGTAATGACTTAATTAAATAAAAATCACCAAAGATCACCAAAAACCACGAAATCTAACTGTTTAGTAGTCTGCTATGTGCAGACTTGTACAAAAATGATCCAAACTTGATCAAATCCTATTGAGATGGTACCAACTTTGGAACATGCACTTTAACCACTATATAGGACCTAAAATTACCAGAAATAAGGACCAAATAAGCTCAAGCTTATGAGAAGCTTATATGAGCAGTCCACTTTCTAAAATTGCACTAAACAACTAAAATCATCAAAATGACTCAAAACAGCTTAAAAGCTTCTACTAACAACTGAAACATACTTAATTAATCATGATCAAACTTGAAGAAAGTGCAAATGAACAGTGACAAGCTAGTTTGACCCCTTTGACTTGATGTGCCAAACACCTCTTATTGGGTCTGATTTGGAATTTGAACTAGCACAACCTAATTTATCTTATAATTTCTAGTTATTACTGATTAGATGACTTATTTTAACTATATTAAGCAACTTTTTAAAACAGAAATAAGCAATACAATAAGTTATATAATTTATGGCTATTTTTGTCTTTTTATAAGATTTTTAAGGAAAATTAAGAAACTATTATGAAATACTGATAAGACTTGAAGAAATACTATTATAAACTACTAATAAGCATGAAATAACTATAAAAAGCTAAAAATAAGCTATTCTACAGTAAACTTAGAAAATTACATAAAACTTGAAATAGGCTTACAACTGAATTGGATGATAGAAAAATGGAATTAGAACCAGAACATTTCTAGCTTGTTCACACAAACTAGAAAACCCCAAAAAAAGCCTTCTTGATCAGCTTATACCACCCAGAACAGCTTTTTGGAGCTTAGTTGACCATTTATTGACTTTTCTTCAAAATGAAATTAGAACCTCAGAAACCTCTTAATACTTCTTTAATTAACTTCAATAAGCTCATAAGAGCTTATTTCAACAACTATTTCAGATTATAACATTAAAATCAAGCAAGAACACTTTTGGCGGGAAAAACAGTTTTGACTGGAAACATGGAATTGATGATTAAAAACACTTGAAATATGATTAATATGATTCATACAATACATAATTAACAAAACCCAGCACTACTTTTGCATAAAACTTAAAATCGAATTACAAGTTATACTACGAATTGGTCTAAAAACTGGGACAGCTTGTTCTTTGTGTCTTCTTTCTTCTTTATAGCTATCACTAGTTGCTCTCAATCCTTTTATGGCCATTGGATGGGTCGAAGTTGATCTCAGCAGTTGATTCTACTTTTTGGCGCCAAAATATCTAAAGCCAGGTGTAGGTTGAGTAAAGCAGTTTTAAGGGTATTAATTGGTTTTGGGAAGTTATGTGAGGTGGAGGGTAGTGGGTAGACAGCTGGGGGTTGAGGTGGAAAGGTGGTGGTGAAACCATGGAGGTGGAGGGTGGTATCTGGTTTCGGTTTTGATGGGAGAGGGAAGGAGGGAAGGTGGATTGGGAGGGCGGTTTTATTTTTAAACCATGGGTTTGACCGAAGTTTGACCTGGGCTGGGTTTAGTATGTTGGGCTGGTTTAATAATACAAGAGGGGTCCGGTTTGGTTTGTAGTATTAACACAAGGACCATTTTGTAATTTTCTGAATTGTGAAGGGTTGAAACTGTAAATTCCCAAAAGTTATCAAAAGGGTTAATATTGCCAATGATGAATAGCACAAGGGTAATATTTGATAAATTTCCATTTTTAAATACCCGAGGACTAATTTTGCCATTTTTGAAACTTGAGGGGTAAAAGTTGCCAATTTTAGAAAACTTTCATCCAGGGACTAAAAATGAACAAGTTTGATATCCCAAGGACTTATGTTGACTTTTCTTCCAATTTAAACCTTCAGGGACTAATTCTGCCAATTTGTGAAACTTCAGGGACTGAAAATGACAATTTTGTGAACTTTGCATGTTTTTCACTTGTTTTCAATCTTTTTGTACCTGAATCACATAAAAACACATTTTCATGATATTTGTAACATTTATATGGTCATTTGTGTATTTTTGGACATTTTTATGGGTTTAAATAATATAAAATATATGTGTATTTAGACACATATCAGTTATCTGTTTTAGTAAACCTTTTTTTCGATTTATAGGAACAGGTGCTTTAAATACAGATACGAAGCAAACTGCAAGGGAAAAGCCACTTACCACTGAAACCATTACACCAAGGTAAAAGGTATTCTTCCTACCGGTCGGCAACAATTTCCTTGCCTGTCGAACAACAAAGATAAATAAATTAGGAATTAGTTCATCATGATTGATAGCAAACACCGATCTGAGAGTCTAATATAAGAATTTTAGCTGATAATCAACGATTTCTGAATGTGCCAAAGATGATACAACGTTTATTTAGAAAGGGAGAAAACAACATCCTAGATTCAACCATGACGTGCTCAAACAATAATAAATGACAGTTTAATTGTAAGTGAAAGACAAACATGTACCGGAAAAAGAAGTATGAGAACAACAGCTAAAACTCCAATTGCCATAGACTTCACTACTATTTCCAGAGACATGTGTATCTACCTACAAAAAGACACGAAGAATAGCTATGTAATAATATACTTACGAAGGCTCAAGATCTCTGTGAATAATTGGTTCTAGTTTATACTCATGCAAATAGTTCATCCCTCTGAATAATGACAAAAGAGCATCATTAATTAAAGTTATATAGCATTTAAAAATTGTTATGATCCAAATAAATACCACTAATACGAATACCTTGCTATATCCATAGCAAACTTCAGAGCTGTTATTGGCTTTTGTGCACATTAAAAGATGATTGAGGAAAAGATGAAATTAGGGTTTAGATACATTATCAAAGCTCCAAGAACAACAAAACTTGCACAAAAACACATTAAAAATTGTTAAAACCCTAGTGATGGAGTTTTCTTCTTCGAGAGAGATTTGATGATTAGGGTTTTTCAAGGGGAAAAAAATATACGTATCTTTTTTTTAATAATGGGTTTGGATTATAATTTTTGTAGATAAATACATTCCTTTTCAAACTAATCAAAATGCTCAATGATTGGTCGTACAGATTTATAAATTTGGTTTTCCAAGTTATAATCAAAAAATTGTGTTGATTTAGTGGTAATCATGTTTCTTTGTAGACTAACAGACCCAGGTTCGAATCTCACCATGGTCATTTTTTATTAAATTCGAATTTTATAAATAATTGCTTAGGAATTTCGAAATTTAATACATAAAATCCGAAAATTAAATATTATTAATTAGGTGGATAAAAACATTGCTTAGTTGGACAATTATTGAATATTGAAAGTCAATATTCTTGAAAAGTTAAAAATTTAGATTTTATTTAAAGAATCTTAAAAATTCAATTTTTATTTAAGGAATTATATAAAGACAATAATTTTCAGGCCACCAAGTAAGGAAATACGAGTAAGACTTTGTAAAACATTTCAAAGAAGTTACATAAAGTTCAGCCAGTTGTAACCCACCTCTTTTGCCAATAGTGTATATCTATATCTATACTACATATAATAGAAAAACAGTCAAAATTGAAAAGTGAAAAGTTGAAAAGTGAAAATTGGTCAATGGAGAGAGAAATTAATAGTGTAATTAATACTCTTAATAAAACACCCCATTATTTAAAAGTATAATTATTTATGCACATTGTACAACCAATTTAAAGCACATCTACCAAAAAAATAATAAAAAATAAAAAACCCTTTACTAAAAAGTATAATAAAACTTTCATAACGTACAATTTAAATAAGCTACAACATAATCAAAAATATAAAATAACTAAACACACTAATTAATGTTATTTTTAAAACACGCTAAAATAAAAAGTACATGTTATTATACACATATACAAATTAATAAAACACACAAAACTTCATACAAGCTAACAAGTTGTTGGTACATATTTTGAAAACCGGACCGAACCGGACCAACGTGTTCAACCGGGAACCAGTGTCGCCACCAGTTCGGCTAACCAATTAAAGCCATCCGAAAATGAGCCAGAGATGACCCGTTGAAAGAGATACAAATTGGTGAATCAGGTCTCATCGAGATTTATTTCTCCGGTTAATCGTCACAGGGTACCCGCCGCCTAAACGCGCGGGTACCCTGCTATATACTATATATAAAGGAAAAACCAAAAAGTAAAAAGTGAAAAGTTGAAATTAAAAGAGAAAATGTTGAAGACATATATTTCTGAAGGAAACTATTAATACACATAGAAAATCGGGTTGACCCGGAACGCTTCAAACCCTGCGGGATGACCCGGTTTAATTTGACCTGTTTTCGACCCAACATGTCGGGTTGACTCGGTTTAAATCGACCTGGTTTTTGACCGGAATGGTTCAACCGGTTGAACCACCCAGGTCGAACCGTGTTTCAAATTTGACAAAATTATATGAGAAATTATGTAGTTGTGGAACCCGTGACAAATTTGGAAAAATGAGAGATCAAGTATTTGTAGTTTTTTGCTGTTTATTTTGCTTTGACACATGTACTTTATCATTTGTATAACGTTGTTTTGAAAAATGTTGGTCTTGCACCACTTAAGGGACTAGCATATATGAATCGTGTATTAAAAGTTGATATATATTGTATAGCCCTTTGTCCGGTATATCAATAATGTTATGTAAGTTTATTAATCTTTAGCGATAATTATTTATACCCCAAACAAATAGCTTTTGTAGAAAACTAGAAGGGGGGGGGTTGAATAGTTTATCAATTAAAAACTTTGTTTTGAAACTTATTGAAAGATCAATTGATATTGATCTTTGATATGTTGATGAAATATGCAAGCAATATGTAAAGAGTAAATAAGGAAAGAAATGATCAAACCACAACAAGTTGTTTATAGTGGTTCGGTCTACAATGACTCTTTTTCCTTGCCCTACTCCACTCCTCGAGTCTCACACTCGAGAGTTTAACTTCACTAGTCAACAAGCTCCTTTCACCGGTGGAGAAAACCTTTACACTTCGCTTACACTATTTCCGACACTAAGCTAGATGTCGAGTTCTTTCCAAGGGTACAACTACTCCCACACACAATGTATTTTGAGGACTAAAATACTAACCACACACACTCACAAGATTATGATGGTTTAATACAACAATGAAGTATGAATCAACACTAGATCATACAACACTAAACAAACAAGACTTCCAACTTCTCGTTTGAAGCTTGAATGTGACTTGATCTTCTTTGCTACAAAAGAGATCACTAATATGATATGAAACTGAGTTAGAAAGGTTAGAGAGAAGATATGTATAAGAGTATGATAGAAAGGGATGAAAAACTACTTGGTTTGGCTTTGCTATTTTTAACCAAAACCATCAGCAAAGATCCACGGACCGCGAACCCCTTAAAAGGGTTCCGCCCATTGTGGATTTTGGTGCCGCCAGGTCTGACAGCCAAGATATCAAGATCTTGCCAAAGTCAACCATATCTATGTAAGATTGTATAAGATATGAAGAGTACAAATCCACACAAAATATCTAATGAAATCTTTCAATGATTTCCATGATGCATTACATGATGTCATGTGTTGTCTTTCTATTTTTAGAAATATGCAAATGCATAAGTAATGTTTAGTTTTTAAGAAACTAAAACATTCTAAAAACTACTATCATACATTATGCTTAGACTCATATTGAGATATGATTAGTCACAATGTAAATGCTTAAATGATGAAGATATTGTTTGAAAAAGCTTGTTTTAATATCTATTAAACTTGACAAGCTTTAAGCTTTTATACAAATTAAACTTACTTTTGTCGTTAACAAAACTTAGGTAAAGATCAAAAATATAAATAACGTTTAATGACAATATTTGTATTAACAATCTCCCCCTTTTTGTTGAGGACAAAATATAAATTTTATTTTTATAAAAGATACAAAGTTTGTGCAAGAGTTATAAAAATATTAGTTTTAGAACTTGAAAAGAAAATGATAATGCAAGTGTATGATATTTGACTTTTTCAGAAAGTCAAAGTATTCACTAGTTGATGCATGATGTTGACTTTTTTAGAAAGTCAAAGTATGCAGTTGACGTTTTAAGAAAAGTCAAGTATTACCAATGAAGTATCCTGTTTGACTTTTTCAGAAAGTCAATGTATGCAGTTTGACTTTTTCAGAAAAGTCAAATATAAACAAGTTCAAGTTCTATATTTTCTCCCCCTTTTTGTCTTAACAAAAAGAAGAGGCGATGCGGAATGTAATGAGCCCGAGCCATTATCTCCCCCTTGATCAAAGCTCCCCCTAAATTGGGTGCTTAATGGGAAGATACATGGATTGTGAAAATAAAGCTACAAAAAAAATGTTAGTAATAATGATCATTCACAAGCATTTCCAAACACTATGTAATGGCACCAACAATATAATAAACATCATTCATTAGTTAAAGTTTTTCATGAATAAAGATCATGAAAAGAGAACACAATGATGTGTTTTTAGTACAAGAAAATAAAGATAATCCTAAGAAAAGAAAAACTAGAAATGCTAGTCTATGACCATTCTAATGAGATGGTGAATGAGAAAGAGCGCTGAGACGCTCAAGGATGTGATTGAGGATGAACCTCATTTCCTCTTGAAAGTCATGGACCATAACCCGGGTCCTTTCAACGGTTTGGGCCTTTTGCTCACAAGTTGAGCAACCATGCCTAGGAGGATAGTATGTTTGGTGAGGTTGTGGTGGTGGAATGGTAGATGTGTTGGTGTTGGTGGGGATGGTTGGGGTGGACATGATGGAGGCTAGCAAAGCATTTTGCATTTGCATAGTCTCACTAAGGTGAGAATCCACCATGCCTTTGAATTGGTGGAGGTTGTGGAGTTCCGCTTGAATCTCCTCTCTAGTGGGATTGGCATCCCACATGCACTCCTCAATGTCCTCAAGATGAGGGGACATTGATGTGGGGAGTGGATGGTCCCCATACAAAGGACCATGAATGTCTTTGTGAATGGGGTGGAAGAGAAGAGGTTTAGGCCCTAATGGGGCGTTTGGGTCAAAAGATGACCGAGGTGACTCATGAGCGATCCGCTCAATTGTGCCAAAGGATGGAAATGGTGGTGGATGATTTGGCCTAGGAGGCAAGTCATCCAAGTCCTCCAAGAAAGGATTTGGTGAAGTTGGTGGAGTGGAAAATAACTCCATAGGGATGAGAGTTGGAGACCTTGGTGGTGAAGGTGGTGAGGGTGTTTTGGATGTTTGGATGGGTGCCGGTGGAGGTGAAGTTGGTGTTTTTGTAGGTGGTGGAGTGGTGATCACAATGTGTGATTGAGTAGGTGTAGCCAAGGTAAGGCTTGTATCATCTCGGATGGGAGATGAGATTGTGAGTGGAGAAGACTCGGATGAGGAGCTAAGGTTAACGAAGCAACAAGGCCTCACACTAATTCTAGCGGTTTTCTTGCAAGGTTTAGGAGAGGATTTTGTCATTTTTGACTTGGTTTTTTCTTTGCTAGATAATGGTAAGAATGAAGAAGGTGTGAGGATGATCATGGTAAAACCTCTCAATTTATAGAAGTGAAAAATTATGGAGAAACGTGTTTGATTTGATGTTAAACCATTGAAGAGATGACGTTCCTAATGATTTGGAAGTGGGTTGAATGCTAGTCATATCACCCAAGTCAATCCATACAAGAGAGATGGAGTGAAGAAGAAAAGATTTGCAATAAATGTGTTCTAATGAGTGGAATTTCCTAACAATCAGATTACCCACGGATTTGAAGGTACCAAAATTTGGTTCCTTCCTTTATGCCAAAGGGCTCCTTGGGTGGATTTTTCAAATTTTTGAATTTTGGTGGGAAATGGATTTCTTATATACCTAAGTGAATTATACTAGTTCTAATAAGAGTATAAACTAGTTAAGATTGACTTATAAGTAATGGATGGTAATTTGGAATCACGAAAGAGTCGAAATTCAGAAAGTTACCTGGAGGATCCACGACACCAAAAATTTACACGGCCGGAACCCTAAAAAGGGTGCCGTCTGGTCCGCCTGTACAGGTACGGCGGTACCATTTTACATAATGGACGGTACCAAATCGTTGGTGCCGTCTGATCCGTGTAGTGTAGAAAACTTCACAGAGTATGTTTTTAGGTGTCGGGGACTTTTCCGAAACCTAAAATTTTTCTCAAAACTTGTGACACTAAACATTTCTAGTTAGGAAAAGTAAATAACACATGTATAAACATAGTGGAGCATAGATTTTGAGCAAGGCTTTTTGATTTTCACATTATAGTGAAAATGGGTAAAATTTGATAGCATACTTGTGCTATCCCCATGCATGAGATTGTTAGCATATAACATTGTTTCAAGTTATATTATCATCCTACATAATAAAAACAACTAAATAGTATCAAACATTAACGATAATGTATTGTTCCAAACACTCCTTAAAGTACCCTCATTTGTCCAACTTCTTGTAAATCTTGTTCATCATCCTACCAAGGCACTTGAACATTCCCTTAGTTTGCTTGAATTCCGCTGATTCATTCTCGATCTTGGGAAGAGACGCATAATACTCATGAGGTGGAAGATGAGAGCTTGGAAGACCATCCTTGGAGCTATTTGATGATGATGATGATGGAGTTGGAGGTTTTGCTCTCTTGCCTTTTGTCTTAGCAACTCGTTCATCACTCAAAGGTACAAAGATGTGAGGGATGAGTTCATAGTGAAGGTGCATCCCTTTTAGGGTTGGTGGAATTGGTGCAAAGTTTCTATAGAGACGGGTGAGAAGCATCCCGTATGGAAGAGCAACCGATCCTTGAGTTGGAATATCAATCATTCTCCTAGCGATGTAGTAGGCTAAATTGAATGGTTGTCGGGTGGACAAGTTGTAGAGCATGTGACAAAGGCAAGCGTTTATGTGATCCCTATTTCCTATGGTGCTAATGACGTTGGCTCTAAGTAGCTCCTCCCATTTCTTAAATTCGGGCTTAAGTTCATTTAGCTCCATTCCATATGGATCTCGGTTTACCTCTTTTCCCTTTTGGGTAACTCGGGTTGTATCACCCTTTGGGTTAAAAAGGTGTTCGCGGATGGCATCCTTATCGGCCAAACGGGTTTGGTAAGGAGGAGTGCGGTCATTGATTGCATCAAGAACGGTGAGTGACCACTTATCTGAGTAGACACAAGTCCCTCGGTTGGGAATTCCTAGCACTTGAGCAAAGTTGGCTAAGGTGATGGTGTAGTCGTTTTGATTGATTTTAAACCTAAGACAAAATTCATCATCGTCTTCATCACTAAAGCCGGTCACACTAGCATAGAATTCTAACACAAACCTAGGACAAATTGGTTCATCGATGTCAAGAAGACAATCGAATTGAATGGCGGCTAGTTCTTCACGGAGATTGGTATTTTCAAGGAAGGATGAGTGAATGGTTCTACCCACATGGAAATACCTTGATTCTAGACCCCTAAATATTTCTACTTGTTCCTTGGAAAGTCCTTTGGTTTTGTGGTGTTTGGGAATATAGCCAAGGGTGTCTTTGTGATCATAGAATCTTGCAGCTACCATGGTTATTCCTAAGGACAAGAATTAATATGTTAAAAATGAGAATAAATTTTAACGTTTTTGGTTCTAGTGTGTGCCTATATGAAAACGATTTGGAGTTGCGGTTATCTCGACTCATTTTATGCACAAAAATGGTTTTAGTGGGGTGTTTGGCAAATACCATGAGATAACCCAAATGCTCCTAATTCAATGTGGCTTCATTTGAATACACCCGGGAATGCATATTAGTTATGCAATACCTTTAGTATTCAAGAGCATGCAAGTGATGAAAATCTAACGTTTCTATTTGTATTAACAATGAAAAAATTGTTTTCCTACAAGTGAGAAGCTTTTCAAAATTTTTGACATGGGGTGTTTGGTTATTTGAATAAGGCCTTATATTTATTATCTATCAATTAGTGGGAAGCATGATTTGTTTATGTAATATGATAATGTAGTACCTAATTTCAATGACTAGTTATGCATTTTGCCAATTGAATTCATATTTGGTATAAAAACATACATAAAACCCCATGTAATGATGTGCATAAATAAGAATCATAGACTCAGAATTAAGAGATAAAATGTAGTTAGGATACTTACAATGATGTTATCTTCAGTGATTAGTGAGTGGGAAGGTATCAATAATGAGCTTGGTTTAATGTTTACACGTTTTGGTAAAGTGGGTTTTGAGGAAGAATATGTTTTGTATATAGCGCTTTTGCTTCAGAGACACCACGGACCAGACGGTACCAAAATTTTGGTTCCGTCTGTGTTGTCGTTTGGTGCCATGGCTACAGTAGCAGGTACAAGACAAAATTGTTTTGTTTTGACTATTCTAATGTTTTGGGCTATGTTTATCCTACATGTTTGGTTCCATTAACCCTAAACCAAGTCTAAGAAGATTAAAAGGTTCTCGTTTAAGAGGCTTAGTTAAGATGTCAACAATGTTGTCTTCGGAGGATACTTTCTCGATTGAGATGTTTCCTTTTTGAACATTGTCGCGAAGAAAGTGATGACGGATTATTTCAATATGCTTTGTACGAGCATGTTGAACGGGATTCTTGTTGAGATTGATGGCTCCTTTGTTGTCGCAAAGTATCACAATATCGTTGAGATGAATTCCATAATCTACGAGAGCTTGCTTCATCCAAAGAGCTTGTTGACATGCTTTTCCGGCTGAGACGTACTCGGCTTCAGTAGTTGAGATGGCTAAGGCCGTTTGCTTCTTTGCAAACCATGAGGTGAGACAATGTCCAACAAAAGTGCAAATACCACTTGTACTTTTTCTATCGACATAATCACCGACATGATCTGAGTCGGCATACACTATGGTTTCTACACCCGTTCCTTTGGGATACCATAATCCTAAACACGTTGTTCCCTTAATGTATCTAAAAATCCTTTTTACGGCTTCTAAGTGTGATGCCTTTGGGTTTTCTTGAAAGCGAGCACATAGACAAACACTAAACATAATGTCGGGTCTACTAGCCGTAAGATAGAGTAGGCTACCAATCATTCCTCTATATTTAGTGTTATCTACGGATTCACCTTCTTCGTCCTTGGTAAGTTTAGTGTCCGAGGACATGGGTGTTTTAGTTGGTTTGGAATCTTCAAGACCAAATTTCTTAAGCATGTCTTTTATATATTTAGATTGGTTAAAAAATATGCCATCTTCTAGTTGTTTAATTTGAAGTCCTAGAAAGAAATTTAACTCACCCATCATACTCATCTCAAACTCGTCGTGCATGATTTTAGAGAAATCATCACATAGCTCTTGACAAGTTGATCCGAATATAATGTCATCAACGTATATTTGAACAATGATAATATGTGATTCCTTTTTCTTGGTAAAAAGAGTATTATCTACTAGTCTCATAGAGTATTTGTTATCAATAAGAAAAGTCTTAAGTCGGTCGTACCAAGCTTTTGGTGCTTGCTTGAGACCATACAATGCTTTCTTGAGTTTGAAGACATGATGTGGTTTCTCAAAGTCGGTGAAACCGGGAGGTTGAGCAACATACACTTCTTCGTTAATAAACCCATTAAGAAAAGCGCTTTTAACATCCATTTGAAATAATTTAAAGTCATGAGCACATGCATAAGCAAGTAATATTCTAATAGATTCAAGTCTAGCTACCGGTGCATAAGTTTCATCATAATCAATTCCTTCTTGTTGATTATAACCTTGTGCAACAAGCCTAGCTTTGTTTCTAGATACTATACCATTTTCATCCATTTTATTTGAAAACCCATTTTGTTCCAATTATGGTTTGATCTTTAGGTTTTGGAACTAATTTCCAAACATCATTTCTACGAATTGGTTTAATTCTTCTTGCATGGCAATTACCCATGATTCATCTTTTATTGCTTCATTTATGTTTTTCGGTTCTATGGTGGATACAAAACAAAAATAATTACTTTGATTTTGGGCTTGTGACCTTAAAGTTCTTTGATTAAGTTGTCCTGTGACCTTTTCTAAAGGATGACTTGTAGATTCTTTGATGTTGACAATCTCCTTATTTAATGGTTCATCTTCCTTGTCATTATTAATTATTTCTTGACTTTCTATCATTTGACTTTCAACTAAGTCATCATCTACCAAAGGTGATGTCTTAGAGGGAGGTGGACTTTCGTCGAATGTTATGTTCAACGATTCCTCGACTATCATTGTTTCTTTGTTTAGGACAAAGTAAGCTTTACTAGTTTGAGAATAACCAAGAAATACACCTTCATAAGACTTTGGGTCAAACTTGGTGAGATAATCCTTAGTATTAAGAATAAAGCATTTACAACCAAAGACTCTAAAATATCCTAACGTTGGCTTTTTACCTTTATAAAGCTCATATGGTGTTTTGTTTAAGAAAGGACGTATTAAGACTCTATTCAAAATATATGTAGAAGTGTCAACGGCGTTACACCAAAACTTTTGAGGAATGTTTTGTTCATTAAGCATTGTTCTACTCATTTCTTGAATTGTTCTATTTTACGTTCTACTACTCCATTTGATTGAGGTGTTCGTGGAGCGGAAAAGTTATGTGTTATACCATTTGTATCACAAAAGTTTCCAAATTGAGTTTCGTTGTCAAATTCACGACCATGATCCGTTCGGATCGACACAATTTTAACACCTAGTTGTTTTTGAATTTTCTTGCTAAGAATTTCAAATTTATCAAAAGCTTCATTTTTGGTTTTCGAAAACAGCGTCCAAGTAAACCTTGAGTAATCATCTACTATGACCAAAGTGTATAAGTTGCCTCCGTAGCTTCTTATAACGGATGGTCCAAACAAGTCCATATGTAATAATTCTAGACACTTAGATGTGGACACCATATTTTTAGATTTGTGACTACTATGGGTTTGTTTACCAATTTTGCAAGTGTCGTAAAAGTGTTGGTCATATTTTAGTTTCGGTAAATTCCTAACTAGCTCTTTTGAAGATAGGTTTTGTATAAGTCTCATATTAGCGTGACCTAAGCGCCTATGCCAAAGAGATGAGCTATCGTCTAACGTTGTTAGGCAAAGTTTGTCATTAGATGTTTTATCTATTTTCATGACGTATATGTTATTTTCCCTAACTCCTTTAGCTATGGTGATACCATCTTTTAGTATTTTACTACCATTTTCATCAAATAGTACTTTATACTTTTTATCACATAATTGGCTAATACTAAGTAGATTAAATCCTAACCTATCCACATGAGCAACATTTTCAATAGTTAGGGAGTTATGAGCAATCGTACCTTTGCCAATAATTTTGCTTTTGAGATTGCTACCAAAAGTGACATTACCTCCGCCATACTCTTGGTATGATGAGAAGAGACTTTTGTTGCCCGTCATGTGTCGTGAGCATCCACTATCTTTTATCCATTCATCAGGTTCCAATCCAACTTTCAAGCATACCTAAGAAGCAAATAACTCAAGCATTTGGTCCCCAATATCTCATGGGTCCGTTTGGGTTAAACATACCATTTATTTGATTCATGTATGGAAACGATGGGTAAGGATTCCATGACATGTAACTCGGAGTTTGATATGGTCTAGGAAAGTTTTGATTCCAACCGTTGTGTTGGTATTTGGGTTGTACGTTGTGGTTGCTCTTAGGAAAGGGCGTTTGGCAAAAGGTGTTTTATATCGTTGTTGAGTAGTTTTTGATCTAAATTCATTTATAGCAAGTCCTACTCCGATGTAACACTGGTTTTAGTTTAACACTATCATTGGTTTTCTTTGTTACTTTGACAAATTCAAGATGCGGTCCGTATTGCGAACATTACGTCTCTGAAGTACCCACGACACCATTTTGTTCAACGGACGGAACCCTTATTTTGGTTCCGTCTGGTCCGTGCTGTACGGCAGCAGTTTTGACAGAATGTTCGTCCTTTTCGGCCGTTTTGTTTTGACTCTTTGGAATTAATACCTCATTAAATCCTAGCCCATTCATGTCTCCTGGTGTTTTATGGATTTTAACTATTTCATCGGCAAGAGCGATGTTTTTGTTAAACCTTTTAAACTTAGAATTATTTTCGATTAGAACCTCTTGTGTGAGCTTTAGTTTTTCTATTTCAAGATTAAGCTCTTGACATGATTTACAATCATCGTCATTTGCTTTTCCTTTTTCAAGTCGTTTTGCTTTTTCTTTCAACTCATATACTTCATTTTCTAAAAATTCCTTTTTGGTTTTTAAAAAATTATTTTTAGTTATGATTTTTAGACTTAGCTCACACAATTGATTATATTGTTTTTGCAAAGTGTCATCATCAATAGAAGAATAAGAAGAGTCGGAAAGTACCTCGTTTGACTCATGTGCCATTAGAGCGATCTCTTCCTTGCTTGATTCTTCATCGTCTTCACTATCACTCCAAGCACCACTTACAAAAGCTCGTTGAGTTTTGCTTTTAGGTGGCTTGGGACATTTTCCTATGAGATGACTTGCATCACCACATCTAAAACACTTTCTTTCACCTTTACCCTTTTTGTCATCCCGATCTTTTCGAAATGGCTTCTTTTCTTCTCGAGGTTGTCTTACAAACTTTCCTCTTCTTCTAAAGAACTTCTTAAAATCTCTAACGGCCATGGCATACTCCTCATCTTCACTACCGGAGCAAGATTCGTCGTCATCGCTTGATTCCGCCTTTGCTTTTAGAGCAACGGATTTGATCTTCTCCCTTCTTCCTTTGATGATCTCCGAATCTTTCTCCATTACCATTTCGTGAACTTTGAGGTTGCTAATTAGCTCGTCTAGTGACATTTTTGAGAGATCTTTTGATTCTTCAATAGCGGTCACTTTAGCTCTCCATTTGGGATGGAGTGCTCTAAGAAATTTCCCGACAAAGTTCTTACTACGAAAAGATTCATCAAGTGCTTTAAGTGATGTAATAATAGTATTGAAGCGAGCAAAGCCACAATCAATGGTTTCATCTTCAGGGATAACAAATTGTTCATATTGTTGAACAAGAAGATCAATTTTGTTATCCTTGACTTGTGAATTACCTTGATGTGTAACAATTAAAGATTCCCAAATATCTTTGGCGGTTTCACACATAAAAATTCTTTCATATTCTTTTCTAGGTAAAGCATTATAAAGCATCATTTTAGCTTCATTATTTTTAGCAACTAATTTCTTTTGTTCATCAACATAAATATCCTTTGTTGTAGAACTAAAATCCCTTTAACAATAATAAACCAAAGATCTATATCTTTTGATTTTACATATGTTTCAAAACGGTTTTCCAATAGATAAATCCATTGGTTTCAAAGAGTGGTGGTCTTTGCATAGATTGCCCTTCTTTAAAGTTTTCTGAATCCATGGATCGTTTCAAGTTTATAAAATACAAGTTATTTTAGAAATTCTTGAGCAACGAGGCTTTGGTACCAATTGTAGAAAACTAGAAGGGGGGTTGAATAGTTTACCAATTAAAAACTTTGTTTTGAAACTTATTGAAAGATCAATTGATATTGATCTTTGATATGTTGATGAAATATGCAAGCAATATGTAAAGAGTAAATAAAGAAAGAAATGATCAAACCACAACAAGTTGTTTATAGTGGTTCGGTCTACAAGGACTCTTTTTCCTTGCCCTACTCCACTCCCCGAGTCTCACACTCGAGAGTTTAACTTCACTAGTCAACAAGCTCCTTTCACCGCGGAGAAAACCTTTACACTTCGCCTACACTATTTCTGACACTAAGCTAGATGTCGAGTTCTTTCCAAGGGTACAACTACTCCCACACACAATGTATTTTGAGGACTAAAATACTAACCACACACACTCACAAGATTATGATGGTTTAATACAACAATGAAGTATGAATCAACACTAGATCATACAACACTAAACAAACAAGACTTCCAACTTCTCGTTTGAAGCTTGAATGTGACTTGATCTTCTTTGCTACAAAAGAGATCACTAATATGATATGAAACTGAGTTAGAAAGGTTAGATAGAAGATATGTATAAGAGTATGATAGAAAGGGATGAAAAACTACTTGGTTTGGCTTTGCTATTTATAGCCAAAACCATCAGCAGCATCCACGGACCGCGAACCCCTTAAAAGGGTTCCGCCCATTGTGGATTTTGGTGCCGCCAGGTCTGATAGCCAAGATATCAAGATCTTGCCAAAGTCAACCATATCTATGTAAGATTGTGTAAGATATGAAGAGTACAAATCCACACAAAATATCTAATGTAATCTTTCAATGATTTCCATGATGCATTACATGATGTCATGTGTTGTCTTTCTATTTTTAGAAATATGCAAATGCATAAGTAATGTTTAGTTTTTAAGAAACTAAAACATTCTAAAAACTACTATCATACATTATGCTTAGACTCATATTGAGATATGATTAGTCACAATGTAAATGCTTAAATGATGAAGATATTGTTTGAAAAAGCTTGTTTTAATATCTATTAAACTTGACAAGCTTTAAGCTTTTATACAAATTAAACTTACTTTTGTCATTAACAAAACTTAGGTAAAGATCAAAAATATAAATAACTTTTGATGACGATATTTATATTAACAGCTTTGAACAATGCTTAAATATTTACGCAAATTGATAATACAAAATAATCTTATTATGGTGATAATTTGTAAGGTTACAAGTTTAAAAGCCAAACACCAAATGATAAACGCTAGACATGTAAAATTAGATAGTTATCACTGCCTAAATTGCCGAAAAAGCAAGAAAAGGTGGTCACACACGTTAGCTATACCTCTAAACTACAATATAATATTGCCGACTACATAATACCGTTGCTTTTTGTAATGCTTGAAAATATACTCCCACACTTAGATAACATAAAACAATCCTATTAGAAAATATACTCTCACACTTAGATCGACTTCACATAATTTTCTTGAAAACTGTATATTTCTGCTCCTATGCAACGACGCATCAGAATTATAGTTATTCGGAAATGATTCTCTCACGCTACAAATACATTTTGTTGAGAGAAACTTATGGGTCATCGGAATTTTGCAGAAAACTAGACACCGCTGACGCTAGGCGCGGGTACTCGTCTAGTATATATATAATGTGGTATGTCTCCTCTTATATATATATATATATATATATATATATATATATATATATATATATATATATATATATATACACACACTTAACGACTCGATATTGTGGTAAATTAATTACACGGCAATACCGGAATAAAACTATCGGGATAAACTAGATACTTGTAAAACGGAGCGGTAAACATTAAGACTAGATATGTGGTTAGTTAATGTCTAATATTACGTATACATTATAAGGATCAACTACGTTTTATAAACTTGGAATAACCATTGATAACAAGTTATATTGATTAATAAGTTGTATTTTGTTAAACGTTTTGGTTTAAACGAGAATAACATGTTAGACTCGGAAATGAGCTTAATATAATTCTTTCACGATAAAACTAAATATACCGTTTGCACATTTTAACTCATAATTGAAATGTATAACTATATATTATTGATGGATGTGGTAAACCCTTATTAAATACGATAGTAACTCGTGTTTTATAAATACATGTTAACTTTTATAAACTTGTTTGGAAAGATTATTTTGATAAGACAATATATGTTAGAGTCGTAATGGTTTGGGAACGATGAATAAATGAACGCGTCATTTGTAATACACCACTTAGTATACCCGTAGGACCTTTTTTTCTCAACCTTATCACGTTATACCACTTATCACATGAGTATAAGATGTAACAAACACAAAGCTTATGTGTATAAGAAGAAAGAAAGATTAAGAAAGGTGGTGACTTGAAGATATGTTACTCGTGTATGTGTAGAGAGAAAGATGAAACAAGAAGCTTGTATTTCAAAGGAAAACACATACAAACACACTCAAGCACACCCCTCAAATGAACATTTGAGGGGTATTTATACTTCAAATACATAACGCCCCATGGGCTTGGGCTTGGGCTTGGATTGGACTTGGATTGGACAATAACTTACATAAGGCTAGCTTAACATAACTTTTAGCCATTTAGCTTAGCCCAATCCACGAGCCCTTTGACTATTCTATCACGATATCTAACACAAGTTACAAAGTTCCTAAACGTGAATGACCATCACTTCTATTAAATATTATTAAGGCTAACAATCTCCCCCTAAGGGTTGGTCATTCAAAAGATGCTCCACTTGATTAGGTCTTTACTTTTCTTGAGCTTGAACTTTGTGTGTAGATATAGAATAGTCTTGATTCTTTGTTCCTTCATGCTTTGTGATCATTTAATGGTGTTGTCCGCCGTTTGTCAACTTATTTGGGATAGGTGTCTCCACGTCTTTCTCCACCATGCTCATACTTCTTTTGACTTTGAGGTTCCAATGTGATGAAGTTCTCTAGTCTTTAAACTTCGTAGATTCTTTGACATTGACGAAGAATCATCTTTAACTTTGTGTTGCCTTTGATTTTGATGAGAACTTTCATGATTTGTGATGTTGGTATGAGCATGGGAAGATGGTGCGGTCTCTCCTCCATCAGTAACTGCGTGAATATGTTAGTTGAAAAATACTAATCGATCATTGTGGACTTTTCTTAAAGAATTGACCACTAAGATTGTTATACTGATGAATGTCTTGATTCCATTCACCTTGGTCGGGCGAATCAACCATCCTAATCCCATAAGGGACAGTTGGCATTACATTGAATAGATTCAAGTAACGACCCTCATCATCAGGATTCGATTCGTGAAAGGAATCTCCTTAGCGGGATTTCCAGCGCTTACAGGTTTGAATTTCGAGGGTGTTAATAGCATAGTGTGAAAACACATCTCTAATTCTTACAAAGGCTGTTCCTGAACTGGAGGCCCTCAAGAAGGCTAACACGATATACCGAAGTACATCTACAATTCATTCGAGTCGATGAAGTACACCGAAGCATCACTTCACGACTGTAGACCGTTTGAGACACACTAAGCATAACCCATAAAGAATTACCGAAGTGACCTGCTGTCAAGGCTGCTTGATGTTGACCCTGGCAGGAATTTCCATTCAATCACTCAGGATCACATTTGTGAATCCCTTCATAAATGTTCTGGCAGATTGCTAAGATCTATGTAGGAATCTAGAATGTATCACTTATGTCCTTATTGATGAACAACAAGCGATGAAATGTCATGTGTTCCTATGAGATCTTTTAATGAATCTCGCAGCTATAGACTCAATTAGCGCATTTTGGTTTTCCTAAGCGGAGACTAGGGAGAGGGTCTCCTTCTTCAATACCAACCATCTCTAAGAGAAAGTCGATAGATTATGTAGGGTTCCCAGTGAGAATGAAACAAATCCTTTTAAGAGGAATTTGAGTGGCTAGAAGGTTAGGTGCAGTGCGTCACTGGGTCCATGACATCTTTGTCTTCAATACCAGCGTCATCTAAGTGACAACCAAGAGTGATGAATTGAACTGGTTTTACGCCCTAAGGTTGATTATGGAGGGCTATTTCTTTTCACCCTTTTTCTTTACATTTCTTTTTAATTCTTCAACCCCTTCTTTCTCCTTTCTCACATTACTCATTTATTTTTTTATTTTTTATTTTTATTTTTTTCAATCATACCTAAGGACTTCTAATACTAACTATGGGTATTGTCCTTGGGTAGATCCCTTCTGCTCTGGCGGATCATAGGACGAATTTCTTATCCTTAGTCACCATATACCTCCATGACTGTCCTATGTTGCCATAAAACCATTTTTTTGAAAATCTCTCAAAGTGTTTATGATTAAAACATATTTTGTTAACACTTCAAGAGTTTTGAATTTTCAAAAACACTCCCCCTACACATGTGCTTATATTGTTTTAGCAGAAATTTGCACAGTGAGAGTAGAGTTCGCACTTTTTGAATTGATCGGCTCATGATAGACAATTCCCCACGAGACACGGTTACGTTGCATAGTTAAAGAGTTCCATTGTCAGTTTTTAGGTGACAACTAGCTCTAATAACTAACTTGAAGTTGTAAACTCTTCTATAAAAGAAGGTTAGACCCATGAAAGTGCATTTCTATTACAAGTTTCTCAAGATGGTACATTTACTGACTTTGTTTTCTCGTCAATTCATTGGTTCCATCTGAGTCGAGCTCTTTTGAGATTCAAACAACGATCATTGAACATTTTTGATCACGTTTTAATCACGTCTTCTCCCCCTCAAAAATAGCATATTCGTGATATTTTTTATATCAACGGATTAAACATCATTTTTAGAATCTTTTGGGGAGACAAACGGATTTGATTTAAGCATGAATTTGGAACATTATAGTTTTATACTCCCCCTTTAATAAAGCATAATCAATTAAAGGGTTTTAGAGGGAGTTATCTTGAGCACAAAATATTTTGAAAGATTTTGAAAATCTTTTTGAACAATCATGAAAAAGGTGCTCAAGATGATGATGATTTCTCACCAGTTTTAAATGTAGTGCACTGAAGCGTACACTAGATTTTTTCTTTAAAAACACGAGTTTTGATTTGAAAATAATCAAAAGTCATCATTTTTGGTCCGGGTTTCGTACTGAAGCATACGAAAGCCATTTTTTGAAGAAATTCTGAGGAACGACATGTTTTTGAAAATATTTAAATAACTCTCGCTCAAGCATCTGTACATGTCCGTATCATTGTTGAATGACATTTCTAGAAACGTACAGAATATCGATTATACGAGAGACATGTCGTGAGAAGAATATTTTTGGATTTTTGATATTATATTGTTTTTGTATTTTTTTGAAAGTTTTATATTTTTATATTTTACTTTTGTTGGTTTTTCAAATTTTCTATTTTGTTTTTCAAAATTATTTATAGCGAAGCTTTTTGGAAAATCATTTTCAAGAACATTCGAGAAGACGTTCTAACTCCATAGGGGTTAGGCTTCGCATTCCAATTCGTCGAACTAAACTATCAAACCGTTCTTTTGAAATGGCTTTAGTAAATAGATCGACGAGTTGGTAATCTGTCTTCACGAAAAATAATTCAACGGTACCTTCTTCTACGTGTTCTTTTATGGAGTGGTAGCGGACACGGATATGCTTAGTCTTTGAGTGATGAACAGGATTGCATGAGAAGGCTATGTCACTTTTCGAGTCACAATACATAGGTATTTTATCGAAAGTAAAGCCATAATCTGTGAGTTGTGTTCTCATCCATAGAGCTTGAGCACAACACGCAGATAGAGACACATACTCGGCTTCAGCAGTTGAAAGTGCAGTGCAATCTTGTATCTTTGAAGACCAGCTGACTAACTTTTCACCCAAAAATTGTGCTCCTCCTGATGTACTTTTTGTTGTAACTTGATCACCTGCGTGACCCACATCTGAAAAGGCGATTAGATCAAATCTGGATTCCTTCAGATACCAAAGTCCCATATGAATGGATGTCTTCAGGTACCGAAAGATCCGTTTAACCTCTTTGAGGTGCAGTTCGGTAGGCTTTGCCTGAAACCGTGCTAATAAGCAAACAACAAAATGAATATCGGGTCGACTAGCAGGGAGGTATATGAGAGAACCAATCATGCTCCGATATTTCTTCGGATCGATAGGTTTCCCAAATAAATCGGCTCCAATTTTTGGTGAAGTTACTATTGGTGTACCAACCGAATCACAATTATCCATACCATGATTTTTTAAAATCTCAATTGTTTATTTAAATTAATTAATGAAAATTCCATGAGGGGATTGATGTATTTGTAAACCAAGAAAAAATTATAGTTCCCCTATCATGGACATTTCAAATTTGCTTTTCATGAGATTTTCAAAATGTTTTGAAAGATTCGGATTAGTGGACCCAAAAATGATGTCGTCCACGTAAATCTGAACAATCAAAATGTCATTTTAGCATTTTTGTGTAAACAAGGTAGGATCAACAGTTCCTTTTGTGAAATTGTTTTTTATCAAGAAAGAGGACAGTTCGTCATACCACGCTCTCGGAGCTTGTTTCAAACCATAGATTTCCTTTTTGAGTTTGTAGACGTAGTCTGGATGTTCCATGTCTATGAAGCCTTCTGGCTGACTCACGTACACTTCTTCTTTCAAAGTTCCATTCAAGAACGCGGTCTTAATGTCCATATGATAAACTGTGATTTTTTTTTAGCTGCATAGGCTAAGAATATCCTGACTGCTTCAAGTCTAGCTACCGGCGCGAATGACTCTTCAAAGTAGGGCTGCAATCAAGTCAAGCTTTTATCAAGCAACTCGAGCTCGAGCTCGAGCTTGGCTCGATCGAGTCAAGCTTTTATCAAGCTCAAGCCCAAGCTCAAGCCTAAAAAATAGCTCGAAACAGTTAACGAGCCGAGCTCAAGCTTTGGATTGCTCGGCTCGATCTCTTATCAAGCTTTTTCGAGCTTTAATATAGTATATTTTCATATAAGTATTTAGGAACTAATTTGATTACTGAACTAATTATAAGGGCTTAATTTGTAAATAATTTGATAATGTATTCTAGAATACTTTAACCCTACCCTACCTAACGATTTGTATTCCAATCTTTTAACCCTTTGTATTCTAATCTTATCTAACATTAGGGCATGTTTGGTTAAGAGAAATAGAGGTAGAGAAATGGAAATGGCATCATATCTCTTGTTTGGTAAGATGGAGAAATAAAAAAGCAGAGAAATCGAAATTCTCAGAGAGTTGGGTGCCTTTGTATTTTGGTTTCTTTGATTTCCTTTGAGATTGGTATGGAAATGGTGGGGTACAAGAGAGAATTGGTTGGTTTACACAAAAATATTTTTAAAAAAAAACACGTTTTTTTTAATACATTTTTAAAAAATAATTAAAAAAAATTAAATTTAATTTTTTTTTTTTTTTAAAATAAGTTTTTTTTTTAAATAAATACATTTTAAAAAATATTTAAAAAAAACACGTTTTTTTTTAAATACATTTTTAAAAAATAATTTAAAAAAAAAATTTAAACATTTTTTTTTTAAAAATATTTTTTTTTTCAAAAATAAGTTTTTTTTAAATAAATACATTTTAAAAAATATTTAAAAAAAAAACAAGTTTTTTTTAAATAAATACATTTTTAAAAAATAATTTTTTTTAAGAAAGTACATAAATTTTTTAAAAATAAATTTAAAATAAAAGATAAAATTTTTAAAATAATTTAAATAATTTTTTTTTCATTTCTCGGGTCAAGTCTCTATTGTTACCAAACATTATAATTGAACAAAATTCTCTACTGATTTCTATTCTCTGAGATTTTATTCTCTGCTTCATTTCATTTCTTTGAAATTCTCTCTACCAAACGTGCCCTTAGTGACAACTGACAATCACAGCTCTTGGCTTTTCTTCTACGATCTCCGGTCTCCAGTCCACTCATTTGATTCAACCACCAAGTCCAAAGGTTCTCTCATTTTTCCTAGAAGTATTCATTCAGTTATCATTATCAAGATTTTTTTATTTAAAAATGTTAAGTTTTAACATCATCAATCTATATTATATGCATGTATCTATGTTTTTTTATCTTGTCATTGTCTTGAAAAATAATCACAATGCATTTTATCTTAATAAGTACTAATAGTTGCAATAATTGAACATAAAGTTTTGTAGCTTAGAATGCAAAATGATGCTTTTTTATGTTACAGGTCCATGGTTCGATACTTAGATTGTGTAGTTGTGTTAGACATATTTTTTAGTTGTATTTTTTTTCAAACATATTTGTTATTTAATTGTTTCAGGGTTCTTATTTGTTGTTTCTTTCCAATAAGATACATCTATTAACCGCCCATTTGCTATTGCGCATTTGCTTGTACATATGGTTCAGGGGTTCAAAGTACTCTTGTTAATATCATGAAACAAGTATTACTTAATATTGTGTCGCAATTGTTGCTTACTTGCATTCTCATTTTTATTCTTTTGTTTATACGTAGGATATCGATGTCAACAACACGAGAACAACCAATTGAACTTGATGATTCAACCTCTAACCCTTCCGTATATCAAGATGATCCAATGATTGATGAAGAAAATGAAAGTAATGAAGAGGTTCAAACAAATAAAAGGCAAAAAGCAATAGACGAAAGGCCGCCAAAGGATAACAAGCATTTTAATATACTGGATTGGTGGAAGAGCCATGAGTCAAAGTATCGTATATTGTCTAAGTTAGCGCGTGACATTTTAGCAATCCCTATTACTACTGTAGCATCTGAAGCCACATTTAGTGCAGGAAGTAGAGTAATCGACAAACATCGAGCATCACTAGGAGTTGAGACTGTCCAAGCGTTACTTTGTGGAGGAAACTGGATCAGGAACATTCATGGCGTTAAGAAGAAAAACCAAGTAAATTATTAATCTTTTGAAATTTTATATAGTAGTAATTATGAATTTACTATTTATGTAGTATTGACTACTAATTGCAATTTTTTTTAAAGGAACAAAAGTGCCAACTGTGATCAATCCTAACTGATAACTTGCTTGGATTGTGCTTTAAGGTTTGTGAAATAGTGTTACTGATAGAAACTAAGAACGTGATGAAGATAGTTTCTTGATCGTTTATGAGCCTTAGGGTTTAATAATAAGATATACATACGCAGCGGAATAACAAAGAACAATTATGTTATTGACACAAGGTTTTTATTCACTAACACTAACTAATTTTAGACGTTTATAGAAACACGTCTAGATAGTTAAACTACTAACTAAACTAATAACCTAGGCGTTTACAATAAACTACACGCCTAGGACATACACACCTTTAAGTCGACTAAATCTTGAAAGACTTGTATAAAACCTACACCTATGTCCTCTTTATATACTAGAGAATAAGGACTAATAAATAAAACTTCTTTTGCAAGCAAGTCCTTCCATGGTTTTCTTCTTGTCATATTAAGTCCCTCTTGTTTCATTCTTTTTGTCTTATCAACTCAAACGTATAATTCCCAACAATCTTCCCCTAGTTGATAATGACAAAACCTATCTTGAACGAACTTCCTAGGCGAGTAGAGAAATTGAGATCGGGGATCTCACCATGAATGAAACAAGTATGTCTTCCTTTGTCTTCCCCTTAATCCATGCCATGCCACTCAAACATCTCTTCCCCTTTTTGTTATTATCCAAATAGGGAACGTATGCAAATAATGATCTTGACAACCACGAACCAATATCATACTTCCAATCTAAGACTTCCAATGCTTCAAATCACCCACCATTACGCACCATAGGAAAAATGGATTCAAAACAATAGAAACTGCATCTAGCAGTAATAATAATGATCAACAGTAGTAAGAATCAAACACTTCCCCTTGAGTGATGCATGTAGATCAAATGATTCTTCAAATCTGTAAGCTTTATGTAATGATTACTTGTGAAGAAAATCGAGTATAACGAATTTGATGAAGAAGTAGAATTTCCCAAACTTGTGTCTTAAATCTTGTACTATCCACGGAACTCCATACTTATACGAAACACCAAATATAAGTAGACCGCAATCCCTTGACAAAATCCTCAACTAATATGAGACACTGAGCACTACAATGTAACTCCTTTAAGTGATAGCCAATGTGTTCATAGAGCATCATAAGAAAAATCACACATTGCTAGATTCATCAAGCTATATGATAAGAACACAAACCTGTGAAACTCAACTACAACATCAAATAAATGATATTCAACCTTCTTCATAATCAATTAATCCATAAGAATCAAATACGAGCCTTTTTTTTAATCCTTTTAAGAACAAATAACCAAACTCCTTATGTGTGTGAACCAACTCTTCTGTGTGGGTCATCCAAACTCTATAACAAATATCACGCTCGACTTCCCCTCAATTCCAAATCTCCTCGTAATAAACCATTATACTGCCAATCCAAATAAATTTCGCCATGCAAAAACCTTGAGCAGTACTGTAACACCCCAACCCGACAAGGGTAGAAGTGTCACATTTTGGTGTCATATCAGAACATACAAATAAAATATTTACAAAACGGAAACCTTAATAATGAAGTTTCAAATCATATAAACAATTGTCTGACGAGGAAAAATACAATATCCAAAATGAATGAAATCTCAAAACAAAACTCTTCAAAGTAAGTCCATAAGTGCTATGGTACTAGGGTCGGTCCACTATGATACTCTAACTCTCAGCCCATCGAAGCCCATCTTCAAACCTAAACCTGCCGCAGGAAAAGAAAAGCGGCTGAGCTTAAAAAGCCCAGTGAACAGATATAACAGAACGAAAGCTAGACAAAAGCAGAAATACGGAATGAAACAAAGGATCAATAGTATGGTTACAACGGAAAGGAAACAATGAGTCAATGAGGACCCTGCAGAACACAATTATACAAATATCCAAAACACATAACAAAGAGAACGAAGCAAAGCAAAGCATCTATGACGTATATACAAGCACATACAAACCAGGCATACAAATACTGAAACATAAGCAAGCATAGCAGGCGTCGCATCCACTCAACATAAGAATAGCATGCAATCATATCAGGCAATCGGAAGGTATACAAATCAAATAGAACTCTACAGGGAAAGCGGAAGCAATTAAATAATAAGCGAGCATGGCAATCACACAGGTCAGAACCCTTAGTTGAAAACATAACCAGTATTATAACAGCAGAAGTACTAACAGCAGTAAAAAACATGGCAGTCATACGTAACAAGTAGGAATACAATATGAACTTTATAATTAAATGAATTAGGGACATAGCAGGGCAATTAAACAAGTTAACAAGCCAGACGTCATAAGTTGAATCATTTACCCAAGCAAACGGTAGCATAGACAGAAATGTAAACATGGCAGGTCAATCAAAGAGCAGATAAGGATACAACGGATAGTCATAGTCCACGAGATTAACTGAACGAAGTATACATAATAAACAGACAAACTAACGATTAAACAGTAGCACGGTCACCAGACAATTCAAAGGATCACATAACAGTAAGATAGCATATCATCAGATGACAACAGGTAAATCTTATATCGCATACATACATATCATACAGAATAAACAGTAGTCGTATAAACATGAATATCATAATCAATCCAATGACATATAATAACCTGGTACGTGAATGGAACCATAGTCTGAAGTAACGGAATGAAAGTGTGACAGATCAATGTAATGGAGTATCTATATCTTGGTACAATTAAATCATATAAGAGTATTGAGTAATGAACAAGTAATACAGATTATGGTGCGTTGGGGAATACGGAAGGTACAATATAGGTTTATCAAAAGTGTAAGGGTTATCAGAATCTACCCGAGCCCGGAACATATCATATCATATCATATCACAAGTAGCCATTGTATTCGGAGGGGTGACCTCAGAATACCATACATAATAGGAGGGGAGACCTCAGTAACAAATGGAGTAGCTAGCTCCCAGAATTGTGAAGAAGCGGATTGCACCCGACATCATTCACCATATAAAGCTCCAATCAGATCAAATCCCTCGAAACATATCATATCTAGGATGCATCCATACGCCCCCCGGAAACATAGTGGCCAAATCATATACATATAGTGAGCTCATAATCATATCATAATGGGGACGGTGTGGAACATCACTCAACCACACTAAAGTCATGCCATTGGTGCATCAATGACACGGTCAGGTTACCTTCCTGACTAGGAAACATATTTGGCTCGGGTATCAGACTGAAGGGTCAAAGCATATTCATATCATAAGGGTTCATATCATAGTTCATATCAAAGTTTCATATCAAGTTTCATATCGGAGTTTCATATCAAAGGTTCATATAAGTTTCATATCAAAAGGAAGCATAGCAAAGTCATAGGGAAGCCCTAATCATGAGGCTTAGAGTAAAACGTAACAGTTCAAGCCAATATCGAAAGATGTATAAGAATCACGAGAAACCTTAAGAGGTAAGGTCAGAATATCTGTACCTTAGCAACGAAATCAAAGCAAACAAGAAAGTTACACCGGGAAGCAACGTCGTATCTCCTTCAACGTATCTACACGAATTGATATCATATATTACTTATATACTCATTTTATAAGCTTCTTATGCATGTGTAAGTATTTTACTTATTGATATCCTTGTTTTATCTTTCCTTTTCTTAAACTCATATTTGGACCAGACTTTAGCGATTTTATAAAATACTTACTTAGCTCAAAAGAAATCAAGTAAAATCCCAGGGGTTCCCATATGAGTTAAAAGAGTCTCCAAAAATTGGTGGGTTCTATCTCTATGCCAAATGGCCTATGGAAAATCACAAGTCCAGACCTGCCCAGAAAGTTGTCAAAAAATACACCTTAAAAGTTTACACTTATTGGACCTGTTTAGACACCTTGGAAAAATTCCCAAAACTCCCAGAAATTCATTTATAACCTAAATGTCACTCCTGTAAAAGGAGAGCTCCCAATTCTTTATGGTTTGAAAATGAAAAATCAAACAATCCAACCAAATTTCAGACCCATTTTATCAGCTTTGACACTTGATCTTGTAAAATTCAAAAATATGACTTAGACAACTCCAAATTCGACCAAACTACTTGGAAAACTTAACTAAGAAATAAAATAAACTTTTCCAACAAAAACCCAGATTATTTCACTTATAAAACTTGATCTATGACACACACAAATTCGACATATGATGCTGTCCAGTTTTAGGGTCCATTGAAACCATTATAATCACATGTTTTACGTATCCAAACGCACCCACTTCGATCCAAAACAGCCCCATTCAATGTTTTTGCTCTTTTCTTTTCTAATCTTTTTGGTAACAATTTTATTATACGACTACGTTATCATTTTATGTGACAAACATAACCCATCATTTTATGTGACTTATTTTCATATTACAAGCCCTAGAAAAGCTTCATATGCCACGACTTGAATAAGAAACAAAGAGGAAAAAGACTTGAGATGATGATACGTTACCCTAGTAGCGTGTACGTGACAAAGGAACAAGAAATAAACTACCACGATCAAAACCAAGCCTCCCTTGGCTCAATAAAACCCACGGCCAGAAAAACAAACCCACGACCTAGCTTTCTTTTGAACCAAACACGATCACCACGTCCACCAATCGATCACACACGATCACGAGCCTCCTAGGAACCTTTGTTTGTTGGATTTTCGGATGATAATGATGAAATAAAAATGGAGCCGCCACCCTTGTGAATGAGAGAGACTTAGGGTTTTCTCTTTGTGTTTTTGAAATGAAATGGAAATGTGTAAATGAGGATTAATAGAATTGATATGGTGATTAATGAGGGGAGTGATTATGGCCGGCCATTAGGGGGGGGGGGGAAAGGACCAAATCCTTGACTTTCCAAGCTTATCTTTTCATTATGTATGTTGTCTCTTTTGTAGTCTAGGTTAATTGTGTACATGTTGTAGAGTTTTTAGGTACATTAGGACTTATTTATCTATGTTCTTTTAATTCATAACATAAGTTAATTATTTTCATAATATGTGAATATTATTGATGAGATAATTTGTTAGACGATGTTGACGTGTTTTCCGAGTTTGTAAAATTTTAAGTTTGAGGGCAAAATGGTCATTTCACGCGATTGAGATTTTAGGGTTTTACAAGTACTTTGAGAAAGAATCAGTACCTTGAGCAGTACCTTGGACAAGAAACAGTACTTTCGTATATAATCTGCAGTACTTTGAATTCCAAGCAGTACTTTCATATACTGAACAACAGTACTTTAAAAATCAAGCAGTACTTTCGACATAACAGCAGTACTTTAAGCAGTACTTTCACATAATAGCTCAGATCAAAGATCCCTTCGGTGGAAAGTTAGATGAGTATATAGAGAACATCCACCAAAAATTTCGTCACGATCCAACGGTTAACGAAAAAGTTATGATCGTTTCAAAACAGTGCTGTAGTAACCTTACGAATTTTCTGCAGCAGACTTCGACAGCTTATAACTTTTGATTGAGAGCTCTAATTGACAATCCCTTTGGTGAAACTTTAGATGGATATACTGAGATGCACCAGCAAAAATTTTAGCTCGATCCAACGGTTCAATAAAAAGTTATGCCCTCTTGAAAACAGCCCTGCAGAAAGTTGCGAATTTTGTAAAAAATCAATTTTCTTCCTTCTTTTTCGCCAAGAAACCTTGTGAATCCCTAGGTAAAGAGCTCCCCAAGCTCTGATACCAATTGATAGAAACTAAGAACGTGATGAAGATAGTTTCTTGATCGTTTATGAGCCTTAGGGTTTAACAATAACATATACATACGCAGCGGAATAACAAAGAACAATTATGTTATTGACACAAGGTTTTTATTCACTAACACTAACTAATTTTAGACGTTTATAGAAACACGTCTAGATAGTTAAACTACTAACTAAACTAATAACCTAGGCGTTTACAATAAACTACACGCCTAGGACACACACACCTTTAAGTCGACTAAATCTTGGAAGACTTGTATAAAACCTACACCTATGTCCTCTTTATATACTAGAGAATAAGGACTAATAAATAAAACTTCTTTTGCAAGCAAGTCCTTCCATCTTTTTGTAGGTTTTCTTCTTGTCATATTAAGTCCCTCTTGTTTCATTCTTTTTGTCTTATCAACTCAAACGTATAATTCCCAACAGTTACTTTTCATTGTTTTATCAGGTAGACATGTAGCTAACACAATATAAACTCTACCAGGTTCTTACAATAAAACGATGAAGAAATTATCAAGTTATGTCTCAAAGTTTGGGCTAGGCCGTAGTACCTACAGAGGAAGGGGAGATCATTTTGCTTAAGAACTCAAGATCTGTGAATGTTATGAAGCCTCACGAGATATATTTTGTTGATGCATTTTAGAATTTAGACATTCAAACATTAATTATTATTTTGGCTTATGTTTCTTTCGAATGCTGGACTTGGGTACGAGAATGTTATTTTGGCTTATGTTTCTTTAGAATTCCAACTTGTGGCTGCATTTTTCTTGTTTGGGACAGCAGATTGTTGTGTAGTGTTAAGGTTGATATGAAGTGGTCTGCATTTTGATAGTTCTATGTGTTATAAAGTGGCTATTAGATACAATGTTTTTATATACATTCAAGCTTTTCAAGCCCTATCAAGCTTTAATAGAATTTTTCGAGCCAAGCTCAAGCCTTGATGTTTAAAGCTTGACGAGCTATCAAGCCAAGCTCAAGCCCACTATTTATTTTGCGAGCCAAGCTCAATCCTTATCAAGCTCGAGCTCGGCTTGACTCCATTGCAGCCCTACTTCAAAGTCTATCCCTTCTTCCTGTCTGTATCCTTTGGCCACGAGACGAGCTTTGTTGCCAATTACAGTCATTTCTGCATCATATTTGTTCTTCCATAACCATTTGAGATCAATGACGCGAATGTCAATTGGTCTTGGAACCAGATCCCAAGAGTCATGTAGACGGTATTGGAGAAGTTCCTCCTGTATCGCTTCTATCTATGCGGGTTCTGCCATTGCCTCTCGAATGTTCTTTAACTCTATATTGCTAATTGAGCAAAGGTAAATGCACAAGTCGCAATCAGTGGCAAGTTGGCGTCTCGTCTGAATTGGCCTTGAAGGTTCACTAATAACTTGTTCAATTGGATGGTCTTTTGTCCACTTTAGAGTAAAAGGATACCGTGAGTTGAACATGTGCGAGTTAGATGGTTCTCGTAGGCTTGAAGAAGATTCAGCTGATTCCATTGCAAACTGGTTTTCAAATAATTCTTCATCTAACGTTGCATCGTTTTGGTTTTGAGTAGGTTCTTCTTGAAATGATATGTGTTGGCTTTGCTCATCAACTGCTGGTAAAACTGTTTCAAGAATAGGATTTGCAGAAGTCGATGTAGATGACGTTACTGGAGTTGGTGCATTGGTTTTGACCGTGGTAGATGCATCTTCTGTTGGTGGTAGTGGATAATTTTGAGCGGGTGCAGCGGAATGATGGTTTGATGCATTTGTCGAAGTTCCACCATAGTATTCATCGAACATTAACTCGAAGAAATTCTCCCATTCTTGTTCATGAGGTGTGTCAGCAAAAGTTGATGGAGCTCGTTGTTATATGAGTCCTGAACTGATGTGTCCAGAAGTCTGCGGGTTTGGTGCGGGTTCTAATCTGTTTTGATTAGAAGCCATAGGATTAAGCGCGGGTTCTAGAGCGAGCCTCTTAGAAGCCATTTGTGAAAGTTCGTCAAAATTCACATTCATCGTCTCCATTATCTTCATAGTTCTTCTGTTATACACCCTGAATGCCATCGAGTTTTTTGAGTATCCAATGAAGATTCCAATATCACCTTTAGCTTTCAGTTTACCTAGATCTTCTTTGTCATTCGTCGGATAGCACAAAGCACCAAACACGTGAAGGTAAGAGATATCAGATTTTCTGTTGTTCACAAGTTCATATGGGGTTTTATTGAATCTTGGATGGATTAGGGGTCGGTTCTGAGTAAAACAAGCAGTGGCAACAGCATCAACCCATAGAAATAACGGTGCACTAGAATAAATTAGCATTGTGCGAGCAGCTTCCACAAGAGTTCGATTTCTTCTTTCAACTACCCCATTCTGCTGTAGAATTCTAACAACTGATGTCTGATGTGTGATTCCAACATCTTCAAAATAAGCTCTTAACTCCTGATTAGTCAATTCTGTACCGTTGTTTGTTCTTACTACCCTTACTGTAGTTTGAAGAAGTACTTGAATACGCTTCAGAAAGGTGATGATGATGCCTGGTGCTTCGTCTTTTGACCTCAGAAACTTAACCCATGTATATCTTGGATAATCATCAACAATGACAAGAATATACTTTTTTCCCATTAATGCTTTGAACTCTCATTGGGCCACATAAGTCAATGTGCAACATATGTAACTTTGCGTCCGAACTAGGTACGGATTTGGGGTTATATGATGCTCTTTTGCTTTTTCCTTGTTCGCATGATGGACATAAGTGATCCTTGGTGTATTTGAACTTTGGAACTCCATTGACGATGTTGTCTTTGGCCAGTTTGTTGATGGTGTCGAAATTGAGATGGGATAATCGCCGATGCTACAACCAGGACTTTGTTCGAGATGCTCGTCTCATAAGACATATTGGTGATGAAGAGGCCATTTGGTTTATGTCGATTGCATACAAGTTTGTATCACTATTCCTGGTTAAGAGATCAGTGTCATCCAAGTTTCTAATGAAGCATGCATTTCTCCTAAATGCAACCTCTAAATCTGCATCATAGAACTGCCCGACTGAAAACAAATTGTGTCCCAACCCTTCAACATAATAGACCCGAGTGATCAAATAATTTCCAAAAGGTAGATCTCCATAACCCATGATAGCTGCTACATGATCATTTCCAAAATGTACGGTTCCCACGAATTTCCAGACGAAATTGATCAGCAGCTTCAGATTCCTGGTCATGTGCTTGGAGCAACCCGAGTCGACGATCCAAAGACATATTTCGATAACCTGCCAAATACAGAAGAAAATTTTTTTGGAAACCATTTTGATTTTGGTTCCTTTGTGTTAGAGGTAAAATCCTGATCACACTCATAGAAGTTTTCTACTGGGTATACTGGTATATCACTCATTCTACCATTCTGGAGTGTGAAAATTCTACCCGTTGGTTTCCAAATGTCATCCCTAAAGTAAACAGTATGCTTCTTATCAGTAGTGTAAGACCTAATTCTTGCAACTAGTCTTCCTATTGGTTTGGCATATGTTCTTGTTGGAATGTTCTTCTTAACATGCTTATCATTCACATTCTTAGAAACACAATCATCTTGAACATTAATTAAAGATTTCTTGCAAGTTAAACAAAGAGATTCAACACATTCATTAGACTTAGCAAGTTTCATAGGTTCATTACATTCAAATGAAATGTCTTTCTTATTATAAAGCGGTAAATTCCTAGGGTGTTCTTCTACTTTCTTCTCTTTATTCAAGCTACTTCTCTTAGAGGCAAGCGAGACTTTATTGTTCCTTGTATTGCTCTTAGGCTCTAGTCTGTTACTCCTAGAGGTGCTTTCTAGTCCTGTAGAAGGTAAGGCACACGCATTAGGATTCACGTTTTTATCAAGAGAAGTGGTTTCGGCTTTCCTAGTCTCATTAGAGTGCTTGTTTAAACTTATGTCGTTTGTTTCATATGATTTAGATGTGGAGGCAGACGCATTAGTGGTACTCATCCTAAAAAGGCCAGGTGCTAAAACTTTTGGTTTCTCGATAACCGCTTTTTTATTTTCAACAATCGTTTCTTTTTTATTAGATAAGGCAGGTGGAGTGACTGGTTTTGACAAATATTTTTTCTCATTGACTTTTGGAGGAGGCAGAGAGATAGACATTTTTGGTTTAAAAACCGATTTCGAAACATTTTCTTTCTCCTCATTCAATGGTTTTGTAATCTTAGTATCCACCGCCTTTCCTTTTTGACATTCCAGCTGAGCCCTCAAAAGATCATTTTGCTCTTTCATGTCTTTGTAGGCACGCTCATACGACAGTTTGTCATACTTGCATTCCTCAGTTTTTCGATCAAGTTGTTTAAAATATGATACATTTTCTTTTTCAAGTTTTTCAAGAGCTTTTTCATATTTTGAAACAATTGCGGAGGTCTTAGACTGGAGTCTTTCATGATCTTCAACAGAATATGTTTGTAAAACAATGGACATAATATCAGTAGTCAGAACATCTTCGACGAGAGAATCATTTAAATTTTTCAATGCTTTGATGTGTTCAACACTTTCATTAGCTTTCTTTACCAGGGATTTATGGTCCTTGACAAAGTCAACTGTTTCTTTCAAAAAGGCTTGTTCAAAATGAATTACCCTTGCACTGATGTTATTCAGCGGAGGGGCAATTTGAGTTTCAAAAAACTTTTTCATTTCATCATCAAAACTAGAAAACCATATATTAGTTGTAATATTGGTTTTAGATTTAACAGTCTCTTGAAGTCTCCCAATTCTAGTTTTAACGTCATCTAAAATGCTTCTAGCATCACTTGTGTTAAAAGGATTGTTTGAAGACATTTGTTCAATTTTCGAAAGAGATTGTGAGACAACAACATGTTTTGAAACTGGTTTTGAAACTGGTGTTGAGACACTGTTTGAAACACTGGGTGTTATGGAAAACTTTGACTTTTCTTTTTGAGGAACAAAATTAATTCCAGAAATTTTGTTAAGTTTTTTGTAGTCAATTGGTTTGATTTCTGGATTCTTTTGTTTCATTTTTTATCTACTTTCGTCAATGAGTTCTAACGTTTCATGAGAATCACGAACTTCTATGGGTTCATGTTTATCTAACAAAGCTTTTTCATTATACAAAACATTCTGTTCTTTCTGAGCTTTCTTGAGTGCACAAGGAGGTTTGTTACCAAGAGCCATTTTTTGAGTTGTATGAAAATACGGGTTTGTCTGATTTGTTAAGATGTTGATAGTTTGAGCTGAATGACCCGTTGTAACAAGCAAATTTTCCAATTTATTTATTTTTTCATTTTTCTCAAGAATTTCATCAAGAAGAGAATCTTCTCGTTTTGAAAAATCAGCAATCAACTGTTTCTTCTCTTTTTCAAGATCAGAATAAGTTGCATTTTGTTTAGAAAGTTGGTTTTTTAGATCAGAAATTTCAGCGTTTAAAGATTTTATTTTCATGTTCAAATTCACATCAAGTGTGTCATACTTGATTTGCAACTGTTTTTCTCTTAAAACGGAATTTCGATAACCAATTTCTAATTCTGACTCTTTGTTTTTGTGAAATTCAAAAGCTTTTGCATTCTCCTTGTACCTCTCAAGCTCAGCGGTCAATTTATCATGCGCGGCCTTAACATCGCGATTGACCTTTTTCACTTTCTCAATTTCAATGCCACAATTATTAATAAATGATTCAAATAAGGCACGTGTTTCCTCATCAGTCTCAGTATGTTGTGCCACACAACCTCCTCTTGGATTCATATTTGGAGTTTTAGAGTTAGTATTGCTACAACTCGGATCGTCCATGCATGTATCAGAAGTAGGTGATGGCGTCACAGAATGCTGTTCGTCATGAGTAAACACATCAAATATGACATTGTTATAGCATGGATCAATGATTGGTACCTCAGATACTGCGTTGGCGTCATAAACATGAGGTGCGTCAGAGTCAATGTCGTACTTAGCCTCCTGAAGATTTGCCATGAAGATGCAGTTTGCATTGATGTCCTCTCGGTCTTCCATATCATCCATAATAGCGAAAAAGTCATGTTCCTCAACACTCAACTACATCCCTGATTCTGACTTATGTGCCAACAGGATAGCTTTCTGAAGATACGCATAATCCTTCTTTTTTGGTTTAGTAGGACAATTCCTTACAATGTGACCCACTCCTTGACAGTTGTAACACGTAACCTGATTAGCCTGATTCACATTTCCATAATTCCTAACGACTGGAGCTGCAACATTCCCATTCTGATTACCCACTGCTCTATTCCCAACATTCGGCCCCATCTGATTTCCAACATTCTAACCCAACTGATTACCCTGATATGGAACCGCCTGATTACCCATGTGAAATCCAGTAGCATATCCCTGTGTATTCCCAATAACTCCAACCATTTGTCCTTGATGACCCATGTTCAACCCTGGCTGTGCAATTTGCCTGTTACGAGTGTTAGATGAAATCCTTTGGTTGTTGTTAGTTGGTGTGGAATAGCGTCCTTTGAATACTTTAGACAAATAAGCAAATGCATTTGACAAAGCCTCTGTTTGTTCAGTTTCAAGGTCAGTGATTCCTTCTTCCTGGTACTGTGGATACAGTTGTTGTTGATTGACTTGTTGTTCTGGTGGATAGAATTGTTGTTGAGAGATAACAGCTTGTGGTTGTGGAATGTATTGCTGTAAGTTGTTGTTAGTGGAAGATGATGAAGCTTGTTGTTGTGAGTTCACTAGAGTTGCAGTCTTTGCAATTAGTGCCAAGGGATCATGATTATTTGCCAATCTTTCTTTCCTAACTTCATTGACTTCAGCTTGGTTTTGTTTCAGAAAATCGTAGAGTTGATCAAAGTTCACCTGATGTAAGTCTTTTGTTTGGTTGTCAATAGTGACATATCGTCCCCATTCTTCTAGAAGATTGTTTAGAAATTTGATGTTGCTCATGATAGTTCTGGGTGTCAATTTGTTTCTGGTAAGCTCATTCATCAAAGTGCAAAACCTTCCATAGTAGGATTCAGTGGATTCTCCTGGAGTTGATGTAAACTTCTCCCATTCAGTTAGCAGTTTGTTCTCCATTTCTTGTTGACCAATTTCTGTTCCATAACATAGCCGTCTAACACGTTCCCACATATCGTAAGCAGTTTCACAGCTGTCTACAGCAGCAAATATGTCTCTTGGTAAACCCAGTTGGACAATGTGTATTGCCATGTCATCTGCTTCAACCTGCTTGTTATCTTCTTCAGTGTTTTCTGATTCATTTTGAACACGAAAAGATGGTGGGATGGGAGGTGTTGCATCAAGATTTCCAGGGTCTTGGACTTTTCGAGGCTTGAAGGGTCCATTCGTAATGGATTGAATCATGAGTTTTCCATTAGGTTTGGTCTTGATGTAGCGGAGCATACGACTTGTCCATTGAAGATATCCACCTTTTTCCAAGACAGGAGGACGGTTTTTGGCACCGGCTGCATGAATGTCTTGTTGAGTAGCCATTGATGAAGGTATTTTATGATAAAGTTGATGTAGGATCGATTCAATGATAAAGGAGTTGTGTTTTGATAAAGATTAAGCTCAGTTGTTGTAGTAAAAATTTGGTCTAAAAACTTAAAAACCTAAATAACTTATGTTCGAATCATTTTTAGGACTCGAAGGTGAAATGTCATTCTCATTGTTCTCACAGTCGTTTTGATGGGTAGAACGCTGAAAACGGAGTTACGGTTCAAAAGTTATGGCCGTTTGAAGTTATGCTCAAAATCTTACTCGTAAACCTGTTCTTAAGCGTAGGATTCAGTGCTTATGCGTAGGATTCCTTATGCGTAAAATTAGCTTAGGCGTAGGATAGAGCTTATGCGTTTGATACCAATTGTAGGACCTTGTTTTTCTCAACCTTATCACGAGTATAAGACGTAACAAACACAAAGCTTATGCGTATAAGAAGAAAGAAAGATTAAGAAAGGTGGTGACTTGAAGATATGTTACTCGTGTATGTGTAGAGAGAAAGATGAAACATGAAGCTTGTATTTCAAAGAAAAACACATACAAACACACTCAAGCACACCCCCTCAAATGAACATTTGAGGGGTATTTATACTTCAAATACATAACGCCCCATGGGCTTGGGCTTGGATTGGACTTGGACTTGGATTGGACAATAACTTACATAACGCTAGCTTAACATAACTTTTAGCCATTTAGCTTAGCCCAATTCACGAGCCCTTTGACTATTCTATCACGATATCTAACACACGTTACAAAGTTCCTAAACGTGAATGACCATCACTTCTATTATATATTATTAAGGCTAACAATACCTTATATTAAGTACTTTCTTATAAACTTGTATAATTACGAATAACGATTGAGAAACATTTATTGATTGAGCGATACATGGAAACTTATCTTTGATATAAACATGTACGTTTGGGATTTATGGGGAAACAAGTGAATCTATTTATATTTAATAAGTAGTTGTCTTTGACTAGCTTGAGTATTGTCAGTAATTCTTGACTTTGTCGATGTCTTTTCCTTTTGGCGTGCGTTCTAGTTAGCATGTCTCGACTGTGTCGACGTCTTCTCCTCTTTCGCGTGAGTTGTGCGTCGCGTCTATGTTTCTTACCACCATACAAAACGTTAAAACTAAACTTTTGAGATAATTATAAACTTTTGGGAATGATAATGGACTTTTGAAAGTAACAACATGAATAATCCACGAAAACTATGACATGTTACTTTCTTGTAACTTCTTTATCGTATAAGCTGTATTTTAAGATAATCATATACGCATTAGGTTGCGTCACTTCTATTCTATCGTACTCGTCATACATTCTTCTGTATGCCTTGGAGATTAGTTTTAGATGCCAGTCGTGTCAATAGTGAATAGTGCATTGCAGTGGCTAAGGTGAGTTTCATAACCCCTCTTTTCAAAAGTTTTCATAACTATTTTAAGAGAGAATACATGCTGCTTTTCTTAACTATTATACGTGAATGTTATATGAGAATGACTGTTGTATGGAATATTTGATTTGTGATTGTTATCTTATGTTTTTATGTGAATACAAACTATTTTGGACTTGCCACTACTCTTTTGAACTGCTAATGCGTTGACTAGGAAAGGTTACACATGTGACAGATGTCGACTTAGACTAGGGTAGCATCTCTATGCTACGACGCGATCCCTAGCTAAGAATTGACCGACCTAGACCAGGGTAGCTTGTGTTATAGGCGTTGCTATGACTGTGCTGGCTAAAGTCACTCGGGGCCCTGCATTGAGATCTCAAACTTATTGTGGATTATTGATTGGATTGATTGTTGATTGGAATGTGCATTATATATCTGCCTTAGTCGCACATAGCAACTTAACTTTATCAGGTCCACTGTTACTTTCGTAACTAAACTCTATGAACTCACCAGCGTAAGCTGACCTTTTTAGCATGTGTTCTCAGGTTTAAGGCGATAGCTCACTATTGGAAGACACTTGGCAAGGGGCATTTTCATAGGCGATTCTGATGAATAATCGGGACTGCTTTAAACTTCTTATTGGGCATATTTCCGCACTACTTTCATTAATGTAAACTTACGGTTTCAAATTAATGAATCTTATTATAAATAAATGGGGTAAAAACCATTCTTTGTACCTTATGTTGTGATACCAAGATTGTAGCACCCAAAGGTTCGTATGCTTCCGCTGGACCCAAATTTCGGGGTGTTACAGATTGGTATCAGAGCCAAGGTTATAGAGAACTGGGTATTTTCAAAACCTACACTATAACCACTTTTTTCGAAAACTTAGACCTATGACCGCCACGTGCCTGCCTGCCAAGCTGAAGCCTCGCGTACGACTAGTTTAAGGATGTAGATAGTTGAGAACACATTAGACGAACTAATTGATGTGATAATTGATGAGGTGTTTATGTCTTATTTGATGAGCGGTTTAATGGAACACTTGTTGAATGTGTGCCCTGTTAGTAGACGATTTAAGTCTTCCTATCTTAGTAGTTCACCGTAAGCATGTCCTTATGCTTATGCACACTATGAGCATATCCTCATGCTCATGCACGCACAGAAAGCATGTCCTCATGCTTAAGCACGCCCAGTAAGTATGTCCTCATGCTTACGCATGCACTATGCCTACAGAGTTACGCAATTCCCTTGCGTAACCTCATTAGCCAGCTTAGAGCCTGCACACTAGTAGTAGCCTTGGGAATGATTTGGGATGTAGAGGACCTGGTGCTAGTATAACTAAGTCAGTTATATCAAAATGGACTGATCACCTATATTCAGCCAGGGACAGTGGGACATGGACTGATCACCTATGTTTGACACAGAGGTGAATTTTGTGATACTTGGAGTAGTTATAACGGAATTATGTCCGGGATATAGTTTGGTTTTAAGAATGATGAGCTTTAGGCGAACACACACACACTCACCGAACATCACGAAAGCCTGCACTTACACACGACACACTGGCATCGCAACACCTCTCGAACTGTAACACTTCGGACATCTTTATACGTCTCTGCTTATGCGGAATTCCTGTTTGACGCTGTCATGCGTAGTTCGCCTTAAGTTGGGTTAGACCCAATTGGCACTGTCCACATCCGAGTTGCTTATCGTCATAAGTATCGTCGATCTTACTAGAGCATTTGGAATTGTTTTGGGCTATTTTTGGATTTGGTTTTGATTTTGTTTTGGGATTTTGAGATTTTAGACCTCGTTCTGAGTTTGGACTCATCATTTGATTTCGAATCATCCATCGAACTCGAATCATCATTCGACTTCGAACCGTCGTTCGATTCTTAATCGTCATTAGGTGTTGAATCGACTTTCGGCCTCGTTTCATTAGTAATCTTGTTGGAATTATCATTCCTCATCATTTCGTTAGTAACCTCGTCGGAATTATCATCCCGCCTCGTGTCATTGGTAATCTTGTTACCGACACTTCTACCTCGAGCCTTGTCTCGAGTCGACTATTGGTTAGACTTCGGAGACCTTACCAATCACTCGATGTTGATTCAAATGACGTCACCCAGTCGACGTTGTTCACCTCTCTAAACTGATAATGTCTTCTCGACATTTCTTCGTCAACAACTCACAGTTAAGGTTGTACCTTACGTGTTGTTAGTGTTGTACCTTATCCTCTAGTTAGGTACCCCTATCGATAACGTTTTAGCGACTTGTTTTAGTGAAGTTGATCACCGAATTTATATTTTGATATTGTTCCATCAACGTTACTCTAACAACGTTGAACTCTCGACGTTATTTTATCAACAATAGTCTGCTGACGCCATACCACTGATTGTGGTACTATTGGTGTTGTCCTATCAGTGTTGTATCTTACACTCCATCGATGCGAAATTCTTTAGTAGACCTATTTAGAGCCATTGACGTTCACTCGTATTCTGGATTTGAATTGATATCGATCGATAGTCGAACCTCTTTTTGAAATTAAGATTCTAGAGTTGAATATCGAACCCTTCTGCGGTTAGTAATAAATGCTCTCTTTAGGAGTCATACTTTCCGCCTCTAACCTAGATATCATGCTAATTCAACCGACTGATTGCTAGTAACAATCAACACTTTCTAACAGAGTCGTACTCTGAACTTCCTAGACTTCTCATCCAGTAGAGATTTCGTGCTCAACAAAGATCTTGAAATCCTAATGAGTAACCTGAACCGCATTCCTTGGGACAACCACCTAATCCTTCTCTCGTCTTTCGAGAAACACCTGCTATCCTTTCAGTCCTCTTAACCGATCGATAAGCTACACCATAGACGAAACCTTGGAAGTAGATCCCGTATCTTTACCTGAGTGGTTGTTAGCAGTCCTACCTAACCTGTTCACCTCCCGCTATTTAGCAAGATGAAAAGTATGGACGAACCTGATCGTCTCTCCTCATATAGTTATAGCAGTACTAGAGAATCCCTCTATCTTCTTTTAAGTAGGTGGCTTTGCTTATACGAGCTGGTCCTCACTTCTCAACCCTAGCTCCTTACGTTCTCTTAATAATGGAACTCCAATCGGAAGGGGAAGCTCCCCTTGGTCCGCTTTCTCTATCTAAGAATCATTCTGTTATTAGACATTTGATCCTTCTTCAACGACTTCCGATCCTCTTTAAGGAGGAAGAGCGATCGGAAGCCTGGGTTAAACAAATAGATTTCTTCACACGTAAAGGAGATCGTGTGCATTATGAAATGCTAATTTCTATCCTTTTAGGATTATGGCAATCGCCACACACCCACGTTTCATCTATCACTTCCTAGAGCCAAGAGAACAGATCTGGATATGCTTATAGTGTATCATCTCCAGACTGATGGCCGAAGTGAAGAAACTATCCGAGCAATAGTAGACACATCACGTGTTCATCAAGATTGGCAATCATTGGGATAGACACCTTCCATTGGCCAAATTCTCTTATAGACATCTCTCGAGTCTGGAAATGGTTGGGATAGACACCTTCCATTGGCCATATTCTCCTATAACCATACCTATCACTTTAGTGCTTTGAAGGCACCATAAAAAACCCTCTGTGGTCATAAGTGCCGATCCCGATTGTTGGGTAAGAATGGAAATACCCAACCTATCAACCCCGAACCTATTTGAGAAACTACCGAGGAGGCCGTTCTAAGTTGAGATGGATAGGCAAACTACTCGCAAACCATTAGGAGACACAAACAACGTAAACCTTTTGACTTCCCGGATATGACGTAGGTTAAGCCTAATGATTCACCATAAGGATGTGTGAAGCGTTTAGTAAATGGGAAAGCGTAGTCCTCGTTATATAAATCTTATCGAAATCCTTGTTGAAGTTAGACCAGTAGCTCAGAGCCTTGACCTATCGTCAAGACTCAGCAAGTCAGCAGTGCTCTTGACATTTTGTGCGTAATAGGAAGAGATGAATCGCCAGTGAGGCAATCGTTATCCCTTTGTAAAATCCTAATCTTTGGAACGTTTAAACTTCGTTGACCTATCAAAATCATAGACCATGAATTCAGAAGACTTTAGTAAAGTCGCATCCCTATCATCGAAGTTCGTAGAAACTCGCAGTAAGATCTTGGATTCACGTAGGGAACGTGGAGATGAGTCCCCATGCTTATTCACTCACCGCTTCTAAACCTAAATGAGTAACTTGAATTGTATCGTGAGGACGCGATTCCTTTTAAGGAGGTGAGGCTGTGACAACTCGTAAATTCCTCGATGCGTCGTAATTAGAGAAACATCAATTAGAGCGATCGTTTTAGTATAAGACGTAACAAACACAAAGAAGAAAGAAAGATTAAGAAAGGTGGTGACTTGAAGATATGTTACTCGTGTATGTGTAGAGAGAAAGATGAAACAAGAAGCTTGTATTTCAAAGGAAAACACATACAAACACACTTAAGCACACCCCTCAAATGAACATTTGAGGGGTATTTATACTTCAAATACATAACGCCCCATGGGCTTGGGCTTGGGCTTGGATTGGACTTTGATTGTACAATAACTTACATAACGCTAGCTTAACATAACTTTTAGCCATTTAGCTTAGCCCAATCCACGAGACCTTTGACTATTCTATCACGATATCTAACACACGTTACAAAGTTCCTAAACGTGAATGACCATCACTTCTATTAAATATTATTAAGGCTAACAATACCTTATAAGAAGTACTTTCTTATAAACTTGTATAATTACGAATAACGATTGAGAAACATTTATTGATTGAGCGATACATGGAAACTTATCTTTAATATAAACATGTACGTTTGGGATTTATGGGGAAACAAGTGAATCTATTTATATTTAATAAATAGTTGTCTTTGACTAGCTTGAGTATTTTCAGTAATTCTTGACTTTGTTGATTTCTTTTCCTTTTGGCGTGCGTTCTAGTTAGCATGTCTTGACTGTGTCAACGTCTTCTCCTCTTTGCGTGAGTTGTGCGTCGCGTGTATGTTTATTACCACCACACGAAATGTTAAAACTAAACTTTTGAGATAATTATAAACTTTTGGGAATGATAATGGACTTTTGAATGTAACAACATGAATAATCCACGAAAACTACGACACGTTACTTTCTTGTAACTTCTTTATCGTATGAGTTGTATTTTAAGATAATCGTATACGCATTAAGTTGCGTCACTTCTATTCTATCGTACTCGTCGTACATTGTTCTGGATGTCGTGGAGATTAGCTTTAGATGCCAGTCATGTCAATAGTGAATAGTGCATTGCAGTGGCTAAGGTGAGTTTCATAGCCCCTCTTTTCAGAAGTTTTCATAACTATTTTGGGGGAGAATACATGCTGCTTTTAATCAACTATAATTGGATACGTGAATGTTATATGAGAATGACTGTTGTTTGGAATATTTGATTTGTGATTGTTATCTTATGTGTTTATGTGAATACAAACTATTTTGGACCTGCCACTACTCTTTTGAATTGCTAATGCGTTAACTAGGAAACGTTACACATGTGACAGATGTCGACTTAGACTAGGGTAGCATCTCTATGCTACGACACGATTCCTAGCTAAGAATTGACCGACCTAGAACAGGGTAGCTTGTGTTCTTGGCCTTGCTACGACTGTTCTGGCTAGAGTCGCTCGGGGCCCTGCATTGAGATCTCAAACGTATTGTGGATTATTGATTGGATTGATTATTGATTGGATTGATTGTTGATTGGAATGTGTATTATATATCTGCCTTAGTCGCACATAGCAACTTAACTTTATTAGGTCCACTATTACTTTCGTAACTAAACTCTATGAACTCACCAGCGTAAGCTGACCTTTTTAGCATATGTTCTCAGGTTAAGGCGATAGCTCACTATTGGAAGACGCTTGGCAAGGGGCATGGTCATAGGCAACTCTGACGAATAATCGGGACCGCTTTAAACTTCTTATTGGGCCTATTTCTGCACTAATTTCATTAATGTAAACTTACGATTTCAAATTAATGAATCTTATTATAAATAAATGGGGTAAAAACAATTCTTTGTACCTTATGTTGTGATACCAAGATTGTAGCACCCAAAGGTTTGTACACTTCCGCTTTGACCCAAATTTCGGGGTGTTACACCTCCCCACCATCACAGCACCTCAGGAAAAGAGGAGCTCATAATATACCTTGCGGCAGCAAAAGAAGCAATCAGTGCAGTCTTGATGACAGAAAGAGAAGGCAAGCAAACACCGATATACTTTGTGAGCCGATCCCTACGAGGACTGGAAATCAATTACACACCGATGGAAAAGCTGGTATTATCCCTAGAACTTGCTATAAAATGCTTGAAAAGATACTTCTAAGCGCATACAGTCGTAGTTATTAGTGATCAGCCAATAAAGAAAATACTTTCAAAGCCAGAGGTCGCAGGCAGGCTGCAGAAATGGAGCATTGAGTTAGGAGAATATGATATAGAATACAGGCCAAGAATATCAATCAAAGGAGAAATATTAGCAGATTTCATAGTAGAACGTCCAAAGGACGATGAAGAAGACGAGCCAATGGAAGAAGAAGAAATTCCGCAATCGTGGATTCTGTTCACAGACGGCTCATCTTGCATAGATGGCTGCGGAGCGGGGCTAATACTGACGGACCCTCAGGGGACGGAGTTCACTTATGCCTTAAGGTTCAGCTTCAAAGCAACAAATAACGAAGCTGAATACGAGGCCATAATAGTTGGGTTAAGGATAGCAGAACAAATGGGAGTTAAGAATTTACAAGCAAACGTAGACTCAAAACTGGTGGCGAACCAAGTCAACGAAACGTACATCGCAAAAGAGTTAGGGACGATTCAATACCTAAAAAAGGTAATGGAACTCCTAAAAAACTTCCAAATGTTCTCAATCAAACAAGTCCCTAGAAGTGAAAACAAAAAGGCGTACGCCTTGAGTAAAATGGCGTCTACCATTTTTGCACATCTGAAAAAGAAAGTGCTAGTGGAAGAATTCAACAAAAAGTCAATAGAGGAAGCATCGATCGTAGCAATAACAGAATAAGAAGGTTATACATGGATGACCCCAATATATGAGCACCTGGCCAAAGAAATACTCCCAGCTGAAGAAAAGAAAGCAAGATAAATCAAAAGAAAATCACAAAGATTTGCAGTAATCAACGAGACACTTTACAAGAAGTCTTTTCTTAGACCATGGCTACGATGTGTAGGACCCCTACAAGCAAATTATGTGCTATGGGAAATCCATGAAGGATCTTGCAGCATGCATGCCAGAACAAGGTCCGTAGTGGCCAGAGCCCTGCGTACCGGATACTACTGGCCCACCATGCACGAAGATGCTCGGAAGCTAATCCAAGCATGCAAAAATTGTTAGGTACACAGGCCAGTCCCGAGGCATCCGCAAGAAAAGCAAACACCGATCACTTCCCCATGGCCATTCTACAAATAAGGAATCGACATCGCAGGACCTCTTCCAAAAGGGCCTGGGAAAGTAAGGTTCCTCATAGTAGCAATAGACTACTTTACAAAATGGATAGAAGCAAAGCCAGTCGCCACCATCACAGGAAACCAAATCAAAAAATTTGTTTGGGAAAACATCGTATGTAGATTCGGGCTCCCAAGAGAAATAATATCCGACAACGAAAAGCAATTCCGAGACAACCCATTCAAATATTGGTGCGAAAAAATGAATATAAAACAACACTTTGCTTCAGTCAAACATCTACAAGCAAATGGGCAAGTAGAAAGAGCAAACACGAGCCAAGGGGAAGGAATAAAAGCCCTGTTGGAGGAAAGAAGTAAGAACTGGCTGGATGAGCTATCGCAAGTCCTATGGGCGCACCGCACAATGATTAAATCTAGCAATGGAGACACTCCATTCTCATTGACATATGGAACAGAAGTTGTTATCCCGGCTGAAATAGGAATGCCTACATGGAGGACAGCGGAAGCAAACATAGAAGAAAACGATGAAGCCTTGGAAATGAACTTGGATCTCCTTGAAGAAAGAAGGGAACAGGCAGCAATACGTGAAGCAAAAAGCAAGGTGAAAATGGAAAGTATTATAATTCAATAGTTGGTAACACAAGCTTCAAGCCAGGAGACTTGGTATACCGCAACAATGATGCAAGCCATGCCGAAGAAGGAGGGAAATTGGGACCCAAGTGGGAAGGACCTTATGAGGTAACAGAAGCATTAGGAATAGGCAAGTACAAGCTGAAGGACCGTGCAGGAAACCCAATTCCATGGACATGGAACGTCTACAATCTTAAAAGATTTTACATACATCAAGTGTAAGCAACCTATCCCTCGCGAACTCCGCAGAGGAGGGTCAATGTCGCAATTTATCTTTCTATTGTAATATTTTTATCTTGAATGAAAAAAGGTGAAGCTTAGCAATCTTCACCAACTTTTACCTTAAATTTTTCTGATCATTTACTTTAAAAAGAAATATCAACATATGTAAGTAAGACGCGCATACATTTGGGCAAGACCTATACAACATTATTCTGAATAACAAAAGGCTGAGTAACCTCCAAATTAACTCAAGATAAGTAAGAGATATTGCAAGTCCAGTATCAGGAAAATAACCCACAAGTATTCAGCTAAGACTATTATAATAAGCACATCAGTGTGAAGATTAAAAATAGCAAAAACTAAAATGTTTCAAAACAATAAAACATGCATACGATAGACATTCTACAAAAACAAAAGTGTCGCGCTTCGGCAGGGCACAAAACAGGTAAAATAAAAAGCGTCATGTAAATAACAACAAACTAAACTTGGTCAGAAGAGTCCATAAGTAGGTCCGCCCCAGACTGCTTAAGAGGATCCGCACCTATGTCGCTAGCATCATCACTCTATTCAAGCACATTTGATACTCCATAATCAGACATGGAAAGAGGAATGGAACCAGACACACGAGCTAAATCCACCAAAGTTCCGACAAATAAAGGGCTAATCTAGAAATACCATGTATCCGCAAGAGCTAACCAGTCATGAAGAGAGCCTTCCCTTGCTTTCCCGGCTCTCTCAAATCAATCTTTAATAGAAGCAGAAAGAGGAGACTCACTTACCGCAGAAGAACTCCCAGAATGATAAACAGGAATGGTCAGCCGCTCCAAATAAAAAAAAGGGTTAATAGCAGAGGAGTCAGTAGCGGATACCCCATGGTAAAGTAAAAGCATAACATCTTTAGCAGTAGAGTCCTTAAGAGCCTCCAATGAGGACAACAAAGGGAATTGAACATCACGGAGCACTTGAAGATCATTCTCATAATCAACCTTGGCAGAAGAGTTGAAAGCCTCAACACTAGAAAGAGGTGTACCAACCGTGCTATGACAATGCCCGACAACAAGCCCATCTTGCATTCCCCTCTCAATATCACGACTAATGGCCGCACTCAAAGCATCAAGATAATCTTGCAAATACCAGCACCTGGACACTACAAGCTTAAAACCCTCAGAAAGCAACCAACGGCGGACTGACACAACAGCAACCAAACAGGGGTGGAGCTTCTCCTCCAAATAAAGAGCAACCTTCAGAAAGAGCTCCCTCAAACGAACAAGCTCCAAGGCACGAGGATGAAGAACCAAACATTCACTGTAACACCCCCAAATCTCGGTACAGCGGAAGACTTAATCAAGTTTTCGGGGCGTTACATTATGACTGGCATCTCACACAAGTATAGCAAACAAGATAGTCATTTTCATTCAAAGCCAATCCCAAATTTAAATATTCAAAACATTAATCCGAAAATGTAAATATTAGGCCCAATCATGATTTAATAAAATCAGTCCCCATAAATTATCAGAGTTTGAAATCAATCCTTGACCATGCCTCCTTGCCAAGCATCCACCGATCACGCACTCCAAACATCACTTAATTACGTGAGAAAAAATGCTAAAAGGTCAGCTAACGCTGGTGAGTTCATAGGTTTAAGTTCAAGTAAAAAGTAGTGGACCTGTAGGAGTTAATTTGCTATGCGAGACTTAAGATAGATACACATCAATCACAAACCAATATCATATCCGATAACACAATGGGCCCCAGCGACTCTAGCCAGCACAGCCGTAGCAAAGTCTAGAACGATTGCTAACCCTGGACTAGGTCGAGGTAGAAGTCTACTCGTAGCTAGGCAACGTGTTATAGCAATTAGGATTGCTACCCTAGACTAAGGAAACAACTACCACATATCTTATCTAAACAGTCAAGCACATAAGAAAATCAAAATAGTTTAAAAGGACCAAAAACAGTAGCATGATTCTCACCCCAATTAGTTTAAAACATAGATAAAATTGGGGCTATGAAACTCACCTTAAGCAAGCAACGCACAAATAAACACTAGCAGAAGATAACAACTAATCACGGCACAACATCTATCGACTCGGCACAACCTATTAATGTAAACTCATTTTAATATATAATTCCCACAATCAACGTTATCTACCCTGTGGAAAACTAGAAGGGGGGGGGTTGAATAGTTTTACCAATTAAAACTTTGTTTTAAACTATTTAGATCGACTTATGTCAATCTATTTAAATATGTGTTGGATGTTGATGATCAAGCACATAGAAATATAGATATGTAATGAAAAAGGTAAAGGGTAAGAAGCACAAAACCACAACGCGAGTATTTATAGTGGTTCGGCTACAAGGACACCTTCCTTGCCCTACTCCATTCCCCGAGTCACCTACTCGAGAGTTTGTAAGCACTACACAACACCAACTCCTTATGGCGGAGAAGCCTTCACAATGTTTCCTACTCTTTTTCGGGTACTAGGCTAACCACCGGGTTCTTTAACTCTAAGGTGAACCACACCTATCACGACATCACCTACCTTTTATGCGGTGCTAGGCTAACCACCGGGTTCTTTCACTCCAAGGTGAACCACACCTATCACAACGTCGCCTACCCTTTATTAGGTACTAGTCTAAGCACCTAGTTCCATTGCAATGGAGGAACTACTACCCAACACTACACCAATCTCCTAACCCCAAAGGAGATCAACTCCTTATATCAACATCAACAAGGGTATCAATATCCTTTAACCCAATACTACTCTAACTAGTACTTCGAATCACACCATATTGAATGTACATTTAAGGTACCTTACACTAATGCCTTTGACTAGATCTACAAGACACCCTTCACTAATGTCTTGTGTCTTGACTTCTAAGCACCATTCACTAATGCTTCTAGTCTTGACTTCTAAGAACCCGCCACAAGTGCTTATGATATGCACGATAGATACCCTTCACTAATATCTTCGCCTTGACACTTGAGACACCTTTCAAATGTCTTCAACACTTCTTAGGAAAAGAAAAAAAATCATCAACAAGAAGACTTCAGTAGTCTTGATGATGAGGAAGAATGGAAACTCATGGACTTGAGCTTGCTCGTCTTCAAAGGAGGTGATCTTGCCTTTAAGAGAAACCTAAAAGATTACACAAAAACAAAACTACAAACATAGATCTCTTGGATCTGGGGTTAGAGAGTTTTTAACTCAAGGGGAAAGTATGTTAGAAAGGGGTGAGAAACAATGAAGAAATGGCTCACTATTTATAGAGAAAATTCTCTACTGTTCCTCGGATCCCACGGATCCCTCCCACAAGGGATCCGTCTAGCATATTGCTAGGGATCCGTGGGACGCTCGTCTTTGCCCATGGGTATTTTTGGTTATGGGTCATGGGTCATGGGTTATGGGTTGATCCATGGGTTTCATTCTAGATACAATGTATCTCTAGAATACATTGAACTTGATTAAGTGGTTTGGACAAAACCATGGGTTATGGGTCAATACCATTTGCTAGTTTTTACCCATTTAGTATATACTTGTTTTTACCCATTTTAGTATAAACTTGTTTTTACCCATTTTAGTATATACTTAGTTAAGTATATGTTAACCCAATATGTAAACACTAGTTGTTATACATATGTATCTAAATCATAAAATCACTTATACTTGTTTTAGTGTTTTATGTGAAAATGTTAGTGTGTTAGAAAACTATTGAATCAAACTATTTATGTATTTTATTTGTTTCGTTAAAATGATTTTACGTTTGTTATCGACAAAACATTAGAAGATCATAAAATATAAATAAATGTTTTTATGGCTTATTTTTATTAACAATCTCCCCCTTTTTGTTGATGACAAAACATTAAATTATTTTAAGGAAAAACTAAAATTCGTAGAAAATTTGAATTAGTAGTTTTTACTTTCTTCTCCCCCTTTTTGTCGAAACAAAAAGTGTTGAAAGAAACTAACACAATTTTTATAAGAAAAAATATGTAAAAGATAATTTAAAGAGAGCAAGTGACGGGAATGGTTCTCTTCTTAACTCCCCCCTTGACGAGTCCATCCCTAGGTAAGGGCGTCAAAAGAAAAAAAGGATACTAAATAAATTCATTGGCAACTAAGTTTGCGAATGATTTCGTCTAAGTGACGAGTGTGCTCCCCCTTTATGATTGCAACTTTGCAAGGGAACGTTATGAAATGAGCCCATGACATTGCAAGTGATTTTGCAATGTATTGTTTTGACATAAAGCTCCCCCTAGCTTTATGGTGTCAAAGTTTTCATGTGTAAATTGAATAACTACAAAACAAAGGTTAGAAAGAAAGTATAATGCATAATTTTCTGCAAAAGAGATTCAAGTTAGCTAGAAAATAGTTTTCTGTCTCGCGGATCCCACGGTTCCCTGCTTGTAGGGATCCGTCTAGGCAAATAAACGGGATCCGTCTAGCTGATGATTAGTTTCGGCAGAGATGATGTAACAAAGCATGTTATCATGAAAATGAGATATGTATTTATACAATATAATCATATACTCAGAAATATAGCAAGTAGCATGTAGTTTCATTTAATAAAAGTAGAGATATGATATACATGACTCTAAGAAAATGAGTGATACATGACTTGGAATTACTAGATTTATCTAAGCAACGCTTGATACTAGGACACCACTAAAAATCTTCTAGCTCAAGTTTGTTTAGGTTTTAACTCGTCAAAACGTTCGAGGAGGTGATAAAATATGAAACGTTGATCTTCTCGCACTTCATGTATCAAACCTTCAACATGTTTACAATGATAGCAATCTTTTTCATGGCTAGGTAGTGGTGGTGGAGGAAATGAAATGACTTGATGCGAGGGATCAAGTGAAGCGGGTTGTGGAGCCTCAAACGACGGAGGGATTGGTGGAGGCACATTTGAAGATGGCTCAACCAAGAATGGTGCTGGTGGTAGAGAAGTGTCAACTTCCATATGGTTGGGTGGTTGACTTTAAAAATTTCTCATAATCCAAATTAGATTATTTGATGGTGATGGCGAAAAGGAAGCCGGAGCTAGTGTTGAATCAACATCTTGATTTTGCATCACTATTCCTCCTAATGAGGAGAATGTTGCTGGTGGAGGAGGATGAGATGGCCTAGGAGGCTTGTCCTCTAAGTTATAGAGATGTGGTGACGAAAGTGGAGTTGTGAATGAGATAGCTCTTGGCACTAATGGTGAAGGTTTAGTGGAAATGGGAGTGTTTGGCCTAGGTGGTATGGTGGTGCTAGGCATAGGTAGTTTTGTAGTGACTATCCTTCTAGGGATTGGTTTGATAGGTTATGGAGCTATCCTTGCATTTGTGGACTTGAACGGAGATGATTCGGTTGAAGAGATTTCGTGTATAACACGGGCGATTTTCTTGGGTGGTTCTTTGGTGAATGAGTTACTACTTGGGGTTTTCCTCATGATGAAATGGTTCCAAGAGTGTTGTAAGACTTTCTAAATGCTGAAAGTGAGGATGAAGATGATGGCTTTAGGAGTTCTAACAAGGTTGTTTATAAAGCAAAGATTTTGGCAAGTGCATTCAAGACTTAAGCCACTAAGATTCATTGGAATGTGATGATTAATATGCACAAGAGTCAACTTCAGAGTTTGTATTGATCTAGGAACTCATTTAGGATGAGATGGAGTGTTTGAGTTAGCAAGATGAACTTGAAATGATTGTTTTAGCTAGAGTTGACTTATACTGTCATCCGGATCCCACGATTCCCTCCTTTGAGGGATCCGTCTAGGCTAATCCTAGGGATCCGGCTCTCAGCAGCAATGAAAGGATAAAAATGATATTTCTAAGGTCTAAGATCTATATCATCTTGAGTGTTTCAGTCCTCCTAAATGTCTTAAATGAAGGGGTGCTTCAGTATTTTAGGGTAATGAGTGTTGTAGCTAATGATTGCCTTGTATGGAAGAGATTAGAACTTTTATGAGTACCAATAGATGAACCAAGATGACACTAAGTATTTTGAAAATTTCATATGGAACTAAATGATCCTAGAGATCAGTTAGTGACTTAGAATAATGTTGTGGAGAAATTCCTAAAGACTCAAGATGGGAAAACTAGCATTTGATCAATTTTGACCAATTTTTGAGGTGAGAATGATTATGATCAATTTTACCATAATTGAAAGATTCCCTAAGGCTAGATGTGAGGTATCATATAAACGAGTATGTATGATTCTAGAGAGCGGAAGAGTAATGAGTTTAAGTGAAACGATAGATCAACAAGCATCTTGAGTGTGATCTAGATGAGTTATGTGTGAGTAGGAAAAATCTACTTATCTTGATGAGGACCTAATTATCCTTAAGACACTATGTCTTGTTTAAAGTGAGGTGTTCTAAGAGCATGCTTGAAATACAATGTTTGTAATTGCATTTTCTGTTTGCCGAATCCCACAGTTCCCTAAGTGTAGGGATCCGTCTAGTACAAACTTTGGGTTCCGTCTATCTGCTAAGCAGAACCTTTACTAAAGGTATGCAATGATCTTGACAATGCATTATATTCCAAGGTTAGTTTAAGGGGTTCTAACACTAAAAATGTAAGACGTTTTATTGAAGGAAATTGCATTACATTGATGAAACATGGATACTAAGGATTGATCCTATTTTAGAAAGAAAACTAAATTCTTTGAGCGTTGTCGCTAGATGGATCATCAAATGGTTGATGTGTGTTCTCCAATTCGGGAATGAAGAAAGTCTTCATGAGGGATGTGTTTAGAGGTTCCATCATCTTGTTCACAAGTACGTACAACGGACTTTGAAATTGAGGATGATGGTACATGACGTTATGATAAAGGCGCGTCAAGAAAATTCCATAAGGGATGAGTTTATTCTTGGAGCCTTGGAGATTTACAATTCGCCTTGCGAAGAAGTAGGCGAGATTGTATAGTTGTTGTGTTAACAAACAATACATTATGTGAGCACAACAAGCAGGAAGGATTTCTCGATTCCCCCTAAGACTCTAAACATTTTCACGTAGGATGAGTGCAAGGGGCTTGTACTCTTCTCGGATATCCCTTGTATGGATAATGTTTGGGTTGGAGTGATGGGGTTTGCATATTATGCGAATCAAGTCTTCCGGGGAAGGTATGTGAGAACAATATGGACTACTTTCTTCACGAAAGTTGAAGAGAGAATCAAGAGACCAATCTTCGGTGAAGGCACATTGTTCATGATTTGGAATCCGGAGGATGTTGGCAAATTGCCCAAGGGTTAAGACAAACTTTTGGTTTTTGATCCAAAACCAAAGGGATAGAGAGCGATCCTCGTTACGAACGAGTTTGACTTGACAGAAGAATTCCAATATGAACCTTGGACATATTTTCTCGTTAATTTTGAGAAGACATTCTAGTCCTATGGCTCGGAAGGAGGTATTGATATCTTCTTCGAATTGTAGAGGAGTGTCTACAATACGTCCTTCGTGGAAGTGACGAGTTTCGAGATTATTGAACCCACGAACATGGTTGCTAGGCGTGTTGGGCTCAAGGGAGATGTTTGGAGTGTAGAAGCTTGTGAGTGAAAAATCAAACTCGTATTCGTGGGACATAGTGGAACCGAAAGAAAATACGAATTAATAGAAAGTGATGTTTAGTGATTAACTAATGACTCCCTAACGTTTTTAATTTTATTAACAATGACTTGAATCAATCATGGACTTAACTCACTTAATGTTTGGCATTCTAGTGGACTTGTATTTTTAGAAAGAAGGTGGTTTTTAATTTGCATGAAAAAAACTGTTATCCAGTAATACGGTTCCCTTTAAAAGGGATCCAGCCAGTATTTTTTCAGGGATCCGTGGATCTGCAGAAGCAGAAGTAGATTTTATTTGATAAAAGGATATAGGTTTTTAGATCTCATAGTTTTATACCAAGATATGTGTTTTAACCTACTATTTCTTTAAGCATGCATTCATGTTTTCTAAAGATCTACGAGAGAATACGAGGAATATAAAAACACGAGAAATGAAAAACACATTATGAAAATAATAACCTAGATAAACTAGACTATTAGTAATATTTCATTTCAATGCTAAGAATGATACAAAGGATTGGGTATATAACCCCAATGTAGATCATTAACACAAAGTATATGTCTCCGTACGAGAACTTTATCATAGGAAACACAAGAGCGATGAGCGTTAAGGCGATGAGCAAGAGGGCGATGTAAACCATGTTGATGTGAACCTTCTTAGATTCCGACGAGATGAGTGAGAGGAGGAAGATGAAGTTTTGAATGAGAGGTAATTTTTTGAATTTTGAAGATTTGAAAAAGTGGGATAGGGTTAGGAGGTCGAATGATGTATTTATGGGGAAGGAGGAATTTTTGAGATTTGTGTTTTGTTTTAATATAAAAAGGATATGATTTTCGGATTAGTAGAACATACTTTTTATATATACCCCGACTTTGACGAAAACTTAACACGTATGTGAGAAAAAGCTTCCTAGTGAAGCTTTATGTAGAACAAGTGTATACACAAAAGCTACTCAAATAAATACCTAATTAATCACACTTATTTATTAACCTAATATCATTTAGAGATAAGTGGAAAGTCATACCTCGAATGCACTTAGGAATGTCTTTACAAATGACACAGCAAATGTCAGAAGACAATTCCAGCTCCTTTATGCATAAGATACCTTCTTAGGGAAGGTAATCTTATTATCAAGCAATTCCTATGGCTTGATAGATGTGAGCTTTAACTAATCAACATGACAAAGAGGATTAGTGCAATTAAGTAAAAAGTAAAATTATAGAAAGAAAATGTTGTCATCTAATCAACATCCAACAAAAAAGTTTTGAAAGTTATAGCTTTTATTTTTGTAAAAGACCTTCTTAGTAGTTTTCAATTAACCATGGATCGTATCAAGTTTTTAAAGTACAATATACTCTAAGAAACTTGGTAACGAAGCTCTGATGCCAATTGTGGAAAACTAGAAGGGGGGGGGGGTTGAATAGTTTTACCAATTAAAACTTTATTTTAAACTATTTAGATCGACTTATGTCAATCTATTTAAATGTGTGTTGGATGTTGATGATCAAGCACATAGAAATATAGATATGTAATGAAAAATGTAAAGGGTAAGAAGCACAAAACCACAACGCGAGTATTTATAGTGGTTCGGCTACAAGGACACCTTCCTTGCCCTACTCCACTCCCCGAGTCACCTACTCGAGAGTTTGTAAGCACTACACAACACTAAATCCTTATGGCGGAGAAGCCTTCACAATGTTGCCTACTCTTTTTCCGGTACTAGGCTAACCACCGGGTTCTTTCACTCCAAGGTGAACCACACCTATCACGACATCACCTACCCTTTATGCGGTGCTAGGCTAACCACCGGGTTCTTTCACTCCAAGGTGAACCACACCTATCACAACGTCGCATACCCTTTATTAGGTACTAGGCTAAGCACCTAGTTCCATTGCAATGGAGGAACTACTATCCAACACTACACCAATCTCCTAACCCCAAAGGAGATCAACTCCTTATATCAACATCAACAAGGATATCAATATCCTTTGACCCAATACTACTCTAACTAGTACTTCGAATCACACCATATCGAATGTACATTTAAGGCACCTTACACTAATGCCTTTGACTAGATCTACAAGACACCCTTCACTAATGTCTTGTGTCTTGACTTCTAAGCACCATTCATTAATGCTTCTAGTCTTAACTTCTAAGCACCTGCCACAAGTGCTTATGATATGGACGATAGATACCCTTCACTAATATCTTCGCCTTGACACTTGAGACACCTTTCAAATGTCTTCAACACTTCTTAGGAAAAGAAAAACAATCATCAACAAGAAGACTTCAGTAGTCTTGATGATGAGGAAGAATGGCAACTCATGGACTTGAGCTTGCTCGTCTTCAAAGGTGGTGATCTTACCTTAAAGAGGAACCTAAAAGATCACACAAAAACAAAACTACAAACATAGATCTCTTGGATCTGGGGTTAGAGAGTTTTTAACTCAAGGGGAAAGTATGTTAGAAAGGAGTGAGAAACAATGAAGAAATGGCTCACTATTTATAGAAAACCCATGGATCCCTCCCACAAGGGATCCGTCTAGCGTATTGCTAGGGATCCGTGGGATGCTCCTCTTTGCCCATGGGTATTTTTGGTTATGAGTCATAGGTCATGGGTTATGGGTTGATCCATGGGTTTCATTCTAGATACAATGTATCTCTAGAATACATTGAACTTGATTAAGTGGTTTGGACAAAACCATGGGTTATGGGTCAATACCATTTGCTAGTTTTTACCCATTTAGTATATACTTGTTTTTACCCATTTTAGTATAAACTTGTTTTTACCCATTTTAGTATATACTTAGTTAAGTATATGTTAACCCAATATGTAAACACTAGTTGTTATACATATGTATCTAAATCATAAAATAACTTATACTTGTTTTAGTGTTTTATGTGAAAATGTTAGTGTGTTAGAAAACTATTGAAACAAACTATTTACGTATTTTATTTGTTTCGTTAAAATGATTTTACGTTTGTTATCGACAAAACATTAGAAGATCGTAAAATATAAATAAACGTTTTTACGGCTTATTTGTATTAACATACCCTAATGTATTCCGTTTCGTTATTTCCAAAAATGTCTCGTTTCACCTTTTAGTCCTAGTGTTTGGTATCCTCATGTGGGTGTATCGACTCAATATGATATGAATGCACTCAAACAACAAATATGTAAGTCAATGCAACACAATATGTAACTCAATGCAACACAATATGCAACTCAATGCAACACGATGAGACGTCTAAGCGATAAGCTCCATAGTCTAATAAGTTTCGGAATAAATAGTAGACCTTATCGAATTCGTCAACTCGATAAACTCAATTATTCATTCGTGTCACTTATTATTCCATAAACCGGTCGCATCCTAACGAGTCATAACGATAATTCACCCATTAATATTGTTATCCAACGTGCCTAACGGGCTCTTATTAGATTCGTCAACCTAATAAGCCGTTACCCACGTGGATTGACACTATTAACGTTAGGTTATCTGTAATCCACGCACACAACGTAAATGACTAAATACTTTGAAGAATAGTATTAAATGCCCATAATTGGCATATTTCGATAAACGTGTACTCGAAACATTAAGTGTTTATTTATTAGAAAACAATTCCATTTTTAGTCGTTAATATCCATTTAAAATAGTAAATAAAAAGATAAGTCTTGTTATTGATATTTCTGGTATAAAAGCCTTTTTATTATTAATGTTTCATAGTTTATTAGCATTTTCGTATATACATTTCGTCAAATTCCAATATTAGTTTCATATCGTTATTCATTTCAAGTCCACAAGCACGAGTCATGACTTCTCGGCTTTTAATCAATCAATAGTCCAAACTATACTAAAGTCCATGTTACGGCTTTGTCGGAGTCAACCTTTGACTAAAAAGTCAAAGTAACACCGACATAGCTCAAAGTTGACAATTTATATTATAAGTCCAAATTAAAAGTTATAATAGCGCAATTCAATCTCAAATCAACCCAAATCAATCTCGCCAACCAATCAACCAACTAAATATACCCGAAACTAATGTAATGACCCTAATGGTCATGACACGGTCACGGTTAAGACCACGTGAACCAAACAAGCTCTAGAAGCTTTTCGGCTCCACGCGTCTCATCCAAACACCAACAATATCAACCAACAAGCTACCACAACAACTCGACCCGGACCCTTGGTCCATGTGGGTCTTGCACCCAACCTAAGGCACACGTACGAGCCTTATGTGGCTCGTACACCACTTCTATCCCAACCAAACACTACCAAATCACTTCCAATACAACCAAACACAATCAATCAACCTCCAATCATCAACCAAACATCAAACCCATCAACTATTCCTAATCAAAAACATAAAACTTGACCTAAAATGCAAAAACCCAACAATATGATATACCACATGATACCAAATCACTAGCTACATGTTTATTTAAGTGTTAATTAGATTTAATCCCATGTTTAAACCAAAAGCCCTAAATTTTACAATATGTACGAATTGAAATCAAGCCATACGTGGCTTCATGTGGCCAAATAAGCATGACCCATGTTCCATTTACCTTATTCAAGCCCGATCTACAAGATTGAATGAAAACCCTAATTTTACGAATCTTAATCTTAAGATTTGAAGGTGTTAATGAAGGTTTTAGTGAGAGTTTTATATATGGATAGAAAGAGGGAAAGGAGATCTACAAGATATTGGTGGAGGTGAGTTACCACTTGCCGGAATTTGGCCGGAATTTGGCCGAAAAGGGGCGGCCAAGGTGGTGGTTTAGGGTTAGGGTTTATTTAATTTGGGAGAGAGAGAGAGAGAGTAGAGAGAGCAAGGTGTGATGTGTGTGTGTTTTAGAGAGAGAATGAAAGAGTTGAAATGAGGAGGTGAGGGGTTTATATATTCTTGGCTAGGGACCTAAAAATAAATAGAAAAGAGGGAGGAGGTGGCCGGCTAGGGGAAAAGGGAGGGGCCGTGGTCGCCATTTTTCGTAAACTATCCTGTTTACCTAATACCGAGCTCATATATTGTCCTACGAGTGTCCCACGACGTTCATTCGACTTTCTATTATCGTTATTTATGTTTTTCCACGAGTTTTGACTATTTATTTGTCAATTTTTGAGTTACGGTCAAAAAGTTTCGTTATTTATCGTTTTAGGCTTTTCTAGTACCGAATCGAATAGTGCCTATCAAAAAGAGTAAAACCTCACACGATAACTCATCCAATAATAAAATAAATCATAAAAACCAATAAACGATATAAAATCAAGTCATGGTCGATAAAAATAGTGGTAAAGGCAAAAGCTCGGTTTAGTTTAACGTAATGCAGTTACCGAAAATAGACTCCCTAAATTGCCGATTGTCACATTCACCCTCTAAAACTTGTACCTGAAAGCAGCAAACCTTATATAAAATAAGAGAAGGAAGGAAAGAAAAGAGAAAAGAATAGACAAAAACCTACTTAACATGCTCAGCGTTGCGGGATTCAAGAGAAGAGTTTGCACACCGTAGCTGCCCAAGCTCGCTATCTTTGTCAGAAACGAAGGACTCAAGTTCCTTAACCCTGGCACGCAATGCCCCATCTTCTTTACCAGCTGCCTCCAAAGAAGATACTTGGCCACGAAGAGAAAGCATCTCAGAACCTTCAAATTCATCCTAAGCCAGCCGGGACTCTAGCGTGTAAATCATGTCATCCTGGAGACTACACCTAGTAGAAAACCTTTCCTTCTCCTGCAAATCACGCTCCGCACGCATCCGAACCTCATAACCAAAGCACAGATGACGAGCTGACAAGACATCAAAACCCGAAAGCAATTGATCATAACTCATCTCGGAAGGTGCTGATGTTAATATTGGGAGTGGATCAGCCCTCGAGGCTACTTATGATCAATTTCTTTCGGGTTTTGATGTCTCGTCAGCCCGTCATCTGTGCTTTGGTTATGAGGTTCGGATGCGTGCAGAGCGTGATTTGCAAGAGAAGGAAAGGTTGTCTACTAGGTGTAGTCTCCAGGCTGACATGATTTACAAGCTAGAGTCCCGGCTGGCTCAGGCTGAATCTGAAGCTTTTGAGACGCTTTCTCTTCGTGGCCAAGTATCTTCTTTGTAGGCAGCTGGTAAAGAAAATGAGGCATTGTATGCCAGGGTTAAGGAACTCGAGTCTTTCGTTTCTAACAAAGATAGCGAGCTTGGGAAGCTACGGTGTGCAAAATCTTCTCTTGAATCCCGTAACGCTGAGCTTGTTAAGCAGGTTTTTCTCTCTTCTTTTCTCTTCTCTTTTGTTAAGTCCCAAACCTTGGATCTAGAGCACTTAGCTTGTAAATGATTAGTTGCCTTAGATGGTTCCAAAACAACAATGAGAAACTTTGTCATTAATACACACAAGTATGCAGAATCTACTTGAATGCACTTAGAAGATTAAAGTAAACACAAAGTATAACACCAATGCTTCAATATTATTAATCAATAATACGAGTAATCTCCTAGTACTAAGGTTTACAACCTTGAAGCTTTTCTTAAGACGACTAGGGTAAGGGAAATGCTAGTGTGTATAAGATATATTCTGACCTAGCTAGCATCTCCTTTTATACTCTAAAGAGATCCCTTACAGAGATAACTATGTATAAAACATATCATATCTTCTATAAGAATAGAAGATATGCTGTTACAGACCATACACGACATTTCATATATAGAACAGTACAAACTATAACATTATCAGTACTAACTTTTATACTATCAGCACTAACTAGTTAATACTCTTGTATTATCACTATCAGTACTAAATTCCAAAGCTAAAAGTATTAACTAAAACTGTGAATTTCCCAACAATCCTACCTTAAACTTGTGATTGGGTTTCTGAATCACAAGTTTCTTCAGTCTGGGAGGATTCTTTCAAACATCACTTCCTTCTGATAGGTCTTCCAGCTTGGTCAAAAATCTTCAGCAGCAACTCCTTGGCCATGTCAATTGCATTGCCCATTCTTAATCCAGCATCCAGCATCTGTAGAAGAGTCCCAATCGCAAGTGGATAAGTTCTTTCAACCAGCATGTAGATGTCTGTTCCATTGCAAGTAGTTACAAGATACAGTCCACAAGAATCTAGAAAAGTCCAACTAAGCTCTTCATCACCAGACTTAAACTTCCACTGCTCTCCTGTTGGATCAGGTTCAAAGATGTTCTGAAGTTCATATAGTAGCTCCACATCTTTGTCATTATCTGGATCTTTGTTCTTGAACCTGTCTTTGACTAGTTCCCACAGCTTAACCAAATCTTCTCTGTCAATGACTGCAAATAAATCCACTAAGTACAAATATGCACTTGTTCTTCCTCCAGCTCTGTGAATCCTCCAATACCTTTTCCCTTCTTTAGTATAGATATCCTAATTTATGATTAAATATCTAGTGTTGATGGGATCTGAGTATAATGCTTCTTCAGGAGCTTCAATCAGCATCATCCTATTAAGCTCCTCTTCAGTTAGTCCACCTTCTTCTTTATCTGAGGATTTCAGTATTTTTGGAGCAGTTGAGGAAGCGCCTTTTTTAGATGATCTTTTGTAGCTTCCTATGGGCTGTGACCTTTCAAGAGTATCATCTGGTTGCATAGGCTTGAAGTTAAGAATACTTCTTTGAACTCTATCAGCAGTTCTTTGGAGAGTCTCCCAAGATAGTTGATTCAGTTGCTTCAATGTTCTCCTTTATTCACCTTGATTCTTAATGAGCTTGACTAGATACATCTTCTATTGACTCTTGGTAGGAGGCTTTTGATGCTTATCAATTTCCCTTTGCTGTCTGAACTGACTTTGCCTTCTAGCCAGGATTTCACTAAATAGCAGAGCTGCTTCATTAATACTTGTCCCTTGATCTTGTTGCAGCTTCTATTATACCTCATTTGTGGCTTCTACTTTGGCTCTCATATCATCCCATGTCTACCAATCCTCAACATCTTAGCCCATCTTTCATTTTTCCTTAGCTGCAATTTCTTCCTGTTTGTCTTCCTCAACCCATTGATCTGCAAGAACCTTTTGCAGCCTCTTCATTTAGCCTATCCATTTCTGCTTTAGAAAGTTTCTTCTTCTTTGGTTCCTCTTGCAGATTACCCTTGCCTTTATCTTTGGGGTCAATCTTTGGAGCTGAAGAGGTTTGTGGTTTCGGGACACCTCCTTCATTGATCATAACTCCCTTTTCTTTAGGTTTGGCTGCTGTCTTGGACTTCTTTCTTAAGTAGAGAACTAGAGGCTTCTTGTAAGTGGGAGAGATATGAACAGTTTTCTTCAAGCTTTGTAGTCCCAGAACAACATGTTTCTCTCTTTCTTCTTCATCATTGTCTTCATGTGGTGTGATAGTGATGGTGGTAGCCTCTGTAGTTGACATCTATTGCAGTTCTGCAGGTACTTGAAATATGGGACTTAATACGGATTGTGGAACTTCAGGAGTACTAACCATAGTACTAACAGTACTAACTACAACACTAACAGTACAAACTGGGATAGTACTGATAGTGCTTGTAGGAGTACTAAGTACTTCTTCAGTATCTTTCTTGGCCCCAACATTAACATGAACTTCCTCTTCTTCATAAAAAGGGCTTTCAAATGCACCACCTTACCATTGACCAGATTCCCATCTTCCCTGAATGTCTGAACTCCTCCCCTGTTTGGCAGGATTCCTCTGTAGAAGTGCTAGAAACCTTGAACTTGGTCTTTCGTGTTTGAGATGCAGTGGCGGGAGAGGTTGCTATAGTAGTCTTTGAGAGAAGTTTAACCTGATGCTCTAACCTTTTCATCTTTAGGAGCATCTTTGTATGGACTTTAGAGGCAGCTTTCTTGGTCTTTTCCAAAGCAACTTCCAGCCTGTTGACCTTCTGACAAAGAAACATGTACAATTCCGTCATATCCTTAAGTGTCAAGCTGCCCTCAACACTTCCAGCTGTGTGACCTGCTGAGAGAGGTGGGTTATTGGGCAATTGAGTTGCACTCCCAGGCCTAGCCTGTATAGATGCAACCCTCCTTTTAAGCCTTTTCCTGGGTCCACCCTGTGAGGGTTGCTCACTAGGTGTTGGTATGGGTTGGGTCTTAATTATGTTACCACTGGCCTCACCAGATTCTAAGCCTGGTGAAGTAGTGGCAGCCCTATCCATTCTATCTCCTGCATCACCTGAGATAGGCTCATCTGGTTCAGTGTGAGGAGGAGAATGGGTCTGAGCTGTCCCACCCTCCTGTCTGGCATGCCTACTCGTTGATGATTGTGGTTGTGTGGCAGATTGATCACCATCTATGGGTGTGTGTTGTTGGGAGCCATCTGTGCTTGATGGTCCTTCACCCTCTGCAAGTAACATGTTAGAAAACAAAGGCACTACAGTCCCACTATATCCCATCACAGCCCTTAACATATTAGTGAAAACTTTGGCTGTGAGGATTTTTTGTGGATAAACGTTTTTGTGAGACTGCAAGTTTTGTTTCTGAAGATCCAAAAATAATTGAATGAACCTGGATTACATCAGAAATTTGTTTTTACTAACAGCATTTTTAATCATACCCTCAAAAAGATAATTTGAAAAATTGAATACCCTGCCTGTTGCAAGGCAGATCAAGGTTGTGGCTATATTTGTAGGAAATACATCCGAGGCAGTCCTTTTGTAACTCAGAGAATGTAGGAGGGTATGAATCAGAAACCTCCATTGTGGGGAAAATTGGTTTTTCTTAATGTTAAAAGTGTTGTCATGTCTATACCCCATCAATGAAAGTTGTTCCATGATTTCAGTGGCTGGCAAAGTGTTAATACCTTGAGCATCTCTAAGATGAAGGTGTTCTCTTAGGGATGCTTCAATAATAACAATGTTAATGCCATCCACTGTACCAGTTAACTGTTGGACCCCTTCATTAGTTGTTGAGACAATTGCAGTTTGCCAAAACTTTCTAACAGGAGTACATAAGATAGTACGATTAAAAAGTAAACCAAACCTTATTCGGCTTCTATTAAAAAAAAGCTACTATCTCAGAGACCTCTTCATTGCCTTCTGGTAAGTCCAAGCACGCCACCATGTTGTGCTTGTCAAAAAAATATGGGAATCCATTAGCAATAAGAGTTAGGGTTAATGAGGTGGGATTCGTTCGCAAAAGCCTTTAGTGAATTGTGGTGAAAGCAATTGAGAAGTTATGCAATATATAGTGAGATTCGAGAATTTTGATTAAACCGCCTTGAAGATATTTTTGGTAATAAGTAAAGATTGGCCAAATAGGAAACCTTTATATAAAGAAACCAACGGTAACAACCCAATTTGCAAAAGTAATCATTGCATAATAGACTTTTGGTATAAGTACTAACGGCTAGTTCATTAGTACTAACTAGGCTTATCAGTACTAACTTATAACCATCAGTATTGACTTTACCCATCAGTATTATCTCATAGTTTGGAAATCATAATACTGAAACCCCATTTTGAAGGGAATAAGTGTGGTGACAGACACTTAATCAAGGTCGGCCTTATATGGCCTCTGGTTTGGTGAAAACCAATGGTTTCAGTGCTAAGCACTGCCTGTGATGGATAGTCCAATTAAAAGGGCCTTCCTGACAGGGTTTCTAGCTCGTGGCAGGTGTTGCCTCCAACACAAGTGTTGGATTCATGGTTGCTCGCTGTTCTCTAAGCCAGATGCCCTTGGGCTAGTCACACTATCTCTAAACAGATAGAATGGCAAAGAGTGGGTTAGTGCAGAATGAATCTGACTAACTGAAACCATCAATTCATGTTCATTATACCACCAGATGCCACATTATGCCTTGGCATCACAAAATCTAGAGTTACAGCAAGTTCCATCATGTGGTTGCATCAGAATGGTCAAAAGGGAGTAAACCACATTTGCTGTATCAGTTAATCACCAAAACACATCCATACTGCTTGTGATATTATTGAAAAGTTAGTTCAAAACCAAGAAAAAACAATCAAAGATATTTTCTTGTCAATCCGTATTAACTTTACACTAGCAGTATTAACCAGACAACAATCAGTACTAACCACCAGTTTACAAAACTTTACAAAATAGAGAGAGATTAAGATATATTATGGATGAAGCATTCCAATACCTTTGACCAAGTACTGAAACCTTCGCAATTCAAAAGCTTTTGTTAAAAGATCTGCTACATTAAAATCACTATCAATCCTATCAACCTGGATGAGCTTCTTTTCATTACAGTCCCTTATAAAGTGATGTCTTATCTCAATATGTTTAGTTTTAGAATGAGCAACTGGATTTTTTATAATGCATATAGTACAGTTGTTATCAATGTAAATGACAGTGCCCATAAAATTGTACCCATAATCAAGCATCTGATTCTGAATCCAGAGAACTTGACCACAGCAACTTGCAGCAGCTACATACTCAGCCTCAGTTGTAGAGTTTTCCACAATGCCTTATTTCTTGCACTGCCATGAAATCAACCTATCACCAAGAAACTGACATCCTCCTTTGGTTGACTTCCTATCAATACTTGCCCCAAAGATAATCACTGTCAGAGTAAGCTACCATATCAAAGGGATAATCTTTAGGATACCAAAGACCTAGGTGAGCATGGCCTTTCAAATATCTAAAGATTCTTTTAACAGCATACATGTGAGAGACCTTTGGAGAGACTTGGAATCTTGCACAGGCACACACTGCAAACATAATATCTGGTCTGGAGGCAGTCAAATACATCAATGAGCCAATCATTGACCTGTAGAGGTGCTAATCAACCTCTTCACCATCAGCATCTGGAAGTAGTGGCTTATTATGCTTCATAGGAGTGCTTGCAATCTTTGTATTTTCATAGCCAAACTTCATGAGAATCTCCTTGACATACTTATCTTGACTGATAAATATGCCATCTGTCTTTTGCTTGACCTGTAGCCCAAGAAAGAAAGTGAGTTCTCCCATAGAACTCATCTGAAACCTATCATGCATCAACTTTTCAAACTCTCTGCACAGATCCTGCTTGGTTGAGCCAAAAATAATGTCATCAACATAGATCTGAACCAACAGGATATCATCACATTTTGATGAATAGTATCTGATCAATCTTTCCTCTTCTGAAGCCATTGCCCAAGAGAAACTTGGCCAAAGTTTCATACCAAGCTCTTGGTGCCTGATGCAGTTCATAGAGTTCCTTTTCAACCATGTATACTTTGTCAGGAAAGTTGGGGTCTTCAAAGCCTGAAGGTTGACAGACATATACCTCCTCCTCAATCTTTCAATAGAGGAAAGCACTCTTCACATCTATCTGGTATACAGTGAAGTATTTGTATGATGCATAGGCCAGGAATAGTCTGATAGCTTCAATCCTTGCCACAGGAGCAAAGACCTCTTCATAATCAATTCCTTCTTTTGTGTATACCCTTGAGCCACCAGTCTAGCCTTGTTCCTTATTACCACACCTCTTTCATCCTTCTTGTTTCTGAAAACCCATTTAGTGCCAATAGCTCTCTTGCCTTCAGGAAGATCCACCAGAACCCATACATTCTAAAGTTTGAACTAGAGAAGCCCTTCTTGCATTGCTTCTACCCATGCTTCATCTTCAAGTGCTTTGTATACTTTCTTTGGTTTTGCCTTTGAAACAAAACAAGCAAAGAGACATTTTTGTGTGTCACCATAAATCCTTTCTTCATATATAGCACTAAAGAAGCCAGTCTCACTGTGCTGAACTTGAGATCTTGTTCTTTCAGCATGAACATCCCCAATAACATTCTCCGAAGGATGATCCTGATTAATTCTTCTGTGTGGTGTAATAGGAACAAAATAGGATGAAGCTATATTAGTAATATCAATCTCATCTACTTCATCATTAGGATCACTAGAATCAGAAACATCTGCATTAACTGATGGAATGGTGTGGGGTCCATCAGTATTAACTTCTGGCACATCAGTACTAACATGTGGCTTATCAGTATTAACCACATTAGTACTGATCACTTTAGTTTCAACAACTGTATCACCTTCATTGGTTACTACTCCTTCAGTATTAGAATCAATGGTCTTTGGAGACTGATCACTTTCTTTGTTTGCCTCCCCTGAAGAAGTGCTTCCAATTGAATTGTCCTTCCAAATGGGCAATAGGACACAGTCGTCATCATCATCAGAATCTGCATTAGGACCTTGCTTTTCTCCTGCAACAATGTTAGAATCCACAGAAACAGGGCACATAGTTCATGGATTCAGTTAGCATATCAATATCAAAAAGCCATTTTGGTCCTTGCCCCTCTACACTAGGTTCATCCTCAAGAAACTCTATATGCAGATTCTCCTCTATTCTTCTGGTTCTAGAATTATAAACCCTAAAGGCTTTACTATTTAAGGAGTAGCCAACCAGATATCCACTATCAGAATTTCCATCAAACTTTCCTAAGTGGTCAATGGTATTGAGAATAGAGACATGACACCCAAAAGGTTTAAGAAAGTCTAGGGTAGGCTTTCTACCTAAGAACAATTCATAGGGAGTCTTGCCATGAGGCTTTACTACCAGTACCCTGTTCTGAACATAACAATCAATATTAAATGCCTCAGCCTAGAATGTTGTGGGCAACTTGGAATCTGCTAACATTGTCCTAGCAGCCTCTATCAATGTCCTATTTCTCCTCTCAGCAACCCCATTTTGTTGAGGAGTCCTAGCTACACTGTATTCTCTTTTAATACCCTTAAGTTGACAGAAATTATTCATCACTTGGTTTTAAACTCATTCCATTATCACACCTAATGATTTTAACTTTCTTATCAGCAAGGTTCTCTACTGCAGTTATGTATGACTTAAGGTTTTCACAAGTCTCATCCTTAGTATTTATGAAAAAAAAAACCCAAGTAAATCTGCTAAAATAATCAGTCACAACCAAACAATATTTCTTAAAATTCAGGCTTCTAACAGAGGTGGGGCCAAATAAGTCCATATGCAACATATGTAGTGGTTGGGTGATAGAGTTAAAAACCTTGTGCTTACAAGAGGCTCTATGCTGCTTTCCTTTGAGGCATGCAATACAGGTCTGTTTATTTTCAAATCATTTTAAAGGTAAACCTCTTACAAGGTTACTTTTAGCTAAAAGATTTATCGCCTTAAAGTTCACATGACCTAGCCTTCTATGCCATAACATAGATTCATCCAAAGAAGTTGTAGCAACTAAACATGTAAGGTTTTCATTGAGCACTATGTTTTTCATACTCACATTGTACAGATTTCTTTTCCTAAGGAACTTAAGTAGTACCTCATCTTCACTAGGCAACTTAAAATTTAGAGATAAAACCAAGCAATCAGTGTCTGTGAACATAACAAAATTCTTCTTGTCACACATTTATGACACACTGAACAGATTGTATTTGAGATCTTTCACATAGTACACATCTTCAAATTCCAAATTACCAGTCTTGATTGTACCTTTACCAGTAATTCTTCCACCTACACTGTAACACCCCCAAATTTGGCACAGCGGAAGCATTCGGGAAGTGGGGTCCTACTAATTGGTATCATAATACAAAGTATAGACCAACGGTTTTTAATTAAGAAATTTTATAAACAAATGAATAAGGTTTACATTATTCATAATTAGTGCAGAAATACAGGCCCATAATAATAATAATAAAGCGGTCCTAAAATTGTCCAAGTATCCTACGACCATGCCATGCCATGCCATGCCAAAAGCCTCCAAAGTAAGTTGTCACGATAAACCTGAAAATACATGCTAAAAATGTCAACACGAGGTTAGTGAGTTCATAGGTTTGAAATAAAGTAGTAAATCAGTTTTGTTGTGCAATGATAAACAAGTAGGACATATGTATAAGTAATAGTGTTGAGCAAGTAGTAAAATGAAATGCAATCCACACCATGTAATCCACATCATGAAATCCGACCACCACGTGGTCCCGTGCACAATAGGAATCCAATCAGTTATTATCGCAAACCAGCTGGAGCTAAACTATTGGATAAATGAAATCTGTCAACCAGTCCCAAAGACTGTTGGCTAAATGTAATCATGGATATCCAACCAGTCCCGACGACTGTTGGCTAAATGAAATCTCTCAACCACTACAAACACTCATGCACACAATTACATACACATATATGTCCCAAAATGAAATAATATGAATTTAGCACAACGAAAGAAATAATGTTATTGTAGTGACAACTGAATAACTGAATAAGTTGTTTGCGAAGCACATAATGTTTTCAAGAATCAAGTCATTTGCAAATGTTGGGATTTAGTAAAAAAGCATGTATTCTCCCCAACTATAACACCCCCAAATTTGGCATAGCGGAAGCATTCGGGAAGTGGGGTGCTACTAATTGGTATCATAACACAAAGTATAGAACAACGGTTTTTCATTAAGAAATTTTATAAACAAATGAATAAGGTTTACATTATTCATAATTAGTGCGGAAATACAGGCCCATAATAATAATAATAAAGCGGTCCCAAAAATGTCCAAGTATCCTATGACCATGCCATGCCAAAAGCCTCCAAAGTAAGTTGTCACGATAAACCTGAAAATACATGCTAAAAATGTCAACACGAGGTTGGTGAGTTCATAGGTTTGAAATAAAGTAGTAAATCAGTTTTGTTGTGCAATGATAAACAAGTATGGCATATGTATAAGTAATAGTGCTGAGCAAGTAGTAAAATGAAATGCAATCCACACCATGTAATCCACATCATGAAATCCGACCACCACGTGGTCCCATGCACAATAGGAATCCAATCAGTTATTATCGCAAACCAGCTAGAGCTAAACTATTGGATAAATGAAATATGTCAACCAGTCCCAAAGACTGTTGGCTAAATGTAATCATGGATATCCAACCAGTCCCGAAGACTGTTGGCTAAATAAAATTTGTCAACCACTACAAACACTTATGCACACAATTACATACACATATATGTCCCAAAATGAAATAATATGAATTTAGCACAGCGGAAGAAATAATGTTAGTGTAATGACAACTGAATAACTGAATAAGTTGTTTGCGAAGCACATAAAGTTTTCAAGAATCAAGTCATTTGAAAATGTTGGGATTTAGTAAACAAGCATGTATTCTCCCCAACTGTAACACCCCCAAATTTGGCACAGCAGAAGCATTCGGGAAGTGGGGTGCTACTAATTGGTATCATAACACAAAGTATAGAACAACGGTTTTTCATTAAGAAATTTTATAAACAAATGAATAAGGTTTACATTATTCATAATTAGTGCGGAAATACAGGCCCATAATAATAATAATAAAGCGGTCCCAAAAATGTCCAAGTATCCTATGACCATGCCATGCGAAAAGCCTCCAAAGTAAGTTGTCACGATAAACCTGAAAATACATGCTAAAAATGTCAACACGAGGTTGGTGAGTTCATAGGTTTGAAATAAAGTAGTAAATCAGATTTGTTGTGCACTGATAAACAAGTAGGACATATGTATAAGTAATAGTGTTGAGCAAGTAGTAAAATGAAATGCAATCCACACCATGTAATCCACATCATGAAATCCGACCACCACGTGGTCCCGTGCACAATAGGAATCCAATCAGTTATTATCGCAAACCAGCTAGAGCTAAACTATTGGATAAATGAAATCTGTCAACCACCCCAAAGACGCTAAATGTAATCATGGATATCCAACCAGTCCCGACGACTGTTGGCTAAATGAAATCTCTCAACCACTACAAACACTCATGCACACAATTACATACACATATATGTCCCAAAATGAAATAATATGAATTTAGCACAGCGAAAGAAATAATGTTATTGTAGTGACAACTGAATAACTGAATAAGTTGTTTGCGAAGCACATAAAGTTTTCAAGAATCAAGTCATTTGCAAATGTTGGGATTTAGTAAAAAAGCATGTATTCTCCCCAACTATAACACCCCCAAGTTTGGCATAGCGGAAGCATTCGGGAAGTGGGGTGCTACTAATTGGTATCATAACACAAAGTATAGAACAACGGTTTTTCATTAAGAAATTTTATAAACAAATGAATAAGGTTTACATTATTCATAATTAGTGCGGAAATACAGGCCCATAATAATAATAATAAAGCGGTCCAAAAAATGTCCAAGTATCCTATGACCATGCCATGCCAAAAGCCTCCAAAGTAAGCTGTCACGATAAACCTGAAAATACATGCTAAAAATGTCAACACGAGGTTGGTGAGTTCATAGGTTTGAAATAAAGTAGTAAATCAGTTTTGTTGTGCAATGATAAACAAGTATGACATATGTATAAGTAATAGTGTTGAGCAAGTAGTAAAATGAAATGCAATCCACACCATGTAATCCACATCATGAAATCCGACCACCACGTGGTCCCGCAGAATAGGAATCCAATCGCTATTATCGCAAACCCCTAGAGCTAAACTATTGGATAAATGAAATATGTCAACCAGTCCCAAAGATCGCTAAATGTAATCATGGATATCCAAACCAGCCCAAGACTGTTGGCTAAATGAAATTTGTCAACCACTACAAACACTCATGCACACAATTACATACACATATATGTCCCAAAATGAAATAATATGAATTTAGCACTGAAGAAATAATGTTAGTGTAATGACAACCTGAATAATCAATAAGTTGTTTCATGCAAACACATAAAGTTTTCAAGAATCAAGTCATTTGCAAATGTTGGGATTTAGTAAACAAGCATGTATTCTCCCCAACCTGTAACACCCCAAATTTGGCACATAGAAGCATTCGAAGTGGGTGCTACTAATTGGTATCATAACACAAAGTATAGAACAACGGTATTTCATTAAGAAATTTTATAAACAAATGAATAAGGTTTACATTATTCATAATTAGTGCTTGAAATAATGGCCCATAATAATAATAAAAATAAAGCGGTCCCAAAAATGTCCAAGTATCCTATGACCATGCCATGCCAAAAGCCTCCAAAGTAAGTTGTCACGATAAACCTGAAAATACATGCTAAAAATGTCAACACGAGGTTGGTGAGTTCCTAGGTTTGTTAATAAAGTAGTAAATCGCTTTGTTGTGCAATGATAAACAAGTAGGACATATGTATAAGTAATAGTGTTGAGCAAGTAGTAAAATGAAATGCAATCCACACCATGTAATACACATCATGAAATCCGACCACCACGTGGTCCCGTGCACAATAGGAATCCAATCAGTTATTATCGCAAACCAGCTAGAGCTAAACTATTGGATAAATGAAATCTGTCAACCAGTCCCAAAGACTGTTGGCTAAATGCAATCATGGATATCCAACCAAGCCCCGACGCATCATATTAAATGAAATCTCTCAACCACTACAAACACTCATGCACACAATTACATACACATATATGTCCCAAAATGAAATAATATGAATTTAGCACAGCGAAAGAAATAATGTTATTGTAGTGACAACTGAATAACTGAATAAGTTGTTTACGAAGCAAATAAAGTTTTCAAGAATCAAGTCATTTGCAAATGTTGGGATTTAGTAAAAAAGCATGTATTCTCCCCAACTATAACACCCCCAAATTTGGCATAGCGGAAGCATTCCGTCCCTTGTTTGGTAGCGGATCCATGGATCAAATAAAGAGGCTTAACCTACATCAAGGTTAGTTTTACGCAACAAAAATTATGAGAAATATATGAAAAAGAAAAATGCATAACAATATTAGCCTATTTTCTCCACTTTTTATCGAAGCACAAATGCTTGTTGAAAAGTGAGAATGATGCTAAATGCGTGCATGCTCCTCCTTGACGGTTGCTCCCCCTTGTTTGAGGCGTCAGGGTATGATTAAAAACCTACAAAACAAATATTAGTGCAAAACTATATTCGTCATTGGACGAGTAAGTGATATACAACCAAGTGTATATATAAGATGCATTCAAGAATTCGGACGGAAGCTCCCCTTGCTCTAGGGCGTCAAGATGAACCTTCAAAATAAATATTAGTATAATAGAAGCTTTGTCTTTAGACAAATATGTCATATACAACCAAGTGTATAGACGATGCAATATGAGTGCTTAAAGGACATTCCTCCTTGTTCTAGGGTGTCAAGAAGCACCTAAAAGAAGAAAAATAATTGATGCAAACTTCATCCTTGGATGAGTAAATTATATACAATCGAGTGTATATGATGATGATCCTACAATGAAAAACATTAGTGCAATATCTTTCATCTTTTTCACAAAGAAAAATAAGATGTATATATGTGATAAATGATATAATCAAAGATCTCATGAAGTGTAGTCTCCTAATTACAATCATAAGAAAAGTGAGAATATAATATGATAAAAGCCTACAAAATAGTTCCTAGAAAGAAGATATGAAGTCTCCCACCGGGTGTGCCACTAGTGGTGCTAGTGTTGGTGTCGGTTTACTAGTAGGATTCATGTGGTGATGGTAGATGACTCGAGATTTACAAAAGTAAGTTTTCGCTAATCCATGGTGGTGATGATTAGTGAAAGTGGTGATGGAAGGTGGTGGTGATTAGGTAGGAAGCTATTAAGGAGTTAGAAACTCATATGTATAGCAAAAAAAATATGGACTCATGCAATCCTTTCGTCATGTCAAGTGACCAAAGCTAAGAGAAAAAAATATGAATGGACATTGCATTTCAATGATGCATAAGGGTTATGATTTGAATGATTTATTGATGCTAACAACCTATTGTTTTGAGCAAGTTCTCATATGCTTCAACCTAAGAGTAATCAATAATGCGTTCTATCTAAGAATATATAAAATTGATAACATGAAGATAAATTCGTTCATTGATTGACACGAATTATAAAAATGACCTATTCTAGGTGACAATGGGAAAGGTAGTATTAGCATGGTTTTGACCGACATGGATGATTATCACTTTGAAAAGAAGTGAATACAATATGGAAAATACTAATAATAATAATGAGTACCTATATGATGATGAGAATGACATCATATAAGTGAGAGTTGGATGGACCAACGTGTTGGAAATGGCTGTTTTGATTAATATATCGTTTGCACTGACAATGACATGCATGATATATGTCAAGCGAGAAAAGGATAAGATCCTATGATGGTGTTCTAGATAGTGAAGTTGTAAGGTGCTAGGTTAAGGAAAATCCTAGATTCGTTGATTGTGGAGATGAAGAAGTTTGTAAGACACATGATGTGTTTTCACTGATGAGGTATTGGTGCAAACTTGTGATATAAGGTTAAAAAGGTTGAACTAGTTGTGGTTTCGTGAACGGTTTTAGCTAAGTGGTGTTTGCCTATGTGTTGGTATTTTAGAGTCTAAGAGACATAAAATTTGACAAAAGACAATTATGTGAATGGATTTCTCTCCCCTTAATTGGTGGACATCCAACATAATGTGTAATGTATCAAATAAGGAATGAAAACAAAGTGTTTAGGAGGTTATTCGGGTTAACGAAAGAGATGAGCTTAGTGATGTTTTTCTCGATGATGGTTAGCATACAATGAACTTCATCCTTAAAGTCACGTACCTCTTCTCGATTAATACGAGATGATCGTATGATGAGGCGTGTGGTTTCCTAATAGGAAGTGAAGAGGATTAGAGTATTGTTATAACTCAATAATGATGGAGGTGATTTTTGGAAAGCGGAAGCAAGAATGAGATTTGCAAAGAGGTCGGTTGAAATACATAAATGCAAAGCCAACCTGCTAGAACTTAACTCTATATGCCTTTTAAACTATATGCAAGTGTAGGGGTCCCATAAAGCATATTACTAATTTATGTAGCAATAAAGGGGATTATGCAAAATGAGCATATAAAGGTTAAAACCAAGTGAGATAACAACTAATTTGTTATCAACCTACAATACACATTTGTTAGTGACAAAAAATGTTAACATGATAGAATTCAAATGATAACATATTATATAAGCAAAAACAACACATTGCACTTACTAGACAAGAAATCGCCACACAAGATAGCATCAAAACAATCATATTATGCAAGAATACGACTTTATTCAAGACATTTCATTTTGAGATTGTTTTGTCGTTAGCCTTAGACATTTAAGCATACTTGGATATACAATAATCTATGTGATTAATTAGTAAGATAAAAAGGCTTCTAAAAGTTTGTCATACCAAAAGCACTTTAGCAAATTATATGTGCACACGTAGCAAACAAATAGTGTGACAAGAAGCAAAAGAAACAAGATGAAAGATTTATGCAAGCCATGTTTAAGACATAACAATTTGAAGCATGTATCATTTAGACCATCTTGTGCATAGATTTAAGGAATGTCAACAAAAGACAATAGCTTTCAAACATGGATACATCAATGACATATTATGAGTTCACAAATAACATATTAGTCATGTGAAACATTATATAGATGACAAAAATTTCTTCAACCTTAAATATCATGCAAATCATGTTTACGCTTAACATTAGGTAGCATAAAGCATCACAAAGACAAAAACTTTCTAAGGTTTACACATTTGACAATTAATCAAGTAGGTGTCAAACACCAAGAAAATGTCAAGACAATTGATCATTTTAAACAAGAGCATGTATCATTTGGATCATACTACACATCGATGTAATGAATGCCAACTAATAGCTTTCAAACACAAATATATCATATCAAAATTATCACGTATCAGAATGCCATATTATGAGTTCATAAGTAACATGTTAATCATGCTAAAAATAATTCAAAAGTAAGCGTCATGCAAATAAAGTTTAGGTTTAAACGTTTAGTAGCATGAAACAAGAATACAAGTATTATGAAGATAAAACCGTACTAAGGTTTACACATTTGACTAGTTATCAAACACTAAGATAATGTCAAATCAACTTATCATATCAAACAAGAACATGTAATCAACACATGTAAGTGCAATGCAAATGGTTGTAAAAGAAAAGTCATATATACTACTTGTTTGATTAGTATCCCTAAGGCGAGGCAAACTATCAATGTTTTAATACTTACTTTAGGCAAGTATAGGAATACAGATTTTTTAAGTTGGAGAATGAATATGAGACTATTACTAGTGGTGCTCAATTAAGGCTAAACACGACCATTTTTACGGGTGATTCCACATACCCAACTTCTCTCCAGGAAGCAATTCAACCGCTAGGTCAAATTGAGTTTCTAGTGCAATAGGTTCTCCAGTAGTCATTCTCATGTTAGAAAGATAGGAACTCCTACTTTTGCATATAAAATTGCATAAAAGATGATAGTTTACCAATACTTGGCTTAATGTGACTTAACTAATATGCAATATAACTAAGGTGATGAAGACGTCATGTTATACACATGAATTTTAACAATGGTGTGTTTGATAAACAATGTTTTTGAATCTTGTGTTTAGAATCTAAAGTTGTTCAAATTACACAGCTAATTGTATGATCTAATGGATGACATCTTTTATGTTGAGTTGAAGTGTGTACTTTAAATGTGAATTGATCATCTAAGACTAGATAATGGAATATGTTAAACTAAGAACGTTTCTCAAGAGAGCTCTTTATTTAACAAGAATCTAAGTGAGGTTACCAACTTCAATAGTTGTGTATGCTCTAAAGATGTGTAGTTTTAACCTTGGATGTGCACTCGGTTTGAGCGAGGTTAGGTTATGATGTACACTTGAAAGAAAATAGATACAAATAGTATCTTTCAACAAATGAGATTATCCCATGGGATAAAGTTATCATGCTTATGAAAACAAGTATGACAAAATGAATTGGATATGCTAGTTCATAGAACTTGTAGATGTTTGTTTCAAGATCATTTAGCCAATGAGGTGTAATGAAATCTCTTGTAACACAACTATTTATGTCGCAAGAGTGATGCATAGGATATACAATATCATTTTAACAAAATGAAAGCTTAACGCATGAATCTTAGTCATAATGTTCTTCAAAACATCATGTTTTCCTAAATGAAGATATGAAGCCAAAGTGTTTGAATCGGATAGTCCCATCTAAAATAAACTTGGTCTCAAGATTATATTCACTAGATGATGACAAGATGAATTCACTCGAGTTTCTTATGTATACTCCTCAAGAGTCATTGTTGCTTGGGGTGTATGATGTTGGCTTTGAGATTGCATTTTAACATATGTTGTTAAAATGTTGATTTGAGGTTTAACGAAATTTATGCAGAAGTTTAACGACAAAGTAGTACTAATACTTTGATAATTTGTGAAGGTGATACTATTTATACCTAGTGGAAATTGACAACAATTACCAAGAGCACCATGCTTATTTGATAGTTGAGGTTCTAGCCATAATGAATTATCTATGTCCTTATATGTGGGAAAGAATGGTTGAGTTTGTTCAAACGTGCATTTGATTCAAGACAAGTGTTGGACACAAGGGCTTTTTGAGCAATACACTCAACGAATTCAAATGATGGTAAGGATGGTGGATTGGTTGATCTAAGTGGTAGGTCTTCTAGTATGTCTAAATAAGGATGTGGTGATGTAGGGGTTTGTTGTGCTATGGGAGTACTTAGGTTGATTATTTGTCTATAGATGTTGAACACAAAAAGTACGGATACTAATTCTTATGGTTCATTGGTTGCTACAACTAGTGGGTGAAGTGCTTGAAGTTTTGGTCTTGTCTTTGAAGCTTGGGGGCTGAGGTATAGGTTCACCTTGAAAGGGCACGTTTGGTTTAAAGGATGCTCTTGGAAGTTCATGAGCAACATGCTTAATGGTGCCAAAAGATGGAAGAGGGATAGTAGGTGTCAAAGAGGTATAAGTGGCACAGTGGGTTGTTTGTTTTGGATAAGTGTTTCAACATGTGTTTGTTAAAATACTTGGGTGTTGATTTTCGGATATGACTTTTAATGACTACAATCGTAAGTCGCATATACTTGAATATTTTGGATGAAATACTTAAGTTGTCAATCCTAATTTGTTGAGATTATAAAGCTTAGATTGAACTCAAGGATAACAAGACTTGATAGTATGTCTTTAACATACGTGTGAGTTATGACTCTATGTAAATACTTATCGTCTTGAAGGATGACACATTATTTTCATGTTAACCAAGTGAGGCAATACATGTAGATACAAAACAATATCTATAGTCATATGATAGACTTGTGCATGATATCTTTGCAAATAATGAGTCCAGATTTGTTAGTCTCGGTAAGTCATCTAAGTCATCCGCAAACGGGTGAGGAGATGTTTGGTGGTGTTTGCACAAAGTACAAGTTTTGGAGACTTTGGTAGTGAAGGTGTTTTGGATGGTTGTGAAGTAGTCATAATGGTTGTTGATTTTGGTGGTGGAGTTGAAGTACTCAAGTTTAAAAGGTTCACATCTTGAATGGGTGATAAGATGTTGAGAGGTAATGAGTCTGAGGATGAAGAGTTCAAGTTAATGAAGCAACAAGATCGAATGCTAATCCTAGTGGTTTTCTTAAGTGGCTTATTTGAGGTTGAGGATTTAGTCATTTTGACTTTGCTTTAAGAAATGCTAAGCTTGAGGAAAAGTAACAGCGAAGGTGTGAAAATGACCATCCTGAATGTGTTGATTTATCGAGCTAAGGATTCACGGATTTAAACTATACAAAGATGGCGTAGTTTCTAATGAGATGGAAGTGTCTAAGATCATGTCAAACATCCTAAGTTAATCCATTGAGTATGTGTTGAGTGAGGTATGAAAGATATGCATTAACAACTATCCTAGAAACGAAATTAGGTAAATTAGATTGCGGAATTTAGTAAAATTCAACAACTTACCTGTAGGATCCACGGCACCATTTCTTTACACAGACGGAACCAAATTAATGGTGCCGTCCGTCCGTGGAGACCGAAATCTTTAACCCATTTTTTAGGTGTCGGGGACTTTTCGAAACCCAAATTTCTCTCAAAACATATGGCATTAACTATTTCTAGTTAGGAACAGTCAATAACGCATACACAAACATAATGGAGCATTGATTTTGAACAAGGGCTAACGATTTTCACATATAAGTGAAAATGGGTAAAGTTTGATAACACCCGTGTGCTATCCTCCTGCATGAACCGATTAGCATACATCAATGTTTTAAGTTAGTTTATCATCCTACGAAGCAAGAACACATAAATGACATCATACAACATTGTTTTTGTCCTTGTACCAAACACTCTCTTAAAAACTCCATTTTTCAAAGTACTTGACTAATTTAGTTAGTACTCATTGATAATTGAGTTATGACATTTTATAAGTTATGCGAGATTTTAGTATAACCTATGCAAAGAAAGTTATCTAATTCTACAAGCGATGGTAAAACAATTTTCCAACTTAGTGCACAAAATCTAGCAAAGTCCTATTGTGCATAAACAAGGAATTGTCAAACTAGTGAATAAATAACATGGCAAGATTGACACTTATATTATGCAAACAAACAAGTGTAAACAACAATTTGAAAATAAGCAAGCACCATATATGCAAACATAAACAAGTAGTCATTTAGCATAGCATAAAATGAAAAACACTTTTCGTCATTTAGCGTTTAAATATGACGATGTATACCAAGCTTGATTAGTTTCCTTTAAACATATTACCAAATTAATTAGTTTCAAAAGAAGTTGTATCAAAGTTCTAAGAATACCAACTTAAATTGTTTGATTCAAAAATTTGAGTTTTTATGTTAAAGCGAAACTTAATATCTTAGACATACTGTAGTATTTGGTCTATTTTACTTATTTAAAATTAGACTCAGGCCATTAAAGTATTTTTAAGTGAAAGTAGACTCAATTCCCTTTAAAATGATAGGTGGCTCGACTCGTACGGACTTACGGTTAATTAGTTATGATTTTATGAAGTTGCCCAAAAATCGCATCTTGTACAGACGGATTCCACGGAACCAAAAAAAAGGGATCCGCCCTTTATAAGATTTGGTGCCGTGGTCCTCTGAGACAGATTCACCAAAAATAGTATTTGACATAGAGAAAACGTGTGTGACTTACTAGATTTCATAGTAAACATATAATATACATATTTAACAACATATCTACTTATGTAACTTATCTTAAACATTTACAGAGGTGATTTTTCAACTAGATTTAGAGTTATCCCAAACACTCTTTTAAAATCATATTTCTTCGTAAATTTTCTATAAGCACACAATACAATACTTACTAGTTCTTTCAACAAACTTTTATTTTATTTTTCAAGAAAACCTTCAAGCTTGTATACAAAGTTACATTTAACAATAAAAATTCTAAGTATAACAAGCAAAACATTTTTCATATTATTTTTCGCTTCAATGGTAATTTGATACATGGATCGTACTCTATTTTAAAAACCATTTGTTTTGAAAATAAGAGCCACGTGGCTCTGATACCAATTGTGGAAACGTAGAAGGGGGGTTGAATACGTTACCGTTTAAAATCTTTAGATCTTTAGTATCAAATCGCTTATGAAGCTTGTTGTAATATGAAAGTTCCAATTATTGTTTGTGACCAATGTAAAGCATAGTAAACCATGTTGTCACACAAGCATTAACATCAAACCACATCACAAGCAATAGTATAGTGCAACTATAAAAGTAAAGAGATAAAGAAAGGAAAGTGCAAACCGAACACGATGATTTATAGTGGTTCGGTCACGGATCTCCTTTCCGCCCTACTCCACTCCCCGAGTACCCAACTCGAGAGTTACTTCACTAAATCAACAAGCTCCCTTCTCGGCGGAGAAAACCTTACAATCGCCGCTTACACTTTTTCCGGTACAAAGCTAAATACCGAGTTCTAGTTCGAGGTAGAACCAACCTAACGTCGCCTATACAATATTTCCGACACTAAGCTAGATGTCGAGTTCTTTTACACGGGTACAACCACTCCCAATATGTTTTATGGCCCAACATAACAAACCTTGTGTTTTATGGCACAAACACATAAACCCTCTAATCTAGTTTGGTGAAAGTGTTGTTATGATGCAATGATGTTTACACTAATGATCCATGACACAAATGTCTAATGGATATGAATGACTACTTCTAAATGAACTTCCATTGATAGGAAGCCTTCATGATGAAGATCACAAGTTCCCTAAACTTGTTGTGATAGATCTTCAGCTTGTGGTGAGTGGGGATGGCTAGATCTCCAAGCTTTCCTTGGTTGATCAATGTAGAGTATGCTTACAACAAAGATGAATGTTAGAAGCATTATGATCATGATCATTAGGGTGTTTAATGTATGTTACTACATTGTTAATGATTGATCTAAATGTATGCAAGAAGGTGGAGAAGATGTGTTTTTAAGTGGTGAAGAAATGAGAAAACAATGGGCTTCTATTTATAGGCAAAAGGGGACAAGAGCGTCCACGGACCACGGTACCAAATAAAGGGTTCCGCCCTTTATGCATTTTGGTGCCGTGGGTGCCTGACAAGAAATCTAAAAAATCTTTCTTCAAATCTTTTCAAGATTTTACCATATCTTACCAAGATCACATTTGATATATTGAGTGTCAATCTAACCAATATATTCAAGAGATCTTCCAAGGATTTCAAAGATGATGCATGCCATGATGTAACATGTATTTCCATTTTTAGATTAAAATGTTTATCAAAGTAAACTTGTAAAATGTATTATGTAACTAGTTAATAAAATGTCTAGTTACCTTTTGAAATACTTGTGAATGCAAAATGTAAAATGAGGTTCTAAATAGAATGGATAACCTTTTAAAATACTTAGTGACTCTAAACGTATTTTAAACATTCTATATGATTTGTTAATGGGTTTGATCATAATGCCACATAACAAACATGTACGAACCTGTGTTGTAACATACGAGGACTTGAGACATCGAGAGGTGTTGAATGTATGTTGAGACAAATGTAATTACAAGTAACTTGTACATTTTACGTTATGTATTACAAGTTACATGTTTGTCATCAATCAAAACCAACGAGACTGTATAGATTAAATATCATAATATTTGCACTAACACAACGGTTTTTCATTAAGAAATTTTATAAACAAATGAATAAGGTTTACATTATTCATAATTAGTGCGGAAATACAGGCCCATAATAATAATAATAAAGCGGTCCCAAAAATGTCCAAGTATCCTATGACCATGCCAAAAGCCTCCAAAGTAATCTATCACCTTAAGAACCTGAAAATACATGCTAAAAGCGTCAACACGAGGTTGGTGAGTTCATAGGTTTGAAATAAAGTAGTAAATCAGTTTTGTTGTGCAATGATAAACAAGTAGGACATATGTATAAGTAATAGTGTTGAGCAAGTAGTAAAATGAAATGCAATCCACACCATGTAATACACATCATGAAATCCGACCACCACGTGGTCCCGTGCACAATAGGAATCCAATCAGCTATTATCGCAAAACCAGCTAGAGCTAAACTATTGGATAAATGAAATCTGACAACCAGTCCCAAAGACTGTTGGCTAAATGTAATCATGGATATCCAACCCGGTCGCTATGGCTAAATGAAATCTCTCAACCACTACAAACACTCATGCACACAATTACATACACATATATGTCCCAAAATGAAATAATATGAATTTAGCACAGCGAAAGAAATAATGTTATTGTAGTGACAACTGAATAACTGAATAAGTTGTTTACGAAGCAAATAAAGTTTTCAAAAATCAAGTCATTTGCAAATGTTGGGATTTAGTAAAAAAGCATGTAATCTCCCCAACTATAACACCCCCAAATTTGGCATAGCGGAAGCATTCGGGAATTGGGGTGCTACTAATTGGTATCATATCACAAAGTATAGAAAAACGGTTTTTCATTAAGAAATTTTATAAACAATGTGACAATCCGTACTTTCAGGTCATTTCTCGACACAATTCATGTCTCATTATTTCAACATTTTTAGTAAACTTGGTTTACTTGTTTCAAATTCGCGTAACCTTGGAGGTTTAGCGGCGAATTCATGATCATGACATCACGTACATTTCATATGGACTATGATTAGTCTACAATTCATTAACATCATGTGCATCTCATTAGTTTATTCACGACATTTCATTTCATATTTTACGCGTAAATTTTTATATTTAATATTCCTTATCGCGTGAGTTTTTATTTTGTATATTTAATCCATTACTTTCAAAAATGATCCCGATGTATTTTTAAACTTACATTTAGTTTATAAAAACTATATTTTTAGTTTTCCTAGTGTTTCAAATTTATTTGGTAAATAAATCGTAAAAGTTTAATTATTACGTCGTTTTTCTTAAAATTATACGATAATTATTTTATCACTCAATTTTCACAAGGAAAGTATTTTTACAATTTTTATCATCTCATTACAATCTATTTTGACCTAATAAAAACTTACTTGCACCAAAAATTTCCATTTACCTTTACTTGTACATTTTCCTACACTTTTACTTACACTTTTTATTACAAATTGCTACAAATTATACACAATACATTTAAAAAAAAAATATATATATTTTGGGAACCAAGTCCCCAAAACCGCCCTTGGGGAGGGGTGACCATTAATGATGGAATGGCCTTGGATTGATTATGTTTTTACACTTATACAAAAGTCTTACTTCAATTATCAATCTCATTCCATTCACACAATTATTCTACAAGTGTTAAAATTTCCTCTCCTTGTTCCTTGCTTCTCCATAACCGGTTCCAACATCAAAGAAACATGGGATCAAGATTTTGCAAAGTTCAAGTGTTTACAACCTAGATTATATCCTTTATATGGTTTTGAAATAAAAACCAAGGATATTTAAGTTAATCCTTGTTACCTACACCTCTTCACTATCACTTGTAAGCATGTTTTATTCATTTTCAAGTTTCCTTTTCATCTTCATGTGTTTCTTTTCATTTTTGGAGATATTATGCAAGTTATGTGATTTATACCATTTATTTCATGATTTTTGAGTTTTATATACTTATGGTCATCCTATAATTACTCCCATGGTATTCTTTGGTCTTGATGGTGATTAGGAACCCATGACACCCTAAGAAGGTGTATGGTAGGATTAGATTAGTTTTGGAGTTGATTTGAAGGGATTAGAATAGGTTTTGTCCGAGAAAAACTATTTTCGATAACTATATTTTACGTTCTGTCCTTAATTCGAATTTCTGGAAAAACCTACTGTTGGTACGACTTTTTGGCCTTGATTTTTAGAAAATATACTTAAAAACGAATCCGTGGCCGCTTGAACGGAATAAAACGGACTTATAACGAAGAAGTTATGGATGTTACAAGTTTGACGACTAAAATTATATTTTTGAAATTTCAGCAACATGTTTTTATCTTGTACGGGTCAAAACGAGCCTTAAGCTTCACAAATTATTTCGACTTCTCAAAAATATATTAGTTTACTTTGATACGAAGCTAAGGACGTATAAAACGTAGAAAACGGATTTGAAACGACAAAGATATGCACTTTTTCATAAACTTGCCGTAACTAATTTTCTGCACACTATTAGCCAAAAACCACCATCTTTAACCCTTATTATCTTTATGTTCGAGACCTTTTGGACGAAAACTCCTGAACTGAAACTTTTAGATATCGATACAAACTTTCCAAAACAGTCGAGTTCGTTCTCTAACGATCGACGTACACCATTTTACGACTAGTTTCCCAAAGCCATTTTTGGTAATTTCACGATTTTTCCGACGACATTGTTTTACGACGAAAAGTGGTAATTTCTCTAAAAATCATTATAAAACCATTGTAGGATGACATTTTGACGTAAAAACATGTAAAGTCATTTTTGATTGGTCAAGACGTCAAAAGAGTATTTTTCGACGATGTGTAATATTTTCAAAACTCGTAAATGGTATAAATAACATATCAAGTGCATGCATAACATTACATTGCAACTCATGACATATCAAATCATTCGTAATAGGTCCCGGTTAACGCATCACTTTAAACCTCGGTGTACTCACTTTTGCCATTATTCCAGTTTACCAAGTGAGTTTTCATAGCCCCTGCTTTTTACTTGTTTTCATAAATATTTTGGGGGAGATACATGCTCAATTATTTCATAACTATCATGATTATTTGAAACTACATGCTTAGCCGAACTGAAATGCTTAGTCATGCGTAGTAACAGTTTTGCCATACTTAGAACTTTCATATTATATTCATTGAGCTAATGGTCTTGGTATATTCATTGGGCTAATGGTCTTGGTATATTCATTGAGCTAATGGTCTTGGTATATTCATTGGGCTAATGGTCTTGGTATATTCATTGAGCTAATGGTCTTGGTAATATCATGAACTAATGGTCTTGGAACGATTTGAACCACACTCATATTCATTTGAACCTAAACTCTACATATTCTGGCAATGGGTTGTGAACACACAGGTTGCAAGTTTTGTATGGGCGGGACTTGGAACTGAGTGGATTTACAATGCCTTTGCTGCATAAACGACTTCGATACATTGAGCCATGCACTATATTGTGAATTCGTTTGAAATCATATGTTTGAACATAAACTATACACATTCTGGCAATGGGTTGTGAACACACAGGTTGCAAGTTTTGTATGGGCGGAACTTGGAACTGAGTGGATTTGCAATGCCTTTGCTGCATAAACGATTTTGAAAGGGCTTTTCATTTCAAAACAAACTCTATGAACTCACTCAACCTTGTGTTGACACTTTTAGCATGTCTTTATCTCAGGTATCTAAGGCATTCACTTCATGGCATGCATTTGGACACATCATGGAGTCGTGATGACGACGCGTCTTACTTGGGCTTTACGTTCTTTAAAACATCGTTTGAATTGTAACAAACTTATTTCCGCACAAGTTGATTTACATTTGGGACCTAATTTGTAAACTCTGATTGTTTTATTAAATCAAACGATGTTCTTTTCAAACGACACTTTAGGTCGCTCAATATAACTGTGATTGTGATGCTATGACAGTCAATCCCCGTGAATTCCATTCCACGCAAAACAAATAATTTGGGGTGTGACAGATTGGCATCAGAGCTTTAGTTATAGAGAACTAGGTTGCATCATTGACCCTAGACTATAACTACATTATCATAGCATCTCATCATTTCATCACAAGTACATGTTCACTTCACATGCGGTCATATGTACATTTTGTTATTCACTTTCATTTCACATCGATTGTCTCATGGATGCCCTTAAATGCCCATCCCATTATCTTTTCCCCATACTCTAACGTAGAGAATTCCTTGTCATTCCCTATCACAATTTTTATATCATTCATCATCCAATTTAATGCCGAGATAAACGTTTAAATAGCTCTCACTCCTTCGTTTCACCACTAACATGTCGAGTTACACTTTATTCACACATTAAGTCTCTAAACCATCATACCTTGAAGCACTTACAACACCTCATAACCCACCCTCGCGAACCCGATCATTTCAAAAAAACTTCAAACTTATCGCCTCTTATCACATCTCTTTAGAACGCTTTATTATTAACATCGGATTTTGCTACGTCTCACATTTTCTCTTGTTTTGAAGAAGATATGGCAATCAAGAAAGCTAGTTTGAAATGACCCAAGCGGCTATTCAGAAGTTAGTGAATGATAGCATTGTTAATGCTCTAAGAGTCGAAAAAGGGAAACGTTGGGCCGCCGGCCGCTAGACTAGCTCGTAATGCAGAGGATCAGGGGTTAAGAAATGTTCGTACAAAGATTTCAAAAGTGGCGAACCCACCAAGTTTAGAGCGACGGAAGGAGCTACAGCAATGGTACGATGGTTTGAAAAGTTGGAACTGTTTTTGCTTTGTAACCGTCCGGATGATAGTAAGGTCAAATTTGCTACGAGTACTTTTACTGATGGAGCATTGTCTTGGTGGAATTCATATGCTCAACCGATTGGAGTGGAGAATGCTTTCAAGCTTACTTGGGAGCAATTCAAGAGTTTGGTGACTCAGAAGTTTTGTCCTCGAACGGAAGTGAAAAAGTTGGAGACGGAGTTCTATGAACTAGAAACTATTGGGTATGATATTGACACTTACATTCGGAGATTCCAAGAATTGGCCGTGTTATGTCCATCTATGGTTCCGGATAATGAGAAGCTACCGAGGCTTTCATTGATGGACTTCGAAATTATTCAAGGTGACGTGACTTTCCCGACCAGAACGATTGAGGAAGCTATTCGATTGACTCAAAAGCTCATGGCCCAGGTAGTGAAGAGAGGCAAGTACACAAACACCAACCAAAACCACAACAACCCCAACAATGCACTAACTACTACAATAACCAAAACAACAACAACAACAACGGCGATAACCAACTCAACAACAACAAAAGGAAATGGGAAGACGACCAAGGAGATTATAACAACAACAACCACAACCACAACACTAACCATCATAAAGAGGGCAAGAAATAATGGTATATGTTGCCGCACCAATAAGCGCGAGGTTATGTGGAACCTACCCACTATGTAATCGATGTAAGTATCATCACACGGTCTTTGTCCCGCTAAGTGCTACAAGTGTCAACCGGGACACCTTGCCGGAATTGTAGAGGCAAGGCCATGGTTACATGTTACATATGGGAGCAAGGACACTATCGGAATCAATGTCCTCAAAACCAAGGTCAACAAGTCGAAGGTGCTCATGGGAATGTGTATATGTTAGAAGGAGCTAGTCAAGGTATCAACGGAAGACCAGAAGTTCGGAAACTAATTTATTTCTCCTTATGTACTATGTTGTACTAATTTTATGTCTTCCATCGTATCCAAACTTTAATAACGATGTACTACTTTTGCTAAACTACTCGTTGTAAAATATTCTCATCTATCGTATTTTATTTCCTTTCGATTCATATCATTTGAGGATTTTAATTCCTTTTTATTTTAACTATTATTTTAACGACACTTCTCCATGTCTTCTCTCCTCGGTGTTCATCACAATTTTAACATCACTGACTCAACACCAAACAAACATATGAGTCGATTAGTCCAAGCATTGCATAGTTACTCCTAAATTATACATAGACTGATCACCTATGTCTAATGTGAAGAATCATGCAATGAAGGGAGTAGTAGGCTTATATGTGTAAGCAATTCCGTAATCGAGCCAAATTTTCAAAAGATTTTCTTCAAACCACTTATTTCCAGCTTGATCCGCGTGAGTTTTGTTTGATGAGTTGCAAAGATAAAGCTAGAAACAAGTTGTTACCTAAACCGATTTAGCCTAATCGTATGACACTTCTTGTTTGATGAGTTGTGGGATTAAGTAAAAATCGGTTACCAAAAAGTCTTTTGAGGGTTTTGCTCGGTAATGGGAAAGTTTGCCACATCAAACCCTAAACCCGTTAGACCTAAAACATTGAATTCAAGGACTGAATTTTGGATGGGCTTAATGTGACAATCCTGCATTTCAAGTCATTTCTGACACAATTCATGTCTCATTATTTCAACATTTATAGTAAACTTGGTTTACTTGTTTCAAATTGAACCTTGAGGTTTAGCGGCTAATTCATGATCATGACATCACGCATATTTCATATGGACTATGATTAGTCTACATTTCATTAACATCATGTGCATCTCATTAGTTTATTCACGACATTTCATTTCATATTTTACGCGTAAATTTTTATATTTAATATTCCTTATCGCGTGAGTTTTTATTTTGTATATTTAATCCATTACTTTCAAAAATGATCCCGATGTATTTTTAAACTTACATTTAGTTTATAAAACTATATTTTTAGTTTTCCTAGTGTTTCAAATTTATTTGGTACATAAATCGTTAAAGTTTAATTATTACTTCGCTTTTCTTAAAATTATACGATAATTATTTTATCACTCAATTTTCACAAGGAAAGTATTTTTACAATTTTTATCATCTCATTACAATCTATTTTGACCTAATAAAAACTTACTTGCACCAAAAATTTCCATTTACCTTTACTTGTACATTTTCCTACACTTTTACTTACACTTTTATTACAAATTGCTACAAATTATACACAATACATTTAAAAAAAAAATATATATATTTTGGGAACCAAGTCCCCAAAACCGCCCTTGGGGAGGGGTGACCATTAATGATGGAATGGCCTTGGATTGATTATGTTTTTACACTTATACAAAAGTCTTACTTCAATTATCAATCTCATTCCATTCACACAATTATTCTACAAGTGTTAAAATTTCCTCTCCTTGTTCCTTGCTTCTCCATAACCGGTTCCAACATCAAAGAAACATGGGATCAAGATTTTGCAAAGTTCAAGTGTTTACAACCTAGATTATATCCTTTATATGGTTTTGAAATAAAAACCAAGGATATTTAAGTTAATCCTTGTTACCTACACCTCTTCACTATCACTTGTAAGCATGTTTTATTCATTTTCAAGTTTCCTTTTCATCTTCATGTGTTTCTTTTCATTTTTGGAGATATTATGCAAGTTGTGTGATTTATACCATTTATTTCATGATTTTTGAGTTTTATATACTTATGGTCATCCTATAATTACTCCCATGGTATTCTTTGGTCTTGATGGTGATTAGGAACCCATGACACCCTAAGAAGGTGTATGGTAGGATTAGATTAGTTTTGGAGTTGATTTGAAGGGATTAGAATAGGTTTTGTCCGAGAAAACTATTTTCGATAACTATATTTTACGTTCTGTCCTTAATTCGAATTTCTGGAAAAACCTACTGTTGGTACGACTTTTTGGCCTTGATTTTTAGAAAATATACTTTAAAACGAATCCGTGGCCGCTTGAACGGAATAAAACGGACTTATAACGAAGAAGTTATGGATTTTACAAGTTTGACGACGAAAATTATATTTTTCAGAAATTTCAGCAACATGTTTTTATCTTGTACGGGTCAAAAACGAGCCTTAAGCTTCACAAATTATTTCGACTTCTCAAAAATATATTAGTTTACTTTGATACGAAGCTAAGGACGTATAAAACGTATAAAACGGATTTGAAACGACAAAGATATGCACTTTTTCATAAACTTGCCGTAACTAATTTTCTGCACAATATTAGCCAAAACCACCATCTTTAACCCTTATTATCTTTATGTTCGAGACCTTTTGGACTAAAACTCCTGAACTGAAACTTTTAGATATCGATACAAACTTTCCAAAACAGTCGAATTCGTTCTCTAACGATCGACGCACACCATTTTACTTAATTAGTTTCCCAAAGCCATTTTGGTAATTTCATGATTTTTCCGACATTGTTTTACTACCTAAAAGTGGTAATTTCTCTAAAATCATTATAAAACCATTGTAGGATGACATTTTGACGTAAAAACATGTAAAGTCATTTTTGATTGGTCAAGACGTCAAAAGAGTATTTTTCGACGATGTGTAATATTTTCAAAACTCGTAAATGGTATAAATAACATATCAAGTGCATGCATAACATTACATTGCAACTCATGACATATCAAATCATTCGTAATAGGTCCCGGTTAACGCATCACTTTAAACCTCGGTGTACTCACTTTTGCCATTATTCCAGTTTACCAAGTGAGTTTTCATAGCCCCGCTTACTTGTTTTCATAAATATTTTGGGGGAGATACATGCTCAATTATTTCATAACTATCATGATTATTTGAAACTACATGCTTAGCCGAACTAAATGCTTAGTCATGCGAGTAACAGCTTTGCCATACTTAGAACTTTCATATTATATTCATTGAGCTAATGGTCTTGGTATATTCATTGGGCTAATGGTCTTGGTATATTCATTGAGCTAATGGTCTTGGTATATTCATTGGGCTAATGGTCTTGGTATATTCATTGAGCTAATGGTCTTGGTAATATCATGAACTAATGGTCTTGGAACGATTTGAACCACACTCATATTCATTTGAACCTAAACTCTACATATTCTGGCAATGGGTTGTGAACACACATGTTGCAAGTTTTGTATGGGCGGACTTGAACTGAGTGGATTTACAATGCCTTTGCTGCATAAACGACTTCGATACATTGAGCCATGCACTATATTGTGAATTCGTTTGAAATCATATGTTTGAACATAAACTATACACATTTCGGCAATGGGTTGTGAACACACAGGTTGCAAGTTTTGTATGGGCGGAACTTGGAATGAGTGATTTGCAATGCCTTTGCTGCATAAACGATTTTGAAAGGGCTTTTCATTTCAAAACAAACTCTATGAACTCACTCAACCTTGTGTTGACACTTTTAGCATGTTTTATCTCAGGTATCTAAGGCATTCACTTCATGGCATGCATTTGGACACATCATGTAGTCGCGATGACGACGCGCCTTTACTTGGGCTTTACGCTTTAAAACATCGCTTTGAATTGTAACAAACTTATTTCCGCACAAGTTGATTTACATTTGGGACCTAATTTGTAAACTCTGATTGTTTTATTAAATCAAACGATGTTCTTTTCAAACGACACTTTAGGTCGTTCAATATAACTGTGATTGTGATGCTATGACAGTCAATCCCCAGGAATTCCATTCCGCTGCAAAACAAATAATTTGGGGGTGTGACAAACAAATGAATAAGGTTTACATTATTCATAATTAGTGCGGAAATACAGGCCCATAATAATAATAATAAAGCGGTCCCAAAAATTTCCAAGTATCCTATGACCATGCCATGCCAAAAGCCTCCAAAGTAAGCTGTCACGATAAACCTGAAAATACATGCTAAAAATGTCAACACGAGGTTGGTGAGTTCATAGGTTTGAAATAAAGTAGTAAATCAGTTTTGTTGTGCAATGATAAACAAGTATGACATATGTATAAGTAATAGTGCTGAGCAAGTAGTAAAATGAAATGCAATCCACACCATGTAATCCACATCATGAAATCCGACCACCACGTGGTCCCGTGCACAATAGGAATCCAATTAGTTATTATCGCAAAACCATTTGAGCTAAACTATTGGATAAATGAAATCTGTCAACCAGTCCCAAAGACTGTTGGCTAAATGTAATCATGGATATCCAACCAGTCCCGACGACTGTTGGCTAAATGAAATCTCTCAACCACTACAAACGCTCATGCACACAATTACATACACATATATGTCCCAAAATGAAATAATATGAATTTAGCACAGCGAAAGAAATAATGTTATTGTAGTGACAACTGAATAACTGAATAAGTTGTTTGCGAAGCAAATAAAGTTTTCAAGAATCAAGTCATTTGCAAATGTTGGGATTTAGTAAAAAAGCATGTATTCTCCCCAACTATAACACCCCCAAATTTGGCATAGCGGAAGCATTCGGGAAGTGGGGTGCTACTAATTGGTATCATATCACAAAGTATAGAAAAACGGTTTTTCATTAAGAAATTTTATAAACAAATGAATAAGGTTTACATTATTCATAATTAGTGCGGAAATACAGGCCCATAATAATAATAATAAAGCGGTCCGAAAAATGTCCAAGTATCCTATGACCATGCCATGCCAAAAGCCTCCAAAGTAAGCTGTCACGATAAACCTGAAAATACATGCTAAAAATGTCAACACGAGGTTGGTGAGTTCATAGGTTTGAAATAAAGTAGTAAATCAGTTTTGTTGTGCAATGATAAAAAAGTATGACATATGTATAAGTAATAGTGCTGAGCAAGTAGTAAAATGAAAGGCAATCCACACCATGTAATCCACATCATGAAATCCGACCACCACGTGGTCCCGTGCACAACAGGAATCCAATCAGTTATTATCGCAAACCAGCTGGAGCTAAACTATTGGATAAATGAAATCTGTCAACCAGTCCCAAAGACTGTTGGCTAAATGTAATCATGGATATCCAACCAGTCCCGAAGACTGTTGGCTAAATGAAATTTGTCAACCACTACAAACACTCATGCACACAATTACATAGACATATATGTCCCAAAATGAAATAATATGAATTTAGCACAGCGGAAGAAATAATGTTAGTGTAATGACAACTGAATAACTGAATAAGTTGTTTGCGAAGCACATAAAGTTTTCAAGAATCAAGTCATTTGCAAATGTTGGGATTTAGTAAACAAGCATGTATTCTCCCCAACTGTAACACCCCCAAATTTGGCACAGCAGAAGCATTCGGGAAGTGGGGTGCTACTAATTGGTATCATAACACAAAGTATAGAACAACGGTATTTCATTAAGAAATTTTATAAACAAATGAATAAGGTTTACATTATTCATAATTAGTGCGGAAATACAGGCCCATAATAATAATAATAAAGCGGTCCCAAAAATGTCCAAGTATCCTATGACCATGCCATGCCAAAAGCCTCCAAAGTAAGTTGTCACGATAAACCTGAAAATACATGCTAAAAATGTCAACACGAGGTTGGTGAGTTCATAGGTTTGAAATAAAGTAGTAAATTAGTTTTGTTGTGCAATGATAAACAAGTAGGACATATGTATAAGTAATAGTGTTGAGCAAGTAGTAAAATGAAATGCAATCCACACCATGTAATCCACATCATGAAATCCGACCACCACGTGGTCCCGTGCACAATAGGAATCCAATCAGTTATTATCGCAAACCAGCTAGAGCTAAACTATTGGATAAATGAAATCTGTCAACCAGTCCCAAAGACTGTTGGCTAAATGTAATCATGGATATCCAACCAGTCCCGACGACTGTTGGCTAAATGAAGTCTCTCAACCACTACAAACACTCATGCACACAATTACATACACATATATGTCCCAAAATGAAATAATATGAATTTAGCACAGCAAAAGAAATAATGGTATTGTAGTGACAACTGAATAACTGAATAAGTTGTTTGCGAAGCAAATAAAGTTTTCAAGAATCAAGTCATTTGCACATGTTGGGATTTAGTAAAAAAGCATGTATTCTCCCCAACTATAACACCTCCAAATTTGGCATAGCGGAAGCATTCGGGAAGTGGGGTGCTACTAATTGGTATCATATCACAAAGTATAGAAAAACGGTTTTTCATTAAGAAATTTTATAAACAAATGAATAAGGTTTACATTATTCATAATTAGTGCGGAAATACAGGCCCATAATAATAATAATAAAGCGGTCCCAAAAATGTCCAAGTATCCTATGACCATGTCCTGCCAAAAGCCTCCAAAGTAAGCTGTCACGATAAACCTGAAAATACATGCTAAAAATGTCAACACGAGGTTGGTGAGTTCATAGGTTTGAAATAAAGTAGTAAATCAGTTTTGTTGTGCAATGATAAAAAAGTATGACATATGTATAAGTAATAGTGCTGAGCAAGTAGTAAAATGAAAGGCAATCCACACCATGTAATCCACATCATGAAATCCGACCACCACGTGGTCCCGTGCACAATAGGAATCCAATCAGTTATTATCGCAAACCAGCTGGAGCTAAACTATTGGATAAATGAAATCTGTTAACCAGTCCCAAAGACTGTTGACTAAATGTAATCATGGATATCCAACCAGTCCCGAAGACTGTTGGCTAAATGAAATTTGTCAACCACTACAAACACTCATGCACACAATTACATACACATATATGTCCCAAAATGAAATAATATGAATTTAGCACAGCGGAAGAAATAATGTTAGTGTAATGACAACTGAATAAGTGAATAAGTTGTTTGTGAAGCACATAAAGTTTTCAAGAATCAAGTCATTTGCAAATGTTGGGATTTAGTAAACAAGCATGTATTCTCCACAACTGTAACACCCCCAAATTTGGCACAGCAGAAGCATTCAGGAAGTGGGGTGCTACTAATTGGTATCATAACACAAAGTATAGAACAACGGTTTTTCATTAAGAAATTTTATAAACAAATGAATAAGGTTTACATTATTCATAATTAGTGCGGAAATACAGGCCCATAATAATAATAATAATAAAGCGGTCCGAAAAATGTCCAAGTATCCTATGACCATGCCATGCCAAAAGCCTCCAAAGTAAGCTGTCACGATAAACCTGAAAATACATGCTAAAAATGTCAACACGAGGTTGGTGAGTTCATAGGTTTGAAATAAAGTAGTAAATCAGTTTTGTTGTGCAATGATAAATAAGTATGACATATGTATAAGTAATAGTCTTTGAGCAAGTAGTAAAATGAAAGGCAATCCACACCATGTAATCCACATCATGAAATCCGACCACCACGTGGTCCTCGTACAACAGAATCCAATCAGTTATTATCGCAAACCAGCTGGAGCTAAACTATTGGATAAATGAAATCTGACAACCAGTCCCAAAGACTGTTGGCTAAATGTAATCATGGATATCCAACCAGTCCCGAAGACTGTTGGCTAAATGAAATTTTTCAACCACTACAAACACTCATGCACACAATTACATAGACATATATGTCCCAAAATGAAATAATATGAATTTAGCACAGCGGAAGAAATAATGTTAGTGTAATGACAACTGAATAACTGAATAAGTTGTTTGCGAAGCACATAAAGTTTTCAAGAATCAAGTCATTTGCAAATGTTGGGATTTAGTAAACAAGCATGTATTCTCCCCAACTGTAACACCCCCAAATTTGGCACAGCGGAAGCATTCGGGAAGTGGGGTGCTACTAATTGGTATCATAACACGAAGTATAGAACAACGGTTTTTCATTAAGAAATTTTATAAACAAATGAATAAGGTTTACATTATTCATAATTAGTGCGAAATAGTGCCCATAATAATAATAATAAAGCGGTCCCAAAAATGTCCAAGTATCCTATGACCATGCCATGCCAAAAGCCTCCAAAGTAAGTTGTCACGATAAACCTGAAAATACATGCTAAAAATGTCAACACGAGGTTGGTGAGTTCATAGGTTTGAAATAAAGTAGTAAATTAGTTTTGTTGTGCAATGATAAACAAGTAGGACATATGTATAAGTAATAGTGTTGAGCAAGTAGTAAAATGAAATGCAATCCACACCATGTAATCCACATCATGAAATCCGACCACCACGTGGTCCCGCAGCACAATAGGAATCCAATCAGTTATTATCGCAAACCAGCTAGAGCTAAACTATTGGATAAATGAAATCTGTCAACCAGTCCCAAAGACTGTTGGCTAAATGTAATCATGGATATCCAACCAGTCCCGACGACTGTTGGCTAAATGAAGTCTCTCAACCACTACAAACACTCATGCACACAATTACATACACATATATGTCCCAAAATGAAATAATATGAATTTAGCACAACGAAAAGAAATAATGTTATTGTAGTGACAACTGAATAACTGAATAAGTTGTTTGCGAAGCAAATAAAGTTTTCAAGAATCAAGTCATTTGCACATGTTGGGATTTAGTAAAAAAGCATGTATTCTCCCCAACTATAACACCTCCAAATTTGGCATAGCGGAAGCATTCGGGAAGTGGGGTGCTACTAATTGGTATCATATCACAAAGTATAGAAAAACGGTTTTTCATTAAGAAATTTTATAAACAAATGAATAAGGTTTACATTATTCATAATTAGTGCGGAAATACAGGCCCATAATAATAATAATAAAGCGGTCCCAAAAATGTCCAAGTATCCTATGACCATGTCCTGCCAAAAGCCTCCAAAGTAAGTGTCACGATAAACCCGAAAATACATGCTAAAAATGTCAACACGAGGTTGGTGAGTTCATAGGTTTGTTAATAAAGTAGTAAATCGCTTTTGTTGTGCAATGATAAAAAAGTATGACATATGTATAAGTAATAGTGCTGAGCAAGTAGTAAAATGAAAGGCAATCCACACCATGTAATCCACATCATGAAATCCGACCACCACGTGGTCCCGTGCACAATAGGAATCCAATTAGTTATTATCGCAAACCAGCTGGAGCTAAACTATTGGATAAATGAAATTGTTAACCAGTCCCAAAGATCGTTGACTAAATGTAATCATGGATATCCAACCCCCAAGACTGGCTAAATGAAATTTGTCAACCACTACAAACACTCATGCACACAATTACATACACATATATGTCCCAAAATGAAATAATATGAATTTAGCACAAAGGAAGAAATAATGTTAGTGTAATGACAACTGAATAAGTGAATAAGTTGTTTGCGAAGCACATAAAGTTTTCAAGAATCAAGTCATTTGCAAATGTTGGGATTTAGTAAACAAGCATGTATTCTCCCCAACTGTAACACCCCCAAATTTGGCACAGCAGAAGCATTCAGGAAGTGGGGTGCTACTAATTGGTATCATAACACAAAGTATAGAACAACGGTTTTTCATTAAGAAATTTTATAAACAAATGAATAAGGTTTACATTATTCATAATTAGTGCGGAAATACAGGCCCATAATAATAATAATAATAAAGCGGTCCCAAAAATGTCCAAGTATCCTATGACCATGCCATGCCAAAAGCCTCCAAAGTAAGTTGTCACGATAAACCTGAAAATACATGCTAAAAATGTCATCACGAGGTTGGTGAGTTCATAGGTTTGAAATAAAGTAGTAAATCAGTTTTATGTGCAATGATAAACAAGTAGGACATATGTATAAGTAATAGTGCTGAGCAAGTAGTAAAATGAAATGCAATCCAAACCATGTAATCCACATCATGAAATCCAACCACCACGTGGTCTCGTGCACAATAGGAATCCAATCAGTTATTATCGCAAACCAGCTGGAGCTAAACTATTGGATAAATGAAATCTGTCAACCAGCCCCAAAGACTGTTGGCTAAATGTAGTCATGGATATCCAACCAGTCCCGAAGAATGTTGGCTAAATGAAATCTGTCAACCACTACAAACACTCATTTACACAATTACATACACATATATGTCCCAAAATGAAATAATATGAATTTAGCACAGCGAAAGAAATAATGTTATTGTAATGATAGTTGAATAACTGAATAAGTTGTTTGTGAAGCACATAAAGTTTTCAAGAATCAAGTCATTTGCAAATGTTGGGATTTAGTAAACAAGCATGTATTCTCCCCCAAAAGTGTTTTCAAAAAAAGTAAAGTATGGGTCATGAACTCACCTCGATATGAAGTAATGCAAGGATCATAACTGACACAACTGGCATCAAGAGCATAAAATAACAATATTGAGAGCACAAGTACAAAGGTACGGGATCGATACAACCTAATAAGAGTTTGCTATCTCATAAAAAATATAGCAAAGCAAATGAATTTCCGAAAGGTAACGTGTCTTAGTTGTCGTGGAATATTCGTATCGTTAATTTCAAAAGTCCGTTATCAATATCTCAAAAAGATTAGTTTTGATGCTTCGTGTGGTGGTAAGAAAATATAAACTCGACATACAACTCACGCTAAAAGAGAATAATGAAAAAAATAAATCCAAAACGTAACTCATATGCACAATAAGAAAATACACAAGTAAGGCACAATTAGCAAATAATGAAAAGATAAATAGATGGTTAGGTTTTGATCGTTTACCCAATATTTCCCAAATATAATTTTACATTAAGTATGATTCATTATATTTTCGATTTTAATCAAAAGAATTTCATAAATAACGGTTAAATACGATTCGTTTATCAAAACACATTTCGATTATTAGTTAATCCTGTTAAATGAGTTAAAACAATTTAAAGAATTTATTAGTCCGTTTTGACGGTAATTATTATTTCTCGAAAGAACAAGTAACTGATCACTAAATTTTGAATAAATGAATTGCTAAATCTTCTAGTATATTGAAGATGAAATCAAACACGTAATCCCATTAGAAATTCATAGTTCCATGGCATTGAATTATTGTTGAAAACTTGTGAACAGCTTATAAAGACCTAGTTCATATTATGCAACATTAAACAATGTATAACCGATCTTCATTAATCGTAATATGGTGGGACAAATATGTGAACATGAAGGGACCAAGGTACAGATCAACATTTGTTCAAAAAAAAGGTACAGATCAACAATAAACAAAGTACATGTTTCTTTATCTAATAGAGTTTCTTTCGAGTTCTTAAAACATAAAACAAATTATTATAATCATAGATTATATATGTCGGCCATGGGATCATGAGAAAAAAATGGATATGGAAAAATAACGTTTGGGGATTAGGGTTCTGGTTTATAATCCAAGAGAAGTGTTTGATACTTCAATTTGATTTTTAGTTAAAATGTGCAAGGCACGTGTTATTAGCATTTATACCCCACTCTTTTTATTACTTTGCTGTGATTCTCATGAGAATGAAAATAGAAATGCCCCCCTAAAATGCCAATTCTTTGGTTTCTTTACTTTTTAAAGAGAATTAAAATCATGGAATGAGAATAAAAAATGTTTCCCACGTTTCCATTCTTCATGCGCAACAAACATGGCAATCAATTCATTTTTCCATTCTCACCACTCCTTTCCATCCTACCAAACAACCCCTAACTGATGGTATCAAGTCTCAAACAAATGCACCTCTTGTGACTGATAAACAGCCACACCCAAACACATATACGTTAACAAACAAAAATTGATACTAATCGAGACCCAAATCGGGTTCTAAACTTTTAATCCGAGAACCCCAAAAAATCAAACAAATATTTAAACTTCCCTTGCGTTAATGCTATGACCCGGACAGAAACGGAAACCCTCTCTGGTTGATAGACCGAATTGAAACAACAATCCAAGAAGTAACATAACAACATACAAAAATTTCAGATTCAAGACGTAATCCAAATCAAAATACTAAGGCATTCTAATCATCCCGTGACCACCACAGTACGAGTTTATACCACACGTTTCATGTTTTCAAAAACGTTTTAATTCAGATTTCCATTCCAAGATACTAGACCAACTCGTTTTATACTCAGTTTCAAATCAAAAATAATAATAATAAAACTGGGTTGAGGGTTTCGTATTATCTAAGAATCACCTATTCGTGACCCGAACATCACAACTAAACCCAATCTAAAACCTCCTTGGTGACTTGATAGCTTGAGAGCGATGGTGGCATTATGGTGACGGCTGTGATGACAGCAGATGGCCGCTGTGTGAGAAGAGAGGGGAGGCTGTGATACAATGGTGGCGATTGTGATGGGATGAGGGTGGTTGTAGTGTGATGATGGTGGTTTTATTGGTGGCGGCTGATGGCAAGGTGGCGGCTCGCGTTGGAGAGGGTGAGAGGAGGAGGGAAACAAAGTGCAGCTAGGGTTTGACATAAGAAAATGAAATGTAACACTACTATATGTTAAATACCCAAAACTTTAAAAAAATAAAATGAAATGAAAGTTTATAGAAGATGAGGGGGCGTGGGGTAAATTTGCCATAGGGACCAAAAGCGAAACTTATGAAATCTTTGTAAGTATTAAGCTCGGGGCTTAATTGGACAAGTAAATGCGTGAATTGAATTATGAAAATAACGTTATCGTGATTGGATTAATTTTTTCCATTAAAAACGAGTATTTACTTGACTAGTATTTTTATAATAATTATTTTAAAATGTTTATTGAGTTACGGTTGTCGACACGCGTTGTGTGCAACTTTTCTGTAAAACGAGATAAATTTTTGTTTTTCGATTCACAATGGCTCGTGTTGGATCGATATACTCTGACCAAACTAACTATATAGCTTGTAAGGGCTTAGCAACCTCGGATAAATCCTATGTTACTAACAATGAAACACTGATATTACTCTACTAAGTATGCGAAAACTACTTCAATAAAGCTAAGAAGAATAACTTAAACTTCAATGATTTTATTAATACTTTGAACCTGCTTGATACATAGATTCACTAAAAACCCTAATAACTCTAATATCGTACTTTGTAAATTCTAAATCACGTATCTCTAATGCCAATCTAGGGGTCCTTTTATAGGCATAAGGAGTACCCTAGTCGGTTTCCAATTACAATCCTTGTACGACAAGTAATTCTAAACTAAGAACATTCTAGAACTACATAACTTTCCATAAATGATATAGCAGTCCTTTAGCCTTTCCAGTACTTTGATGCGAGCAGTACTTTGACTTTCAATAAGCAGTACTTTGACTTTCTTCAGCACTTTGACATTCTTCAGTACTTTGTCTTTTATATCCCAACAATCCTCCCCTAACTTGAATTCTACTTTCTTGATTTCAAGTTCCTTTGTATGTTTATCATCTTTAACATCTTTGTCTTCAAGGAAAGATTGTGTCTTTATCTTCAGCCTTGTCTTGTACTCTCTGTGCTTGTAAAATCATTAAAGTAGTCTTTATAAGCAATCCTTTTCAAAGAATCATTATCAGCAACCTTCATCTTTTCAGCTTCTCAGTAACATATGGCAAATTGTACATCAGATCATAAAGTTTCAGGTGTCTATTCTCATCACTTCCAGGTGTGTTAACTCCTGTGGGAGGTGAATCATTGAAAATTTAATGGATTTTGATGTCTCTTTACCAAAGTCATTAACTCTGGATTAGCCAATGTTTAAGTGTGTAAAACCATGGTACATTGATAACCATATGATTTTTAGCAAATCATCAGCTATCAACGGATTTGTTTTGTCTTTACCAAAAGCCGTACCCTTTTGGACTAGTTAGTTCTTACTACCATGGTGAACTAATTACCATATAAATGGTTTTTCCACAGCCTTTACCACACGCCATTTTCTTGTGGGCCAGCCAACTCTTCATTTATGAGAACATGGTGAGTTGAGTACCATACAACTTATTGGCAAGTTGTCAACCATCCAACGGATTTGAGATATCTTTACCAGAGCCGTTTGCTCATGGATTAGTCAGTCCTTATATTTAAACATGGTGAACTGATAACCAGTAGTTGTTTTAGTGTAGAGCACCTTTACCAAGTTAAACCATCTCAAAAACCATTTGTTGCTGTTATCTTGTGCTTCAAAAAGTATTTTTCATTTTACAAAAATTGCTTATTTATTTTCATTAAAAGACTGTTACTGGTTTTAAGCTGCAAGCAGTACTTTTGGTAAAGTACTGTTTGTCCAGCAGTACTTTGAATAAAGTACTAACTTTTCAAAAATTTATATATAATAAACCATACCAGTATTTATGCATCATCTTCAGCCATAGTTGTCCATTTGATAAATAATTCAATGACCATAAGGGCTGTTTCATTCTCTTCTTCAACCTCCATACCATGATCTAGCATCCTGATCATAAGATCTCTTGTCAATGGATATCTTCTTTTTGCTAGCATGTGAATCATGATCCCATCTTCTAACTCCAAAACATGCACTCCTGATTCTTCAAAGAATCTCCAGCTAGTAATCTCCCAAACTTCTTGGTTATTCCAGATTGCATCGGTGCTTGTTTCTTCTGTCTCCCAAATAGTTATAAGATCTCCCAACAAGACTAAGCCAACTCCAGTTGATGGAATATGCTCAAAATACTCTTGCACTAGTTGATACAGGTGAAACAGATCTTCTCTATCTATCAAATGCAGTACATCCCACAGCAAATTAAATACTCTAAAGCTTTCATCTTCTCTATGGAACATAAGATAGTCTCCTTCCTTTGATTCTACAACTTCAAATGTAGACATCTTTGACTTTTTTACTGCAACATCTTTGGACTTAGAATGCTCAAAATCTACAACTCTTAAGTAATTCCTCAGCTCATCAACTGTATCTGTTCTTAATTGTATCTTCTTTGATGGCTGTTCATCACCAGTTGTTCTCTTTCTCTTTAAAATCCTTTTTCTTACATCCTCATTCTGCTTTTCATCATGAAAAGGAATAATACCAGCCACTTCCTTTTGATAAGCTTCTCTAACAAAATCATACAAAATTTTCAAATCTATATATTTCAATTTATGTAAACCTCAGATATCCTCTACCCTTTAGATAGGCCATCATAGCATTCCTTTCCTTAGCAATACTCTGAGGACTTCTAGGTATAACATCTGGCTTTTCTGGTAAGGCAACTTCAAAGATCCAATTCAGCTTGTAGCTTCCTAGCAGCTTCTTCATTCTTAGCCACTTCAATAGCTCGCAATTCTGCCAAAGTAAGCTTCTTCTTTTTCTTTGTTTCTACCAGTTTACCTTTTCCTTTGTCTTTAGGATCTAAAGTAGGTTGAGAAGATTGCAAGACTTGAGGTTGTTATTGTTCAGCACCTGGAATACTAATACCTCTTGGTCTTGACATGTTGAGCATAATATCAGCAATGGTCTCATCATCACTTGCATTATGTTCTACTTTAGATTTACCAGCTTCTTCTTCATGTAGGACTGTTGAAGGACCAGCTTCTTCATCAAAATTTAGGGTCCTTGGTGTTATAAGATCTTTCCTAAACGTTCCTTGAAAAGCAGTACCTTGATCACCAGCACCTTGAGCATCAACACCTTGATCACCAGTATTTTGTACACCAGTACCTTGAGGCTCAGATTTCTCAGTTTCTTTAGCTTCTTTTTGTGAATCATCAAAAGTATCAGCATCTTCATAAGTTTGAGCATCTTCATTCAAATTCTCTTGCTCTAAATTCCTCCCCAATTGGAATGAAGAATGCTTGTGAATCTTCTTGCCTTTAGAAGCCTTCTTAAACTTCTTACCTCTCTTCTGAGACTTGACCCACAATTTGTGATGTTGAACTAATGGCCAGACAAAGTTCTTCAATCTTCTAAATTTGTTGTTCAACTTCACCAGTTGTGCAGCTTGAGCTTCATAATCTTTCTTTAATCTCAAAAGCTCCATTGTCAAAGCATAGTTATCCAGAACTTGACCCTCAGTAGCCATATCTCCCTCATCTTCTCCAGATGTATGAGACCCATCTGTGGAAGTATAATCATTGGGAGATGATGGTGGGTTGACCTCTGGTTCTGAATGTGCAGTACCTTGCAGTGATGCAGTACTCTCCCTAGAAGCAGTACGTTGAGGCACTTCATGTTCTGGGGATGAAGCAGTATGTTGAGAAGCAGTACCTTCCCTTGAATCTGGAGGCTCATTTTCTTCACTTAAAGAAGCTTCATCTCTAACTGCTTGCACTACCTCCATCATGTAAGCTGTTAATGGTGTATCCCTCCCATAAAACTTGTCACTCTTTCTAGCCATGAAAGTAAATACCTTGGGTGGAAGGACTACAGCAGGTAGCAAGCTAGAAGGTTTAGGCTCATCCTTAAGCTGTTTGTTCAAGAAGATTTGAACAAATCGAGGGTACATGAGGAATGGTGAACTATTGGAGATGTGAGATAGCATACCATCCAGAATCATTCTTGAAAAGTTAAAGAGGTGATTGGTAGCTAATCTCACTATAGCAGATGCAATATTTGATCCAAATTGTTCCCATGAAGTACTCTTGGGACTTAGGCAATGTAGTAAAACATGGACTAGATACTTCCATTGAGGACTGAATAAGGGTTTCTTAGAAGTTGTTTCAGTGAGAGACCCTTCATACCCAATATCCCTTAATGTATCCCAAAGAACTTGTTTGTCAAAACGAATAGCCCCTTCCTCATCATCAAACAATAAATCTTCTCTAATGGTGGCTTCACTAACTCTAACTATCTTCCCAAAGAACCTTAGCCTGAATGTAGGATTCATCATATTGCATATGAGATCTAGCAGTTGCCCAAAATTGTTGAATCCAGGGCTCAATGATGTCAGGTTCAACCAAAAGCGCATAATTGATTGATGATCCAGTGAGGAAATCAATTATGTCATGAAAAGCGACATTGGATGGTGTCTTGTCTAAGTTAGCAATCATGTTATGCTTACTAACAATGTTACGATTAGCCATTGCTTGCAGAAGAATGTATGAAACGGTTAAGATGAATATGAGAAAAATAAGGAAGAGATGGATAAGTATAAAGTTGAGAGTAAAAATCGGAGGGAATTTATTTAAGGGCAAGATTTAAAAAATCACAGCCCAATTAATAAAGTTACCGTTTGTTTGAATTTTACCCCTTATTTTGACCGTTGGAACAGTACGTTGACAAGACTGCAGTGCTTTCCACGTAAGCGACTTCCAAAGCAAGATTTCAGAGCAGTACTTTCCGAGAAACTCTAAGCAGTACTTTCCATCCTCTTCTTCACAATAGCAAAAACCTCAAAAAGCATTGTATAGCCTCCCCTTAAATAATGCATGAGACTAATTAACTAACTAACTAATAAGTCCTCCCCTTAATTGTAGCTTAATAGTTAATCATACCAATACTCACCATTATCATCTGTGTGGACCTTGATAATATTAATGAGCCTATGCTCATAAGAATCTCGAATAAAGTGATGCCTAATCTGAATGTGCTTGGTCTTGGAATGATAAACAAGATTCTTCACAATGCAAATTGTACTCTCATTATCAATGTTGATAGGAGTATTCTTAAAATTGAATCCATAATCCAAGAGTTGATTCTGCATCCACAGTACTTGTCCACAACAGCTTGCAAAGAACATATTCTTCGCTTCAAGGATGATGTTGCCTGCAATAGTTTGTTTCTTACATTGCCATGAAACTAATCTTCTTCCAAGATATTGGCATCCTCCAGTGGTTGATCTTCTATCATAATAATCACCTGCATAATCATGCTGAAAAAGCTTCCAAGTGAAAAGGTGAATCCTTTGGATACCACAACCCTAACTTAGGTTGTTGTTTCAAATAACTAAAAATCCTCTTGACTGCATTCATATGAGAGACCTTAGGTGAGACTTGATATCTTGCACACAAACATACAACAAACATGATATCAGGTCTAGATGCAGTTAAGTACATAAGACAACCAATCATTGATCTGTAAAGCTTGACATCCACAGCTTGTCCATCTTCATCCTTTCCTAATGAGTTGATAGCTTTTATGGGTGTGGTGACAGGCTTCATAGCATCGAAGTTAAACTTCTTAAGAATGTCAGTGACATACTTATCTTGACTAATGAAGATTCCAGCCTTTGATTGTTTAACTTGAAGCCCCAAAAAGAAAGTTAATTCACCCATGGAACTCATTTGAAACTCTTGTTGCATGAGATGCTCAAATTCTTTCACCATTTACTGTTTTGTAGCTCCAAAGATAATATCATCTACATATATTTGAACAAGCATTATGTCCTTTTTGTCTCTCTTGATAAACAAAGTCTTGTCAATTGCTCCTCTCCTATAACCATGTTGCAATAAGAAAGTGGAGAGTCTTTCATACCAAGCTCTAGGAGCTTGATGAAGGCCATACAGAGCCTTAATAACTTTGTAGACTTTGTTTGGATGTATTGGATCCTCAAAACCAGGAGGTTGTTTCACATAGACTTTCTCTGTAATCTTGCCATAAAGAAAGGCACTCTTGACATCCATTTGATAAATAGGAAAGCCCATATAAGATGCAAAAGCAAGGAATAATCTAATGGCTTCAATCTTTGCTACAGGAGCAAACACTTCATCATAGTCCACTCCTTCTTCTTGTCTATATCCTTGTGTAACTAATCTTGCTTTGTTCTTGATGACATTCCCTCTTTCATCTCTCTTAACTCTAAAAACCCATATTGTACCAATGACTTTCTTTCCATCTGGTAAATCACATAATACCCAAACGTCTTGATGCTTGAATTGAAGAAGTTCTTCTTGCATGGCTTCAACCCAACTCTCTTTAGTTAATGCTTGAGCTACATTCTTCGGTTCTTCGTGAGAGATAAAGCAAGTGAATAAACATGTTTGTTGATCCTTATGATTCAGCCTGTTTTGTTTATACACAAAGCTAAGTAAAGCATTGTGTGGCTTAGAGAATCCTTTAACTTTGGTTCTTGTGAGCACCCCTGATGTATAAGGTCCAATGATTTGACCAGCAGGATGATCTTTATGAACTCTTAATAATATAGGAGTCTGTGGAACTTCAAGGTCATCACCCAAATTTGTGATTTCAGCTCCTTCATTGGAATTTGAGAAAATACCTTCATCATCTAACTCATCATCATTGTCTACTAACCCAGGCATAGTTGGATCATTCAAACCATCAAAAGTACTGTCAATTGATGCAGCAGTACTTTGATCCAAAGTACTGTGATCTAAAGTATTGTGAGGGTAATCTGTAGACTTACCCTTTTTCTTTGCTTCTTCATAAGCTCTTCTTTGATCATCCTCATAAGATTGTGCTATTGTTTCTTGAAAAAGCATCCTATTAAGCTCATCTTGGAGAGCTTGATCTTCATCAGACAATGTGGATTTTGGTTCATCAGTACTTTTCTCCTTCTCAATAGTTATAGGTTCTTCATCGTGAACAACATCAGTCTAATATTGACTCCATGAACAATGTAATCAGTAAATCTTCTTCATTGTGAACAACTTGATTTTCTTCTCACACAGAACATAGTTCATAGAGGAGTCAAAACATCAAGATCAAACATCCAATCAGGACCTTTACCTTTTGATTTTCTTGATCTTCTAAAAATTCAACATGAAGAGAATCTTGAACCTTTTTGGTGACCTTGTTGTATACTCTAAATCCTTTGCTATTGGTACAATACCCCAATAAGTATCCTTCATCTGACTTGCCATCAAATTTTCCCAAAGTATCAATAGTATTGAGAATAGTCAGAGGACATCCAAAAGGTTTCATAAAATGAATGTTGGGTTTGTTTCCCATAAGCAACTCATAAGGTGTCTTCATCTGAGGTTTAGTGACTAATACTCTATTTAATACATAACAAGCACTTACATGCCTTCACCCAAAATGAATAGGTAATAGAGAATCGCAAGCATTGTTCTCCGCTTCTATCAAGGTTCTCGTTTCTTTCTTTCGCAACACCATTTTTGTGGAGTTATAGCAATGCTAAACTCTCTCTTAATTCCTTTCTTGGCACAAAATTCATCCATAAGCTTGTTTTTGAATTCAGTCCCATTATCACATCTAATACCTCTTACTTTGAGTCTCAATTGATTTTCAAGGGCTATTATAAGATCATGAATAGCATCAAAGGTGTCATCTTTAAATCCTAAGAAAAAGACCCAACTAAATCTACTACAATCATCTGTTACAACTAAGCAGTACTTCTTCTTGTTTAAGCTTGCAACAGAAGCAGGTCCAAATAGATCCATGTGCAACAACTCTAAAGGTTCTCTAATACTTCTTTCCTCAATCTTCTTGCATGAAGCTTTGTGTTGTTTACCCTTCTTGCACGCCAAACATTGTTAGGAATTGGAAATTCCATAAGTAAAGTGTCGGTCACCCCAAATATTATCTAGCATAAGTTAGATCGTAGATTTGTAGTTATTTACATTATTCAGTAGTTAATTAGTCATTTAGTAGCATAGAATAGTTTAGTGCAAAACCGTGGAGGAAGGACGGGTCTTTACCCATTGTATACCTGATCCACAGCCGCCGAGGTCGCTTATTTTGTAAACTATAAATACCCTCTACCTTGCAAGGTAGAGGGTTGGATGTTCTTTGGTAATCTAACCTTACATGAGTTTCTCTTTCTAGAATATCCCACTTTCTTTCTCTCTTAAATCATCTATACGCCTAAAGTGTTAATGTTATGATGTGTATGTGAAATCCAATATGTTACAATTGGTATCAAGAGCCATGATTAGATCATCTCTTACATATCTTTGGATTTCTAGTGGTTTTTAGGTGGTTTTTGAGTTTGAAAAAGTTTAGAGGTTTTTGCATCATTTGGTTGATTTCTAGTGTTAAAGTTTCGAGTTTGATTGTACTTTTGTGTTTAGAATCATCACAAGTGTTTAGGTTTTGATTTTGAAGGCTTGAATCATCGTGGTTGGGTTGTTTTTGGATTGAAAAGTGGTGTTTATGTGTTTTTCTAGCTAGCGACTTGAGCCACGGATAATTTACCTTGTTAGCGACTTGTTTTGTTATTTGGTAGCGAGTTGTTGTTGAAGGTCTTAGCGAGTTGAGCTAGCGACTTGTCTATTGAGACAAGCCGACAAAAAGTACACTCAGTGGATTCTCCACTACGGTAGCTTACTTGGTGTAAGTTACCGACTTGTACTTTATATTGTTAGCGACTTGGTCTTAGCGAGTTGGTACCTAGCGAGTTGCTATTTAGCGACTTGATAAATTAGCTTACTTGGTTCTTAGCTTAATTTGTCAAAATTTTGCTAGAAACTTGGATCTTAGCAAGTTGGCATATAGCTTGACTTGACCGTGTTTTAGCGACTTGGGATTATAGAGACTTGGTACTTAGCTAACTTGGTTTAAGGTTACGTAGCGACTTGGTTGATTCTTGTCTGAATACGGTTTTCTCTTGATTTAGTAAAATCCTGTGAAAGAATCTATTTCCCGGTTTAATCATAGAGCTATAATATCCCGCTTTAATCAGTAAACATGTATACCAACGCATCTACATTCATCTCCATCGTGGTCGAGGTCGCTCATGCGTAAGATACTCGCCAACACGTAATTTCTTACATCACTGATCCTTTAATCACCAAAGTACTTGAACTCTATGATACCTCACATAACAATGAAACTGGTTGCATTTCTGAATGTCCAAGCTTGATTGATTCATCAAAGTGTGATCTTAACTCCTCACCATCTGAGTCAAACCTCAACGAACCACATCTAATGAACAATGATGCTAAGCAAATGGAGTACAACATTGAGCCCTATCAACTACTTCATCAACATCTCAAACTACTCTTATCTACTACTATGGATCGAACAAGCAAGGCTATCCTTCGTCGACTTTCCCACTTTGACCGTAACGTGTTACTCAACTTAGAACAACCGAGGTGTCAAATTACCAATGAACAGCTTCTCAACCTGATAAATCTAATGCGCTCTTCAAGTAATCTTCAATCAATTTCAGCCACTTAAAAGGGGAATATTCCTCGATTTTGATGATGACTTGACTGAATCTCATTCAAAACACACCGAATGGAAATCCATGAGTTCGTAAACACCTTTATTCAACTTATGGGTAATGTGGAAATATATATTAGGGAGGCTGCTAAAGAGAATGACAAGGTGAATGAAATGAAGGGGTGTCAAGTGATGCAATGGGAAGATTTTGATAGGTCATGCAATGGATCAGGTAAACCAATGAATGATACCGAATGCAGAAGTTCAGCTTAAAATTAAAGAAGATGGAGACAATCATCGATCTTAATGACTCAAGGTCGAAAAGGTTTCATGTGATGAGGTACACTTAACTAATCAGAGTAATTCATATGTTAAGAAACCCGATTCTAACTCGATCTTAATATCGTGAAATCGATCGTGGTTGAGCCCAATCTAAAACTGTTAAAGCTAATGACATGATTGAAAAAGGGTATATGATGAACTTTCAAATAAATACTCAATTCTTGAAAAACATTGTATTTCATTGGAAATTGAAATACAACAAAAGGATGAACGCTTTTATGCAAATAAAACATGCATTAATCAGAATTTCGAATTTCGAGAATTTTTGAAATTAATCAATTAAAAACCCATTCAGTGACAAAGACTCAACCATATGCAATCTGAAATTATTACTCTCAAATGTGCAAAAGTATGACTGTCATGAGATGAGTGATACACTTGAATCTAGAAATGCTGAGCTTGCTCTTTGTGTGTCCAACCTGTTAAGAGAAAATGAATCATTAAGAAAGAACTTAGAGGAGACCAATTCCAAATTGATCAATCAATCTAACATTTTGTTGAATGACATTGATGCCCTCAAAGCCCAAATTCAGGATAAGTGCTTCAATATTGTTGCCTTAAAAAATGAGCTTAGGAAATCTAGTGGAAATAGGGTGAATGATGAGTGTCTAAATACTCATCATTTTTGTACCATTTAAACTGCAAAAACATCTGAAAACACTCAGAAATGCATCAAAATGATAAAAATATCACAAATAAGTGTTTTATGTGTTTTAAATGCAAAAATATCAAAATCTGGTGAAAAACGTATCAAGTTTGCATAATTGGCAGTTTTAGTCCCCCAAGTTTCAAAAGTTGTCAAAAACAGTCCCTGGTAAATCAAAACAAAGAAAAATATCATTTCAAGTCCCTAGGGATTCATGAGTTGTCAAAATTGGTCCTTGAGATTTAAAATTGCAAAATTACAACTTAGGTCCCTAAACTTTGAAAATTGTCATAAATAGTCCTTGGAATTTTGAAAATGTCAAAAATAGTCCTTGTACTATTGAAACTTGTCAATTTTGGTCCCTTGAAACAACTTTGGAAAATGGCAGAATTGGTCCCTCAAAAAAAATCATAAATTGCAAAAAGGTCCTTGTTTATCTAATCCTTTAACCCCTTTGTGAACCTTGGCCCCTGCCAAAACCATTATGACCCCTGCCATTAGCCTTTTTGACCCCTTTCACATATTAAACCCCCCAAGTCAACACCTAGTCAAACTTCACCCCTATCCCGCCCACCTTATCTCTTCTCCTTCCTCCCACTTGCCTACATCTCTCACCCATCACCTCTCCCCTCAGGCCTTATCCCTTCAACCCTCACCCCCTCATCATCACACCTACCCTCCACCACCCCCCAGTTGCAAATTCAGAGCCCCACTGCCAAAAAAAACACTTTCCCGCCAAAATTGATCAAATGGCCAATATGCACTCAAGTCATCCAATGGTTGAGATGAAAGGTGGGATTTGCTTAGAGAGGTGAGAGAAGCATATTGGTGTATAAAAAGAAGCAAGAGAAGGAGAGAAGACAGTAGTACTTAGTTTTAAATATTTATGTATGTCGTTTTTTATGTTTATGTTTTAATTAAGCTCTAAAGTTGTAATCTCCTGTTTTTAAGAACTAAACTTAAGTTGTTTTGTCATTGTAAGCTACTTTCAAGCATCAATTCAGAGTTATACTAAGTTCCATGTTTTTATGTTTACTGTTGAAGAGTTCAGTTTCATGTTCCTAAATTAAGGCTTTTAGTAGTTTATTTTTAAATTCAAATAAGCTCAGTTAAGCTATTTATAGCTTTTGGTAAGCTTAAACTTCATTTTTAAGCAATATTTGTGTTTGGTCAACAAAAGTCAAACTGAGAAGAGATATTGGTTCAAGCAGCTTTGGAAATGGAATGGGGTTGATGCAAGTCTTGATTTAGGTTGGAAATGACTTAGAATAGTGGTATTGGGTTCTCGGTTTAAGCCGCAAAATAAGTCGGACACTTGTAGTGTTTATCTCATTTTCATTTTTAATTCAGTTTGCATATTGTGCTTGTATTTGAAGCTGTGGTCATTAAATAGTTTAGACCTGTTTAATTAGTGATAACTAGGATAAGTAGACTCAGTTTAAGTGAGAATACAAGCTAATTCAGTGGTTAGTTTAGTTTAATTTACAAAACAGTTAATATAAAGAGTGTTTGGATCAGTAGCTTGTTTGAGCTTGAGCTCTTGTTTGTGTTTAAAATCTGTCTTCTAAGTCTCCTTTAGGCACCTTAGGATCATTTTAGTCATTCATTTGTGCATCAAATCAGTAGAAGTCAAAATCACTTTTAAACTGTCTTAAGTTCACATCTGTTGGAATTTTGCAAAATCAAAAACTTGTTTTGTGGTCAAATATCACTAGAGTAGCTTGCATCAGTTTCATTATACCATAAAACATCAATCTCAGTTAATAATTTGGTTTCAAATCTCATAAAAGTCAAAACTTCATAACTGTCAAAAAGTCAAAAATGTGTTAAAGTCAGTTTTGGGAAAACTTTGAGGACCTTTCATTGATTCATTCTTGGATCAATTTAAGTGAAATTTTGGGTTTTGCAAGATCAGTTGGTCAAGGTTGGATAAATAATTTTAGTTGAATTTTAGTAATTTTCTACAAGCTCCAAAATAGCTTGTCAAAGAGGTCAAAAATGCCCTGTGACAGAGCATAGTCACCAGAGTAGTTTCTCAGGTTCTTGCAGAGCTTGTCACAAGCTCATTAGATCTTCTCTTGGTCTGGTTTTTGGTTTTTAAGTAGCTAGCCAGGTCTAGTTTAGGTTCCAATATCTGGTTTTGATTTCCTGCTCATTGGGTAGCTTATTTTCAAGCTACAACTTAGTAGCTAAAACTGTTTTTTGGTACTTAAGCTCAAATCATCAAAAATGAGTAGCTTGTAATTTAGAGGTTTAGGCCAGTTGTAATAAGTTGATTTTAAGTAGTTTTAACATATTATAGCTTCTGTGAAAGTTTGGTGCTCATTTGTGGCCTTTGGCTTATTTCAAGTGCTTATTACTTAAGCAGTTTCACTGCAGTTTCATAATCCTACACATAAGCTATTGTTTTTATATTTTTCATAGATTCATAATATTAATTTAGACTTTTCTTGAATTTTTCATATTTTTCTATCACTGTTTGATATTTTTCCTCATTTAAAACAGTTTTTAGGCCTTTTTAATTAGCTTTTAATACAATTAAATCAGAAAAACTTCAAAAAATAAGTTTTCATTTTTCCTAGGTTAAGATAAATATAAAAAGTCAAAAAATTATTTTTCCAGATTTTTCATAGTTAAATTTGTAATTTTTAGCAACTTAAGTAATTTTAAATAGTTTTTAATTCATAGAAAATATAAAAATAATCAGAAAAATACAAAATTAGTTTTGAAAATTCTCTTTAGTTATTTTAGATTTTTCTAAGTCATAATTTCATTTTTCTAGCTTTATTTAATATTTTCTTGTATTTTAGGCTATTATTAAATAGGTAAAATTAGTTTTTAATTAATAATAATTAAATAAATAGTCATAAAAATAATTTTCTTTTTCTAAAAATTTTCTCTTATCATTAGGTTTGTAAAAATGTCATTTTTATATTTTTAGGATTAATATTGTTTCATTTTCACATTTTCTTTTATACGTCACGTAGTTTTTAATTTAAGTTTTATAAAAGAAAAATCAAAAACATCAATTTAAAAATAGTGATAGCGTTTATTTAATATAATTTAGCTTTTTAATTTTCTTTAATTTGCATTTAAGCCCCTGTAATTTATAAACTTTTTCTTTAGTTATAATCAATCATATCTCTTTTTCTGTTCAAATTCTCTCGATCACTATACGTTTGATTATTCTCGCACAGCTCGTTGGGACTTAACGACCTGGGGAAACACTATACTCTCCTGGACTTCATTGCATTGGTGTCTGAACTGTTTTAAGTTTATTACGGTTAGCCATTCACAAGTGGCTAGCTTGTGTGAGATAACTTGACGGTTTTGCACGAATCAAATTTTTACGCCGGAGTCAAGCTAATTATCTTACGCTTAGCAGATTAGTGATTTGAATATTCACTCCTTGTTCATACCATCTATATATCTATATATATTTTCTTATAAAAAATCCAAAAAACCCAAAAACATCAAAAAACGTATAAAACACAAAAATATTTTCCTTTTTTTTCTATATATATATATATCAAAGATAAAAATACAAAAAGATTTGTCGTTTTCTTTGTTTAATAATAAGAACATAAAAAAATTACCACCGCAAACCAAGGCAGTGTACTACCTAACTGGGGGTACGACCATAATAAATTCCCGAACCAAAGATTAAAACTTGCCTTTGTGTCCTTGTGAGTGGTGTACCTTTTTCAAAGAAGCCATTCATCTTGTGATTATTGGTTTAAGTTCACTGTTGTTTTGCCTCGATATTGTTTTAATTGGATTTGTTGTTATATCAAAATTTTCAAAACCATAAAACCCAAAAAGATTATTCTTACCGCATTTTCATAATTCCTTTCCTTGACTCTGAGATCTCTTAGAGTTAACTCTAGTGTATGCGCACTCGCTCTTCTAGGTCTGTAAGCCCATTTCGTGAGCTTATCAAGATTCCAAGAAGGCGTTTCCGTAGACTTTCGCCCCATCGGTCGGATCGAGATCCGGACGCCACACTACTTCCGTTGTCATGGCGAAGAACGTCCTATGTGTGAGCTTGTCCAGGCACCCATCGATGGGTATGGAGATGCTATTGTTATTCCGACCATTGTGGCTGAAAATTTTGAACTCAAAACCGGTTATCAATCTTGTAACCTCAAGTTAATTCTATGGTTTTGAGCGGGATGATCCTCATGCTCATATTCGATGGTTTAACAAGATTGCATCTACCATCAAATACAAGAATGTCCCTACAGCTGCTGTCAAGCTTCTTCGTTCCCATTTTTCCTGAGGGCAAGCCGATTTGGCTTGAAAACAACCCCTAAATCAATCAAACATGGGAAGACCCGGTGAAGAAATTTGTTAACGAGTTCTATCCACCTTCTAAAACCACGAGTCTTAAAAATGAAATCATCAAGTTCACACAAAAGTTTGATGAACCCTTCAGTGAATCGTGGGATCGTTTTAAGGAATTGCTCGCAAGAAATGTCCTCACCACGGTTTCTCCGAGTTGATGCAACTCGACACTTTCTATAATGGAGTGAGTCAATCTGATCAAGATTCTCTCAATTCCTCTGCTGGAGGAAATTTCTTAAGCAAAACTGTAAAAGAAGCTTTAGCGATCATTGAAAACAAGTCTAAAGTCCGCACTGCACGAAGCAAGCCGGTTGTTTCCCAAGTCAGTGTTGGTCCTTCTACTTCATCCCCCGTGAGTCAATCTAGCACCGATGCTAAGATTGACAAACTCACGGAAGCATTTTCAGCCTATCCACTACGCGAGTAAGACTATGACTGAAGCTCAAACCTATTTCACCACTACAGAAAAAGAATTATTAGATGTGGTGTATGCGTTTGAGAAGTTTCGGCCATACCTTATCTTGACCAAATGCGTGGTGTATACGGATCACTCGGCTCTCAAATATCTCTTTGCAAAACAAGATGCAAAGCCGAGATTGCTCCGTTGGGTTCTCCTCCTGCAAGAATTTGATATCATTATACGTGATAAAAAGGAGCCGAGAACCCGGTCACGATCATCTATCCCGCCTAGAAAACCCTCACCAGATGTGTTCGAGAAAAAGGAAATAAATGAAACATTTCGCTCTCGAAACACTCAATGTGGTTTCTTTTCGTGGAGACTCTTCTACCCCATGGTTTGCTGACTTTGCAAATTACCATATGGGTAACTTTGTGGTGAAAGGGATGTCGTCCCAACAGAAAAACAAATTCTTTAAAGATGTAAAACATTAATTCTGGGACGACCCCTACTTATTCAAAATTTACGCGGATCAAGTCATCAGCGATGTGTGTATGGTCGAAGCCATTGACATTCTCAAGGCTTGCCATTCGGACCTATCGGGGACATCATAGCCCCAACTACACTGCCAAGAAGGTGTTTGATTCTCGATTCTATTGGCCCACAATTTACAAGGATGCCCATGAATTTGTCAAAACCTGCGACGCTTGTCGGCGTCACGGAATATCTCATTAAAGAAATGAAATGCCGCAAAACGCCATTCAAGTGTGAGATTTTTGACATCTGGGGCATTGACTTTATGGGGCCATTTCCTTCGTCTCGCGGCAATAAATACATACTCGTGGCCGTTGACTATTTGTCAAAATGGGTTGAAGCTGAAAGCTTTGCCTACCAACGATGCCCGAGTTGTTGTGAAATTCTTAAAATCTCTTTTTGCTAGGTTTGGAACTCCACGAGCTATAATCAGTGATCGTGATCGGGTGTACTCCATACAAGCTTGTGTATGGAAAGGCATGTCATCTGCCGGTTGAGCTTGAGCACAAGGCATACTGGGCCTTGAAACATGCCAACTTCGATATTCAGACAGCTGGTGATCACCGAAAAGTTCAAATGAATGAATTAAATGAACTCCGTGATCAAGCATACGAGAACTCTTTGATCTATAAAGAAAAGACAAAGAAGATTCACGACTCCAAAATCAAAAACGCGCTTTCAACGCCGGTGATCGAGTCCTTCTTTTCAATTCAAGATTGAAGATTTTCTGGGAAACTAAAATCCCAGTGGTCCGGACCATTCACCATCACTAAAGTATTTCCTTATGGAACCATTGAGTTATCTCAACCCGATGGTCTAAATTTTAAAGTGAATGGTCATCGATTGAAGCACTATTTTGGAGAGGACATTCCTCCTGTGGTTGTGCCGGATCTACAAACTTTCCCCATGAACCAATGAATGCGGGGATCGAGTCAAGCTAACAACTCGGGAATCAAAACAAGATAGCACACCATATGGGTTTTCACCCATATTTCTGACTTCTTTCTACTTTCTACCACCCTAGTGTAGGGGAGTTGCCCCACTGCTGTATATAAGCAAAAAAAAAAAAAATCTTTCAAAATAATGGCCGTAGTATTTCCCTTTTACGTTCTATGTTTCGGCATAACCGCCGGTACTTTGAATATTGAGGGCAATATTCAATTCTAGTGTGGGGGGGAATTCTCATGAATTTTATCATGTAATTATACCGCCCAATTCCCCCATTTTTGGCCAAAATTTTTTTGGACTAAGTGTTTTGCACTTACTCAACTTACGGTTATCAGCCCGCCATGTCTAATAAACAAAAAGGATTGGCTAATCCAGGAGCAAACGGCTCTTGGTAAAGATATATCAAATCCGTTGACGGCTTGCAATTTTCCCAAAATTGTATGGTGTTCAGCTCACCATATCTTTAATTAGTGAAGAGTTGGCTAGCCCGCAAGTTTATGGCTTGTCGTAAAGGCAGTGGAAAACCATAATTGGTAATCAGCTCACCAAAGATAGTATATATTATCAAAGAGTTGGCTAGTCCGTAGCAAACGGCTTCGGTAAAGACAAATCAAATCCGTTGAAAGTCGGTGGTTTGCTCAAAATCATTTGGTTATCAGTGTACCAAGGTTCTTACTTGAACTGAAACATTTGGCTACTCCAGAAGTAATGGCTTTTGGTAAAGTGATGAAATCCATTAATTTTTCTCAAAACATTGCTAGGGACTAGCAATATCTTAGTGTGGGGGATTGATGAGTGTCTAAATACTCATCATTTTTTGTACCATTTAAACGCAAAACATCCGAAAACACTTTAAATGCATCAAAATGATAAAAATATCACAAATAAGTGTTTTATGTGTTTTAAATGCAAAAATATCAAAATCTGGTGAAAACGTATCAAGTTTGCATAATTGGCAGTTTTAGTCCCCCAAGTTTCAAAAGTTGTCAAAAACAGTCCTTGGTAAATCAAAACAAAGAAAAATATCGTTTCAAGTCCCTAGGGATTCATGAGTTGTCAAAATTGGTCCTTGAGATTTAAAATTGCAAAATTACAACTTAGGTCCCTAAACTTTGAAAATTGTCATAAATAGTCCTTGGAAGTTTGAAAATGTCAAAAATAGTCCTTGTACTATTGAAACTTGTCAATTTTGGTCCCTTGAAACAACTTTGGAAAATGGCAGAATTGGTCCCTAAAAAAAAATCATAAATTGCAAAAAGGTCCTTGTTTATCTAATCCTTTGACCCCTTTGTGAACCTTGGCCCCTGCCAAAACCATTATGACCCCTGCCATTAGCCTTTTTGACCCCTTTCACATATTAAACCCCCCAAGTCAACACCTAGTCAAACTTCACCCCTATCCCGCCCACCTTATCTCTTCTCCTTCCTCCCACTTGCCTGCATCTCTCACCCATCACCTCTCCCCTCAGGCCTTATCCCTTCAACCCTCACCCCCCTCATCATCACACCTACCCTCCACCACCCCCCAGTTGCAAATTCAGAGCCCCACTGCCAAAAAAAACACTTTCCCGCCAAAATTGATCAAATGGCCAATATGCACTCAAGTCATCCAATGGTTGAGATGAAAGGTGGGATTTGCTCAGAGAGGTGAGAGAAGCATATTGGTGTATAAAAAGAAGCAAGAGAAGGTGAGAAGACAGTAGTACTTAGTTTTAAATATTTATGTATGTCGTTTTTTATGTTTATGTTTTAATTAAGCTCTAAAGTTGTAATCTCCTGTTTTTAAGAACTAAACTTAAGTTGTTTTGTCATTGTAAGCTACTTTCAAGCATCAATTCAGAGTTATACTAAGTTCCATGTTTTTATGTTTACTGTTGAAGAGTTCAGTTTCATGTTCCTAAATTAAGGCTTTTAGTAGTTTATTTTTAAATTCAAATAAGCTCAGTTAAGCTATTTATAGCTTTTGGTAAGCTTAAACTTCATTTTTAAGCAATATTTGTGTTTGGTCAACAAAAGTCAAACTGAGAAGAGATATTGGTTCAAGCAGTTTTGGAAATGGAATGGGGTTGATGCAGTGCTGATTTGGGTTGGAAATGACTTAGAATAGTGGTATTGGGTTCTGGTTTAAGCTGCAAAATAAGCTGGACACTTGTGAGTGTTTATCTCATTTTCATTTTTAATTCAGTTTGCATATTGTGCTTGTATTTGAAGCTGTGGTCATTAAATAGTTTAGACCTGTTTAATTAGTGATAACTAGGATAAGTAGACTCAGTTTAAGTGAGAATACAAGCTAATTCAGTGGTTAGTTTAGTTTAATTTACAAAACAGTTAATATAAAGAGTGTTTGGATCAGTAGCTTGTTTGAGCTTGAGCTCTTGTTTGTGTTTAAAATCTGTCTTCTAAGTCTCCTTTAGGCACATTAGGATCATTTTAGTCATTCATTTGTGCATCAAATCAGTAGAAGTCAAAATCACTTTTAAACTGTCTTAAGTTCACATCTGTTGGAATTTTGCAAAATCAAAAACTTGTTTTGTGGTCAAATATCACTAGAGTAGCTTGCATCAGTTTCATTATACCATAAAACATCAATCTCAGTTAATAATTTGGTTTCAAATCTCATAAAAGTCAAAACTTCATAACTGTCAAAAAGTCAAAAATGTGTTAAAGTCAGTTTTGGGAAAACTTTGAGGACCTTTCATTGATTCATTCTTGGATCAATTTAAGTGAAATTTTGGGTTTTGCAAGATCAGTTGGTCAAGGTTGGATAAATAATTTTAGTTGAATTTTAGTAATTTTCTACAAGCTCCAAAATAGCTTGTCAAAGAGGTCAAAAATGCCCTGTGACAGAGCACAGTCACCAGAGTAGTTTCTCAGGTTCTTGCAGAGCTTGTCACAAGCTCATTAGAGCTTCTCTTGGTCTGGTTTTTGGTTTTTAAGTAGCTACCCAGGTCTAGTTTAGGTTCCAATATCTGGTTTTGATTTCCTGCTCATTGGGTAGCTTATTTTCAAGCTACAACTTAGTAGCTAAAACTGTTTTTTGGTACTTAAGCTCAAATCATCAAAACTGAGTAGCTTGTAATTTAGAGGTTTAGGCCAGTTGTAATAAGTTACTTTTAAGTAGTTTTAACATATTATAGCTTCTGTGAAAGTTTGGTGCTCATTTGTGGCCTTTGGCTTATTTCAAGTGCTTATTACTTAAGCAGTTTCACTGCAGTTTCATAATCCTACACATAAGCTACTGTTTTTATATTTTTCATAGATTCATAATATTAATTTAGACTTTTCTTGAATTTTTCATATTTTTCTATCACTGTTTGATATTTTTCCTCATTTAAAACAGTTTTTAGGCCTTTTTAATTAGCTTTTAATACAATTAAATCAGAAAAACTTCAAAAAAATAAGTTTTCATTTTTCCTAGGTTAAGATAAATATAAAAAGTCAAAAAATTATTTTTCCAGATTTTTCATAGTTAAATTTGTAATTTTTAGCAATTTAAGTAATTTTAAATAGTTTTTAATTCATAGAAAATAGAAAAATAATCAGAAAAATACAAAATTAGTTTTAAAAATTCTCTTTAGTTATTTTAGATTTTTCTAAGTCATAATTTCATTTTTCTAGATTTATTTCATATTTTCTTGTATTTTAGGCTATTATTAAATAGGTAAAATTAGTTTTTAATTAATAATAATTAAATAAATAGTCATAAAAATAATTTTCTTTTTCTAAAAATTTTCTCTTATCATTAGGTTTGTAAAAATGTCATTTTTATATTTTTAGGATTAATATTGCTTCATTTTCACATTTTCTTTTATACGTCACGTAGTTTTTAATTTAAGTTTTATAAAAGAAAAATCAAAAACATCAATTTAAAAATAGTGATAGCGTATATTTAATATAATTTAGCTTTTTAATTTTCTTTAATTTGCATTTAAGCCCATGTAATTTATAAACTTTTTCTTTAGTTATAATCAATCATATCTCTTTTTCCGTTCAAATTCTCTCGATCACTATACGTTTGATTATTCTCGCACATCTCGTTGGGACTTAACGACCTAGGGAAACACTATACTCTCCTGGACTTCATTGCATTGGTGTCTGAACTGTTTTAAGTTTCTTACGGTTAGCCATTCACAAGTGGCTAGCTTGTGTGAGATAACTTGACGGTTTAGCACGAATCAGTGAACACTAAGTTTGCAAAACCATCAACTTTGGGAAAGTCAACTGTTCAGAACCATTCTAATCATACAGTAGTTAAGCAGCCCAATGCCTTTAGAACTGAAAGATTTAAACCATTGAAATCTAGGCGTGCCTCCCAAGTTGATGATAATGTTGTTTTGACAAAACCAGACACTTAACTACTTCGTTCCGATATGATGAATCTCAAACCCCAGGTTAATGTTGAACGCTCAAAGATCAGAAATACTAGAAGTATTAGTAGTTCTCATAAGAAACATCAATTGGTGATCAATCCCTAAGAAACAAACAAATCACAAAAGGACCAATAGTCAAAACAGGGTAGTGCACACATACAAAACTACCAGTAGCTACTTCAAATGGATTCCCATTGGCAGATTATTTAAGTCTACAGGATCCAAACGGACTTACATACCTAGATCTTGTCTTAAGTGGATGCCCACAGGAAAACTCTTCAAGTATATTGAGCCTAAAGGGATCTCTAATAATGATACGACCATATCAAACTGTGATACATCCAATAGTGAGATTACTCATATCACTAACCCATACAATTGCAATTCTACATGTGCTTCTAGTACAATGTGCTCTCACCTTTTTCGTGTACAATGCTCAATTCAATCGGGAACTTAATGACTTGGCTTCCATCGTAAATGAATATAGCTCACTCGTGAGCTATAGCATTCCGTAATTGATATACCTCATACTTTGACTCCTATTCATCTTGAATCAGGACTCGCTCTTTCATATATGTGTTCGCTCTTACATATATGTGTACAAATTTCCAAAAAAAAAAAAAAAAAATTTAAATTATTTGTCATTCTTTTAATTCATAATGTTTAAAAATTCTTTTCTTTTCATTCATTCTAATAAAGGATATATCCTTCGTTATCGATAACATCTACGATCCTAGAAATGTCATTCAATAATGGCACAGGTTCATAGATGAAGTTCGAACAAATGATATATTCTTATAACGGGTGAGGTTAAATTCAATCAATGGTCTTTGGTGACATTGATTGAGGGGGAGAATGTTTCAAGTTATCTTGCTTATTTTGCTGTTGGTTATGTTTTGTGATCAAATGTAGGTTGTTAGTGTGTTTATCCATTATGTTTGTTTGCTTATCTTATTATGTTATCTCGTTATGCTATCTGTGCTATTTTGCAATCTGATAAGTTCATGAAACTAATGAGTCTCAGAACATAATGTGACAAGATAGCAACCTACTTTGTAAAGTCTTAGCAACTTGGCTTGGTAAATTTGAGGATAGAGACTTGCTTTGAAAAGTCTTAGCGACTTATTATGATTCTAGGATAGCGAGTTGCTAATCACTCACAAAACTACAGGGACTAAATATGACAACTTGGTAATCTTGACTTAAACCCCTCCCTATACCATTAGCTTACTTACCATTTGTTTTGTTTATTCAAAAATTTAAAACTCTATATTTCTCTTTCTCTCGTAAAATTGTTCGAAAGTTAGCGACTTAAGAGTGGTATGATTCGCATCTTTCCCTCTCTGCTCTATATTATATGTCGTAGATGCTTGACTAACACAACTTTTTACACACATCCCACCGAGCATTTGATCCGTATCACTTGATTCCGACGTAGGTTTGCTAATGAATATGCTCTAATGGAACCATTTTGCTTGTGTATTATGGTCGTTTTGGTGTTATTGGAATGTATTAATGGTGTTTGTATTGCGTCAATAGGGTGTCGATGAATGCGTTGAGTTTGTTGTTGTTTTTCGATTGCAAGTGTGTTAAATATTGTGTTGTAACCGGCCTATATTGCCTGGTAAGTATGCCCATGGATTGGTGTTGCATGATTGGTTGGTTAGTAATGATTATCTGTTGCATATAATGTGTTCTTGATAGCGACTTAGTAATGTTCATGTTAGCGAGTTAGTGTACAAATTCATCGTGGCGAGTTGTTGCTTTTAAGTGCGCTCAAGTTAGCGACTTAGTAAATGTAGCGACTTAGTGAACTGATTATTAGCGACTTTGATAGCGACTTAGTAGTATTTGTTGGTGGCTTAACTTGTCTTTACTGAGTTAGCGAGTTAGTAAATTTAGCTTAATTTAGTGAAACCGATTTGTAGCTTAACTTAGTAATTCATGTTGATGGCTTAACTTGTATTTATAAGTTAGTGTCTTAGTAAGTTTTCATGTAACGACTTAGCTTGGTTTAGCGACTTGTACATTTAAGATTAGCAACTTAATTGGTTTATTTTTATAAGGCTTACTAGGGTTATTAAAATGTTTTAAGGCAACTTGCTAGGATAATTTCATGCTTACAATTCGATTCGTGATTTCTCAGTAGAAACTTGTATTGACAACTTACTTTTTGTAACTCGCTATAACATTTCGTTTGAGCAAATTGTACGTGGATTATCTTGTAGCAACATAATATCACAACTTGTTTCATACAAACTGTTATATCATTTCCACACTTGTATCTTGTCTCATGATGTTATTTCCTAGCAAATATGCTTTGTAAAAATTTTAATTTCAAAACAACTCGTCTCATGAAATCTATATCAAATGGAGTCCTTATCCTTATACTATCGCTTATGCCACTCAATCATTCACTATTTGCTTATAGGAACCCCCTGCGAACTTCTAAGTTTGTGTGTTTATGTCATAAGAAAGTGTTCAATGTTGTCTTGACTAACCACATATAATCTAATGTGTTCCCAATCACTGTTATTGGTTGTGTATATCTTCGTGATCTTCAATGGCTATCACTACCTCACGAAAACATTACTTCTTCTGCTCCACCCAATGTTCTCTCAGACGAAGAAATTCTTCCTAAAAGTCAATGGGCAGAAATTGGAAAAAGTAACTATTATGTGGATCTACAAAAGTTGCAACAAAATCCTATCCTCAAAGTGTCTATTGATATCCTCAAAACACTAACTTCTTCGGTGCACTAACAAAGCAATGCACAATTCCCACCATTTACATACAACAATTCTGGAACACCCTTAAATGGAACAAAATCACAAAGAAAATATTCCCGCAAACGGATAATAGGGAATTTGAGATAAATCCTGATATTCTTAGCAAGGCTCTAGGAATCACTCCCTGCAACCCCAACATACGATCTATACCTCCACCTAGTGTCGACGATCTAATAGTCTTTCTTATTGGTTTGGGGTACCGACTAGCATTACAAGGGCTTCGACATCATCATCGGACACATGTATCAACCCCGGAGAGCAATGACAACATTTCTCAACTTGTGCTTATCCGCAAAACATCGGGTTTGATAAAGTGAGAATTCCCATCTTGCAAATTCTATGGGGCATTGTCAATAGTGTGAATGTGAATGTCTCTGAACGCATCTGGGAAGAATTTTCGCTATCAATGAACACATTCATATCTGATAGAACAAGCTTTCAAAATAAAGCTCGAGTGGACGAAAGAGACTCAACAAACTTGTGATTCCTAGCATCGATTTTCAAGCTTGTTATCCAAGACTGCAATGACTCACAACTTCAACCCTAGGATTAAATCAGAACTACACAATGCTGAACTCTTAATATAGGAGTCTGTGGAACTTCAAGGTCATCACCCAAATTTGTGAAATCAGCTCCTTCATTGGAATTTGAGAAAATACCTTCATCATCTAACTCATCATCATTGTCTACTAACCCAGGCATAGTTGGATCATTCAAACCATCAAAAGTATTGTCAATTGATGCAGCAGTACTTTGATCCAAAGTACTGTGATCTAAAGTAACTTGTGAGGGTAATCAGAGACTTACCCTTTTTCTTTGCTTCTTCATAAGCTCTTCTTTGATCATCCTCATAAGATTGTGCTATTGTTTCTTGAAAAGCATCCTATTAAGCTCATCTTGGAGAGCTTGATCTTCATCGCACAATGTGGATTTTGGTTCATCAAGACTTTTCTCCTTCTCAATAGTTATAGGTTCTTCATCGTGAACAACATCGTCTAATATTGACTCCATGAACAATGTAATCAAATCTTCTTCATTGTGAACAACTTGATTTTCTTCTCTGACAGGAACATAGTTCATAGAGGGAGTCAAAACATCAAGATCAAACATCCAATCAGGACCTTTACCTTTTTGATTTTCTTGATCTTCTAAAAATTCAACATGAAGAGAATCTTGAACCTTTTTGGTGACCTTGTTGTATACTCTAAATCCTTTGCTATTGGTACAATACCCCAATAAGTATCCTTCATCTGACTTGCCATCAAATTTTCCCAGAGTATCAATAGTATTGAGAATAGTCAGAGGACATCCAAAAGGTTTCATAAAATGAATGTTGGGTTTGTTTCTCATAAGCAACTCATAAGGTGTCTTCATCTGAGGTTTAGTGACTAATACTCTATTTAATACATAACAAGCAGTACTTACAGCTTCAGCCCAAAATTGAATAGGTAATAGAGAATCTGCAAGCATTGTTCTGGCTGCTTCTATCAAGGTTCTGTTCTTTCTTTCGCAACACCATTTTCTTTGTGGAGTTATAGCAATGCTAAACTCTCTCTTAATTCCTTTCTTGGCACAAAATTAATCCATAAGCTTGTTTTTGAATTCAGTCCCATTATCACATCTAATACCTCTTACTTTGAGTCTCAATTGATTTTCAAGGGCTATTATAAGATCATGAATAGCATCAAAGGTGTCATCTTTAAATCCCAAGAAAAAGACCCAACTAAATCTACTACAATCATCTGTTACAACTAAGCAGTACTTCTTCTTGTTTAAGCTTGCAACAAAAACAGGTCCAAACAGATCCATGTGCAACAACTCTAAAGGTTCTCTAATACTTCTTTCCTCAATCTTCTTGCATGAAGCTTTGTGTTGTTTACCCTTCTTGCACGCCAAACATTGTTAGGAATTGGAAATTCCATAAGTAAAGTGTCGGTCACCCCAAATATTATCTAGCATAAGTTAGCTCGTAGATTTGTAGTTATTTACGTTATTCAGTAGTGTTAGCCTTAATAGTTTTATTAGAAGTGATGGTCATTCACATTTAGGAACTTTGTAACGTGTGTTAGATATCGTGATAGAATAGTCATCGGGCTCGTGGATTGGGCTAAGCTAAATGGCTAATAGTTGAGACTTGCTAACCGTTTATAAGCTTAAGCGTGTCAAATCCAAAGCCCAATCCAGTCCACGAAAAGCCCAAGCAAAGCCTTTAGGGCATCAAGTCCCTTGGACTATAAATACCCCTCAAATGGTCATTTGAGGGGTGTGCTTGAAAGTGTGTGTATGTGTGTTTTTCCTTATTGAATATAACATCTTGTGTTTATCTTTTCTCACATCATACACGAATTTATCTCTTCAAGTCACCATCTTTCTCTTCCTTATTTCTTAAGCAAAACGTTTGTGTTGTTTGTGTTAACGTGGTATTTGTGTTGGGTTTGCTTGGTTTGTGATAAGGTTGATATATCATAGGTCCTACAATTGGTATCAATCGCCTAACAATGGTTTAGGAGTGTTTGTGTTTGGTTTGAAGGTGTTACGCGTAAAAGGCTCTCGTTATACGTTTTTTGTCAAGCTTAAAGCTTTAATTTTTGCACTTTAAAATTCAAGATTCTTGTGGTTTAAGGTTTATTTGGTGCTAAAGTTTCAGTTTTTTGCAAAAAGTTTGAAGCTTTACGCGTTTTGGTTAAGTTTTGAGCTCGTTTTTGGTTTTGGTCATTTCTACTCGTAACTTTTCTAGGCACTTTGGGTGAAAAAGGTCAACATTTTTGGGTTATTCGAGTGTTTTTAAGGCTTTCTGTGTAAAAGAAATTATTTGAATCGTTGGAAATTTCTTATGAGTAGAAGTCAAAAAGTCAAAACCCTAGTTTTCTACTCGTAACTTTTTGGTGAGAAATCTTCGTGCTATAAGCATTACTCGATTGCTTCCCTCACTTGGATAAGTGTGTGGAACACTTCGACTTGTGGATATCCCTTACTGCGATGTGTAAAGGATTTTTGGTTCTTAACCATAGTTTACGCATAAGCTAAAAGCTTACGAGTAACTCTACGCGTAACTTCAAAATTACGCGTAAGGTTTACGAGTAACTTTTTTCTACGATAAGCCTAAGGTTACGCGTAAGATACTTTCTTTAAGGTTCCTACGCCTAAGGTTTCTACCTAAGGTTTCTAACGCGATAAGGTTTCTACGCATAAGCTTCCTACGCATAAGATCCTTCGCGATAAGCACGGATCCTACCTAAGCCTTGTCTACTCAGTAACTCGTGTTTCTACCTAAGCTCTGGCGGGAAAACTTGAGTAAAATTTAAATTTTTGAGGATACTAAACGCTCAATTTTACGAAATTCAAATTTTGGTTTAACTGTGAAAATTTTGGTCAAAAATTCAAATTTTGGGCCTAAATTCAAATTTTTCGGGTCAAATTTTTGGCGTCAAAATTGTCATAACTCAAAATTTTCATACGACCTTAGAATTGATTTTTATAGAGAATTTCAAATTTTGGCTTAAAATTTTTAAGAACCGAGTTTACGAGTACGACTTTCGGAAACACCTCAACCGAGCTTAATCGTCATCAACCACAACTCCTTTATCGTTGAATCGATCCTACATCAACTTTATCGTATCATACCTTCATCAATGGCAACTCAACAAGACATTCATGCAAAATGGTAGGTCTTAAAACCACCTCCTATGTTGGCAAAAGGTGGTTATCTTCAATGGTCAAGTCGTATGCTCGCTACATCAAGACTAAACCTAATGGAAAACTCATGATCAACTCCATTCAGAATGGACCATTCAAGCCTCACAAATCCAAGATCATGGAACTCGACATCCCACCATCTTTTCATACTCAAATCAATCGAATACCGCAGAGGATCAAAAGCAAGTCGATGCGAGATGATATGGCTATTCATATTGTCCAACCGGGTTTACCAATAGACATCTTTGCGGTAGACAGGTTGTGAAACCGCTTTCGATATGTGGGAACGTGTAAGACGGCTTTGTCATGGAACATAAATTGGTCAACAAGACATGGAGAACAAGTCGCTAACCTGAATGGGAAAAGTTTACTTCCACCTGAGAACCCATTGAATCCTACTATGCAAGGTTCTGCACTTTGATGAATGAGCTAATCGAAACAAGCCGACACCCTTAACTATCGCTCAAAACATCAAGTTCTGAATAATCTTCCGTAAGAATGGGGACGATATGTCACTATTGTCAACCAAACAAAAGACTTACATCATGTGAACTTTGATCAACTCAATGATTTTCTCAAACAAAACCAAGCTCGAAGTGAATGAAGTCGAAAGAAAGATTGGCAAAGAATCATGATCCATTGGCACTCATTGCAAAGACTCAAACTCAAGTGAATACACAACAACAAGCTTCATCATCTTCCAACAACAACAACTTGCAGCAATTCATTCCACAAACACAACAACAATTCTATCCGAACAACAATACGGGAACAAGGAATCACGAACTGAAAATGACCCGAAGCGACCTTGCAAAGATATACTCTTTCTTGGGTAACGACTAAAAGTCGCTATTCCACACCAACTAACAACAACCAAAGGATTTCGTCAAACACTGCGCAAGCAAATTGCCGGGTGTGAATATGGGTAATCAAGGACAAATGGTTGGAGTTATTGGGAATCAGCAGGATATGCTACCGATTTCGTATGGGTAATCGACGGCTCCGTATCGTGGTAATCAATTGGGTCGAATGTTGGAAATCGATGGGTCGTAATGTTGGGAATAGAGCGTGGGTAATCGAATGGGAATGTTGCGTACCTCCGTTGGTAATTATGGAAATGTGAATCGTGGTAATCGATTAAGTGTTATAAGCTGTCAAGGAGTGGGTCACATGGCAAGAAACGTGCCCCACTAAACCGCACAAGAAGATCGGTGATTTTCTTCAAAAGTCGCTTTGTTAGCGATAAGCTAGATGCGGGTTACAGCTTGAGTCGAGGAAAATGACTTTTTCGCTATTGTGGATGAATTGGAAGACCTCGAGGAACTCAATGCGAATTGCATCTTCATGGCAAATCTTCAAGAAGCTAAGTATGACAGTCGGACTCACCTCCGCCTATGATGCCAATACAAGATATCGAGGTACCAATCATTGATCCATGCTATAACAATGTCATATTTGATGTGTTTACTCATGACGAACAAGATTCTGGACGCCAAGACCTACTTATGATACATATATGGACAATCCGAGTTGTAGCAATACTAACTCTGAAACTCCAGATATGGATCCTAATGAGGAAACGCGTGCTTATTTTGAATCATTAATCCATAAATGTGGCATTGAAATTGAGAAAGTCAGTAAGGTCAATCGCGAAGTTAAGGCCGCGAATGTTAAATTGACCACTGAGCTTGAGAGTTACAAAGAGAACGCCAGAGCCTATGAATTTCATACAAACAAAATATCAGAATTAGAAATTGGTTATCGAGATTCTGTTTTAAGAGAACAACAATTGCAAATCAAGTATGACACACTTGATGTGAATCTGAACTTGAAAATAAAATCTTTAAACAAGGAAATTTCTGAATTAAATGACCAACTTTCTAATAAAAAAGCAATGTATTCTCGATCTTGAAAAGAGAAGAAGAAGTTGATTACTGATTTTGCAAAACGAGAAGATTCTCTTCTTGATGAGATTCTGGACAAAAATGAAATGATCAAAAAATTGGACAATTTACTTCTTACAACGGGTCATTCCGCTAAGACAAACAAAATGCTTTCTAATCAAGTAAATCCGATTTTTCATACATCTCACAAAATGGCTCTTGGTAACTCACCTCCTTGTTTTCTCAAGAAAGCTCGAAATCTCGAATGTGTTGCACAATGGAAAACCTTTGCATGAACCCATAATTGTGCATGACTCTCTTGAAACGTTGGAACTATCTGAGGAGAGTAGATAAAAAATGAAACAAAACATCCGAAATAAAACCTATTGATTATAACAAATGGAACAAAATTAATGGTATTTCGTTTGTGTCTCAATCAACGTTTTCCACCACACAAAGTGTTTCAAACAAAGTGTCAACATCTGTTTCAAAATCAGTTTCAACACCAGAGTTGTCTCAAAATCTTTTTGAAAATCGAACAAATGTCTTCAAACAATCCTTTTAACACAAGTGATGCAAGAAGCATTTTAGACGATATTAAAATTAGAATTGGGAGACTTCAAGAGACCGTTAAAACTAAAACTCATATTACAACCAACATCTGGTTTAATAGTTTTGATATTGAACAGAAAAAGTTTTTGAAACTCAAATTGCCCCTCACTGAATAACATCAACACAAGGGTAAATTATTTTGAAAAACCTTTTTGAGAGAAACAGTGACTTTGTCAAGGACCATAAATCCCTGGTAAAGCAAGCTAATGACAGTGTTGAACACATTAACGTTTTGGAAAAGTTAAATGATTCTCTCTTCAAGATGTTCTCGACTCTATCGATATTATGTCCATCATTTTGCAAACATATTCTGTTGAAGATCATGAAAGACTCATGAGACCTCCAAATTGTTTCAAAATATGAAAAAGCTCTTATGAAACTTGAAAAAGAAAATGTCTCATATTTTAAACAACTTGATCGAAAAACAGAGGAATGCAAGTATGACAAATTGTCGTATGAGCGTGCCTACAATGACATGAAAGCTAAAAACGATCTTTTGAGGACTCAACTGGAATGTCAAAAAGGAAAGGCAGTGGATACTGTGATTGCAAAACCATTGACTGCGGAGAAAGCAAATGTTCCCAAACCGGTTTCCAAACCAAAAATGTCCTGCTTCTATGCCTCCTCCAAAAGTCAATGAGAAAATGTTTCATCAAAACCAGTCACTCCACCTGCCCTACCTAAACAACATGTTGATAAGGGAAAAGCAGTTATTGTGAAACCAAAAGTTTTAGCACCTGGCCTTTTTAAGATGAGTACCACTAATGCGTCTGCCTCCACATCTAAAACACATGGAACAAACGACATAAGTTTAGAAAAGCACTCTAAAGAGACTAGGAAAGCTGAAACCACCTCCCTTCATAAAAATGTGAATCCTAATGCGTGTGCCTCACCTTCTACAGGACTAGAAAGCACCTCTAGGAGCAGCAGACTAAAGCCTAAGAGCAATACAAGGAACAATAGAGTCTCGCATGCCTCTAGGAGTGGTAGCTTGAATAAAGAGAAGAAAGTAGAAGAACACCCTAGGAATTTACATCTTTTGAATAAGAAAGACATTTCATCTGAATGTCTTGAACCTATGAAGCTTGCTAAGTCTAATGCATGTGTTGAATCTCTTTGTTTAACTTGCAAGAAATCTTTAAATGTTCAAGATGATTGTGTTTCTAAGAATGTGAACGATAAGCCTGTTAAGAAGAACGTCCCAAAAAGTAATTACGCTAAACGAGTAGGAAGACTAGTTGCAAAACTTTGGCTTTACACTCTTGAGGAACCAACGTGTATACTTTAGGGATGATATTTGGAAACCCACAGTAGAACTTTCACACTCGAATGGTACAATGAGTGCTAAACCGTAATTCCTGTAGAAAACCTCTTTGAGTGTGATAAGGATTTTACCTCTAACCCAAAGGAACCAAAATCAAAACGGTTTTCACAATATTCTTTTTCAGAATCGCGTGTTATCGAAATTTGTCTTTGGATCGTCGACTCGGGTTGCTCCAAGCACATGACCGGAATCAAGTCGCTGATCAATTTCATCCTGAAATTCATGGGAACCGTACGCTTTGGAAATGATCATGTAGCAGCTATCATGGGTTATGGAGATCTACCTTTTGGAAATTATTTGATCACTCGGGTTTACTATGTCGAAGGGTTGGGACACAATTTGTTTTCGGTCGGGCAGTTCGGATGCGATTTAGAGGTTGCTTTTAGGAGAAATGCTTGCTTCGTTAGAAACTTGGATGGCAATCGATCTCTTAACGGGAATCGTGATACAAACTTGTATGCTATCGACATCAATCAAATGGCCTCTTCATCACCAATATGTCTTATGACACGAGCATCCGGAACACACCCGGTTGTGGCACGACGGTTATCCCATCTCAATTTCGACACCATCAACAAAATTGCCAAAGACAACATCGCCAACGGACTTCCAAAGTTCAAATACACCAAGGATCACTTATGTCCATCATGCGAACAAGGAAAAGCAAAAGAGCATCATATAAACCCAAAACCGCACCTAGTTCGAAGCAAGGTTGCATATGTTGCACATGGACTTATGTGGCCCAATGAGAGTTGAAAGCATTAATGGGAAAAAGTATATTCTTGTCATCATCGATGATTATTCAAGATATACATGGGTTAAGTTTCTGAGATCAAAAGACTAAGCACCGTGCATCATCATCACCTTTCAAGCATATTCAAGTACTTCTTCAAACTCCGGTAGGGTTGTAAGAACGGACAACGGCACGTAATTCACTAATCGAGTTAAGAGCTTATTTTGAAGATGTTGGAATCACACATCAAACATCGCTTGTTAGAACTCCACAGCAGAATGGGGTAGTTGAAAGAAGAAATAGAACTCTTGTGGAAGCCGCTCGCACAATGCTAATTTATTCTAGTGCACCGCTATTTTATGGGTGATTTGTTGCCACCTGCTTGTTTCACTCGTAACCGATCCCTCATCCATCCAAGATTCAATAAAACCCCATATGAGCTTGTGAACAACAGAAAACCGGATATCTCTTACTTTCACGGATTTGGCGCTTTGTGCTATCCTACGAATGACAGAGAAGATCTTGGAAAACGAAAGCAAAAGGTGATATTGGAATCTTCATTGGATATTCAGATAACTCGAGGGCATTCAGGGTGTATAACAAGAGAACTAGGAGGATCATGGAGACGATGAATGTGAAGTTTGATGAACTTTCACAAATGGCTTCGAGAGACTCGCCTAGAACCCGCACTAAACCGACAGACTTCGGACACATCGTCAGACTCGTACCTCAAAGAGCTCAATCAACTTCGCTTGAAAATCCTAAAGAACAAGAATGGGAGAATTTCTTCGAGTTAATGTTCGATGAATACTATGGTGGAACTTCGACAAATGCATCAAAACCATCATTCCGCGCACCGCCAACATCATCCTCCACCACCAACAGACGATGCATCTACAACGGTCGAAACCAATGCACCAATTCCGTCTACATCATCTACATCTACTACGCTTATTGCACCCGCTCTACCGCAGTTGATGAGCAAAACCAAAACTAGAACGATGCAACGTTAGATGACGACTTATTTGAAAACCCGCTTGCTACGGAATCACCGAATCATCTTCTAGCTTACGAGAACCATCTAACTCGCATACGTATAACCAACGGTATCCTTCTACTCCGAAGTGGACTAAAGACCATCCGATTGAACAAGTTATTGGTGAACCTTCAAGGCCAATTCAGACGAGACGCCAACTTGCCACCGATTGCGACTTGTGCATTTACCTTTGCTCAACTAGCAATATTGAACCAAAAACATTCGAGGCAATGGCAGATCCCGCATGGATAGAAGCAATGCAGGAGGAACTTCTCCAATACCGCCTACATGACTCTTGGGAAATGGTTCCAAGACCCATTGACGTTCGCGTCATTGATCTTAAATGGTTATGGAAGAACAAAAGGGATGAAGAGATGACTGTAATTCGCAACAAAGCTCGCATTGTGGCCAAAGGATGACGACAAGAGGAAGGGATAGACTTTGAAGAGTCATTCGCCGGTAGCTAGACTAGAAGCAAATCGGATTTTCTTAGCCTATGCCGCTCACAAAAACATCACGGTTTATCAATGGACATTAAGACCGCGTTCTTGAATGGAACTCTGAAAGAAGAAGTGTACGTGAGTCGCCGAAGGCTTCATAGACATGAATCATCCGGACTACGTCTACAAACTCAAAAAGGCAATCTATGGATTGAAACAAGCTCGAGAGCGTGGTATGACGAACTGTCCTCTTTCCTTATCCTAAACAATTTCACCAAAGGAACAGTTGATCCTACCTTGTTTACACAAAAACGCAAAACGACATTTTGATTGTTCTGATTTATGTGGACGACATCATCTTTGGGTCCACTAATCCGAATCTTTCAAAACATTTTGAAAATCTCATGAAAAGTAAATTTGAAATGTCCATGATGGGGAACTAAAATTCTTTCTTGGTTTACAAATACATCAATCCCCTCGTGGAATTTTTATAAATCAAGCTAAATATACAACCGAGATTTTGAAAAATCATGGTATGGATAATTGTGATTCGGTCCGAACACCAATGGTAACTTCACCAAAAATTGGAGCCGATTTGTTTGGGAAACCTATTGATCCTAAGAAATATCGGAGCATGATTGGTTCTCTCATGTATCTTACTGCTAGTCGACCGGATATTCATTTTGCTGTTTGCTTATTAGCACGGTTTCATGCAAAGCCTACCGACCTGCACCTCAAAGAGGTTAAACGGATCTTTCGGTAACTGAAGACATCCATTCACATGGGACTTTGGTATCCGAAGGAATCCGGATTTTATCTTATTGCCTTTTCGATGCGACCACGCAGTGATCAAGTTACGCAAAAAGTACATCCGAGGAGCACAATTTTTGGGAGAAAAGTTAGTAAGTCTGGTCTTCAAAGAAACAAGATTGCATGCACTATCAACCGCCGAGTATGTGTCTCTATCTGCGTGTTGTGCTCAAGTTCTATGGATGAGAACACAACTCACAGATTATGGCTTTACTTTCGATAAAATACCTATGTATTGTGACTCGAAAAGTGCCATAGCCATATCATGCAATCCTGTTCATCACTCAAAGACTAAGCATATTCGAGTCCGCTATCACTTCATCAAAGAGTACGTCGAAAATGGTACTGTTGAATTATTCTTCGTGAAGACCGATTACCAACTCGCCGATCTATTAACTAAAGCCCTTCCAAAAGAAAGGTTTGACTATTTAGTTCGACGAATTGGAATGCGAAGCCTAACCCCCGAGGAGTTAGAACGCCTTCTCGAATCTTCTTGAAAATGTTTTTCCAAAAGCTTCACTGTAAATATTTTGAAAAACAAAATACAAAATTTGAAAAACCAACAAAAGCAAAATATAAAAATATAAAACTTTCAAAAATACAAAAACAATATAAAATCAAAAATACAAAAATATTATTCTCACGACATGTCTCTCAGATAATCGATATTCATGACGCTTCTAGAAATGTCATTCAACAATGATACGGGTATGTACAGATGCTTGAGCGAGAGTTCTTTAATTTGTTTTCTAAAACATGTCGTTTCTCAAAATTTCTTCAAATAATGGCTTTCGTATACATCAGTACGAAACCCGTACTAAAATGATGACTTTTGATTATTTTCAAATCAAAACTCGTGCTTTGATCGAAAAATGAGGTGTACGCTTCAGTGCACTACATTTAAAAATGGTGAGAAATCATCATCATCTTCAGCACCTTTTCAAGAATGTTCAAAAAGATTTTTCAAAATCTTTCAGATAGTTTGTGCTCAAGATAACTCCCTCTAAAACCCTTTAATTGATTATGCTTTATTAAAGGGGGAGTATAAAACTAAAATGTTCCATATTCATGCGTAAATCAAATCCGTTTGTCTCCCCAAAAGATTCTAAAATCTTGTTTAATCCGTTGATATCAAAAATATCACGAATATGCTATTTTTGAGGGGAGAGGCGTGATTAAAATGTGATAAAAAAAGTTTAATGATCGTGGTTTGAATCTCAAAATGAGCTCGACTCAGACGGAACCAATGAATTGACGAGAATCTAAGTCGAGAATGTACCATCTCGAGAAACTTTCTATGGACTTGACCAGGGCGGGTAATAATTTCAAGCTAGTTCTCTAGTGATGTAAACGTGTCTCGAATCGGTCTTGTTCATATAAAGTCGATCAATTAAAACGTATAACTCTACCCTCTATGTGCGATTTGTCAAAACATATAAGCACATGTGAAGGGGGAGTGTTTCTAAAATATAAAACTCACGGAGTGTTGCAAACATGTTTTCTATCATAAACACTCTGAGAGATTTTCAAAGAAAAATGGTTTTATGGCAACAATAGGACAGTCATGGAGTTATAAGGTGACTAAGAATAGGAAATCCGTCCTATGATCCGCCAGAGCCGGAGGGATCTACCCAAGGACATCACCAATTGTGTAGTATTAGAAGTCCTTAGGTATGATTGGAAAAAGGAGTAATGTGAGAAAGGAGAAAGAACGGGTTGAAGAATTAAAAGAAAATTAAAAGAAAGGGTGAAAAGAAATAGCCCTCCATAATCAACCTTAGGCGAAACCGGTTCAACTCATCTGCTACTAGTTGTCACTAGATGACACTGGTATTGAAGACAAAGATGTCATGGACCCAGTGGACGACCGCACTAAACCTTCTAGCCACTCAATTCCTCTTAAAAGGATTTGTTTCATTCTCACAGGGAACCCTACATAATCTATTGACTTTCTCTTAGAGATCGTTGGTATTGAAGAAGGAGACCCTCTCCCTAGTCTCCGCTTAGGAAAACCAAAATGCACTAATTGAGTCTAGAGCCACGAGATTCATCAAAAGATCTCATAGGAACACATGTCATGACATCGCTTGTTGTTCATCATTAAGGGCACAAGTGATATATTATAGAGTCCTACGCAGATCTTAGCAATTTGCCAGAACATTTATGAGAAGCTTCACATCTGTGATCTTCAATGATTGAATGGAAACTCCTTCCAGGGTCAACATCAAGCGACCACGACGGCAGTCACTTCGGTAATTCTCCGTGGATTACGCAGTGTGTCTCAAACGGTCTGATGCGTGAAGTGATGCTTGTGTACTTCTGACTCATCCGAACTGTAGATGTACTTCGGTATATCGCGTTATCTCACTTGTGGGACTCGAGTTCAGGAACGGCCTTTGTGAGAATTAGAGATGTGTTTTCACACTATGATGTTAACACCCTCGAAATTCAAACTTATAAGTGCCGGAATCCGCTTATTACTAACTGTTTTTATGTTTTCTTCTTATGGAAGCTCCAGAGCGGATGGATCGTGCAGACTCGCCACATGCTCATACCAACGACACATGAAAGTTCTCATCACAATCAAAGGCTACACAAAGTTTAAAGACTCGAGAACTACATCATTGATAACCAAAAGTCAAATAGAAGTGTGAGCATGGTGGAAAAAGACGTGGAGATACCTAACCAACGAAGTTGACAACGGCAGACAACCACATTAATTGATCACAAAGCATGAAGGAACAAAGAATCAAGACTATTCAATATCTACGCACAAAGTTCGAGCTCAAGAAAAGTAAAGACCAAATCAAGTGGAGCATCTTTTGAATGACCACCCCTTAGGAGGAGATTGTTAGCCTTAATAGTTTTATTAGAAGTGATGGTCATTCACATTTAGGAACTTTGTAACGTGTGTTAGATATCGTGATAGAATAGTCATCGGGCTCGTGGATTGGGCTAAGCTAAATGGCTAATAGTTGAGACTTGCTAACCGTTTATAAGCTTAAGCGTGTCAAATCCAAAGCCCAATCCAGTCCACGAAAAGCCCAAGCAAAGCCTTTAGGGCATCAAGTCCCTTGGACTATAAATACCCCTCAAATGGTCATTTGAGGGGTGTGCTTGAAAGTGTGTGTATGTGTGTTTTTCCTTATTGAATATAACATCTTGTGTTTATCTTTTCTCACATCATACACGAATTTATCTCTTCAAGTCACCATCTTTCTCTTCCTTATTTCTTAAGCAAAACGTTTGTGTTGTTTGTGTTAACGTGGTATTTGTGTTGGGTTTGCTTGGTAAAGTGATAAGGTTGATATATCTTAGGTCCTACAAGTAGTTAATTAGTCATTTAGTAGCATATAATAGTTTAGTGCAAAACCGTGGAGGAAGGACGGGTCTTTACCCATTGTATACCTGATCCACAGGCCGTCAGGAGGTCGTTTATTTTGTAAACTATAAATACCCTCTACCTTGCAAGGTAGAGGGTTGGATGTTCTTTGGTAATCTAACCTTACATGAGTTTCTCTTTCTAGAATATCCCACTTTCTTTCTCTCTTAAATCATCTATACGCCTAAAGTGTTAATGTTATGATGTGTATGTGAAATCCAATATGTTACAATTGGTATCAAGAGCCATGATTAGATCATCTCTTACATATCTTTGGATTTCTAGTGATTTTTAGGTGGTTTTTGAGTTTGAAAAAGTTTAGAGGTTTTTGCATCATTTGGTTGATTTCTAGTGTTAAAGTTTCGATTTTGATTGTACTTTTGTGTTTAGAATCATCACAAGTGTTTAGGTTTTGATTTTGAAGGCTTGAATCATCGTGGTTGGGTTGTTTTTGGATTGAAGGCTGATCTGTGCTAAACCGTCAAGCTACCTCACACAAGCTAGCCACTTGTGAATGGCTAACCGTAAGAAGCTTAAAACTGCTTAAAACACAAATACAATGAAGTCCTGGAGAATATAATGAATTCCCGAGTCGTTAAGTCCCACGGAGACTCAATGGTGTGTCAAAACTAATTCAGATGATAGAGTGATCACTAAGGATAGTGATCAGTAAAGGTTTTGATGAATTATTACACTACTGATTGCTTGGAATGAGATTGGAAACAGAATTGGAAAACACAACAATCAGATAAGACAAACGTAAAACTTACGTTTAAAAACTACGATATCGCAAAAATAAAAAGTGAATCTAAAAAATAAAATACCTAAAAATATGAAAATGACATTTTTGGAATCCTAAAAATAAAAGAAAATTATTAGAAAAAGAAAATTATTTTTACCACTATTTAATTAATTATTATTAATTAAAAACTATTTTAACTATTTAAAAATACTCTAAAATAGAAGAAAATACAAAATAAAGCTAGAAAAATAAAATTATGATTGAGAAAAATCTAAAATATTATAAAACTAATTTTAAAACTAAAAATATATTTTTTACACTTTTTATCTAATTATTACTAATTAATTATTATTTAAAATACACTTAAATACTAGAAAATATAAAATAAACCTGGAAAAATAAAATTTTAACTTGGAAAAATCTAAAATATGATAAAACTAATTTTAAAACTGAAAAGATATTTTTTTATGCTTTTTAATTATTTTTTTTACTAATTAATTACTATTATTAACTATTTAAATTTCTAATAAATACTAAAAAGATTAGGAAAATTATGAAACTTTTTCTAAAAATACTATATGATGACAGAAAACTAACAAAAGTGAAAAAACAAGATTTGCTTATTAATAAGCTAAAAAGAAAATTCAAAAAGCTAAGAAATATTAAATAAACACTATCACTGATTTTTAAATTGAGATTTTTCTGGATTTTCTTTTTAAAAACTACTTAATTACTAAAAATATGAAATTTTAACAAAGACAAAAATTTTACAAAACTAAAATAAGCTATTTAAGAAGCTTATGAGCCAACAGTTGGCTTAATGAGCTTATTTTGGAGAAATAAGCTCAAACAAGCCCACCAGCTGAAACAAAAGCCAAAATAAGATGCAAGTAGGCTAATGCTACTCAAATGAAGCTAATAGAAAAAGATAAGCACACTGAAAAGCTAGGAAAAAGACAAAAAGCACTTGGCTTAGACTGAAAAATGGACAGAACAAAAGGACACTTACACCCCTAGTAAACAAGCTTCAAAATGAAAACTTAAGCTTGGGACTCAAAGATGACCAGGTTGGCTTTCCAAAGAGCCAAGTATCACAGGATTTGAACAACAATTGAGCTCTATGCAAGCTTTTGATTGAGCTTATGAAAGCGGTGCAGGCACTATGAATGCAAGGTACCCAAAAGAAATAAGAAAATAAGCACTAAATAAGGTAGACAGAAGTGAACTAATATTTTTCTAATTTTGTTTAGCAACTAAACTTTGATATCCCAAAATCTTTTAAGCTAAGACTCACTATTAAACACACAGTAAAAAGATCTATTTTATTCAAAAACGACCCAAATGAAAATTTTGACTTTTCTTAAAAACTAGAAGAGTTGACTAAAATGAACTTTGATCGATTTTATGCAGATTATGTTGTTTTAAGTTATACTAAGACTGATATGAGCAATTTAAACAACTTGTTAACACAAAACCATGATCATGAATCATAAAAATCCAACAGTGAGCACATAAGACATGATTAACTGATATTTTGACTTTTGATGAAACAAGGATAGGTTTTCTTGGTGATATGAGTTATTAGAACTAAGTTAAACAATCTTCAAACAAGTCCAATGACCAGAGAACCTTCAAACACCAAGAACCAAACACCACTTAATATGACTGTTTTGAAGATTTTCAAAGCAAATGAGTAATTTAGACCATGCTACTTATTACAAATCTTATAACATCATATATTAGAACTAAATAAACATCAAACAAATCATAACAACAAGAAACCAAGAATTGATGATGATGCGCTTTTAAGCGTGAAAATAAAGTTTTTACTAAATACAAATTTAAAAGAACAACTAACTAATTTTAATGATTAATTTCACTCAACTATGACTAATGAACACTAAGAACCAGAAATTATAACTACTAAACAACTAAAACAAAGAAATGCGAAATTAACAAAAGGCTTACAAATGCTATCCAACTGAAATCACAGAACCAATGATCAAGACCAATCCAAAAGGCTTACCACTAAGCCACTAACCCAAGGCCATCCAAAATTCACCTGCTCCAAATTGTGAATTCCATTTCCAATGATTTTTTATTTTTCAACTATTTATTTGGATTTTTGGTGATTTTTGTGTTTTTGATGCTAAACTGAATTTTAAGGTATCTAATAGCTTAGAAAAGCTATATAGGAGCTTATGTGTACTATATCAGTCCATAATAACATCTTCAAACAACATTTGATCATATGAGATTTTGAGCACGAAATTTGCATAAACTTTAAATAGAACTTGATAATGAGATTAAGGATTGGAAAAGATTCAAATACACTTTAATAACTTAAACAAGGTACTAGAAAGACTTAAAATACACTAGAATTTTGAAATTGATTAAAACGACTAACTTAAACTAAAATACACTAGATGATATTGATACATTACTTCTTCTCCTTCCTTTATAGACTTTTAAGACTCTCTCTTGACCTCTGAATCTTTCCCACCACTTCTGAGCCATTGGATCATTGAAACTCATCAAAACCGTCCACTTGGATTTTTGGCCAAATATTTCTTGGCGAGGTTTGAGCATTAATTGGGTTGGTTTGAGTCAATTAAGAGTATTTGGGTGTTAGTGGAGGTGGAGGGGACAAGGTAAGGGGTTGAGAAAAAATGGGAAAACCATGACTGGTTTTGGGATATCAGAGGTAGAGAGGGAGAGCTACAGTGGAGGGCGGTTTTCTCTTCGTTTGACTTTCTCTGACCGGTGTTTGTAATACGAGGGGGGGCCAAAATGGATTATGACTGGGGCCAGAATGTATTGTGAACTGGGGCTCAAGGGTCAAGCCAAAGGGTCATGTGGAGATTGGGCTAAGGTATGTTGGGCCATGGATTGGATTTGGGCTTGTGTTTTAAATAACAAAAGGGGCCGGTTTGGTTTAGAATAAGCACAAGGACCAAAGTTGCAATTTATCCAAACTTCAAGGACTGAACTTGACACTTTTCCAAACTTTGCACAAGGACCAAACTTGCCATAAATGAATAGTACAAGGACCACTTTTGCATAAAATTCCATTTTAAAATGTCCAAGGACTATATTTGCAATTTTTCAAAGTTTAGGGGCCTTTTCTGCCATTTGACCAAAGAATCATTCAAGGACCAATTTTGACAAACTTAGAATATTTCAGGGACCTTGAATGATAAAATTCCACATTTTTGAATTCCAGGGACTAGATTTGACAACTTTTGAAACTTGGGGGACTAAAACTGCCAATTTTGCAAACTTGATACATTTTTCATCTGATTTTGATATTTTTGCATTTGAAACACATAAAACACTTGTTTGTGATATTTTCATCATTTTAATGCATTTTTGAGTGTTTTCAGATGATTTTGCAGTTTAGATTGTACAAAAATGATGAGTATTTATACACTCATCAATCCCCACTTGAGATATTGCTAGTCCCTAGCAATGATTTAGATCTTTAATGGATTTTAAAACTCTTTACCAAAAGCCATCACTTCTGGAGTAGCCAATTGTTTTGATTCAAGTAAGAACTATGGTACACGATAACCATCTGATTTATTGGCAAATCATAAACCATATAACGGATTTGATGTGTCTTTACCAGAAGCCGTTTGCTCTGGACTAGCCAACTCTTAGATAAATTATTAGTATTATCTTTGGTGAGTGAATACCAATTATGGTTTTCCACGCCTTTACCACAAGCCATAACCTTGCGGGCTAGCCAACTCTTCACTTTTTAGGACACGGTGAGTTGAGAACCATACAATTTTGGGCAAATTGCAAGCCATATAAACGGATTTGAGAAATCTTTACCAAGAGCCGTTTGCTCTAGGATTAGCCAATCCTTTTGTCTATTAGACATGGCGGATTGATAACCAAGGCGAGTAAGTGTAGAACACTTACTCCAAAAAATTTTGGCCAAAAGCGGGGAATTGGGTGGATAAATATGATAAAATTCGTGAGAATTCCCCCCCACACTTAGAAATGAATATTGCCCTCAATATTCAAAGTACCGGCGGTTATGCCGAAACTAAGAACGTAAAAGGGAAATACTACGGCCTTTTATTTGGAAAGATTATTATTTTTATTTGGAAAGATTATTAGAAATGAATTATTATTTGGAAAGATTATTATTTTTTTTTTTTTTGAGATCTTATATACAACAGTGTGGGGCAACTCCCCCACACTAGGGTGGTAGAATAGAGAAAGAAGACAGAAATATGGGTGAAAACCCATATGGTGTGTGCTAATGTTTTTGATTCCCGAGTCACTAGCTTGACTGGATCCCCGCATTCATTGGTTCATGGGGAATGTTTGTAAATCCGGGACAACCACAGGAGGAATGTCCTCTCCAAAGTAATGCTTCACTCGATGACCATTCACTTTAAAATTAGGACCATCGGGTTGAGATAACTCAACGGTACCATAAGGATAAATCTTAGCAATGGTGAATGGACGGACCAACGGGACTTGAGCTTTCCCGAGAAAATCTTCAATCTTGAATTGAAAAGAAGGACTCGATCACTAATGTTGAAAACGCGGTTCTTGATTTTTGAGTCATGAATCTTTTTTTTCTTTTGCTTGTAGATCAAAGAGTTCTCGTAAGCTTGATCACGAAGTTCATTTAATTCATTCATTTGAAGTTTTCTATGATCACCATGCGTATATCGAAGTTTGCATGCTTTAAGGCCCTGTATGCCTTGTGCTCTAGCTCAATCGGAAGATGACATGCTTTTCCGTACACTAGCTTGTATGGAGTACACCTGATGGGTGTTTTGTAAGTCACGAAAAGCCCGAGTGCGTCATCAAGTTTATCCGACCGGGATGCGATTTTCGCCTCTTGTCCTTTCAAGGATCCTTTTAATACCACGGTTTGAAACTTCCACCTGCCCACTTGGTTGGGGGTGGTATGCGATAGAGAGGCGGTGGGTAACACCATACTTTGCATGACTCTTTCAAATTGGTCATTGCGAAATGTGTACCACGATCACGATTATCGCTCTCGGAGTTCCAAACACGGCAAAAGAGATTTCAAAAATTTCACAACAACTCGGGCATCATTAGTAGGTAAAGCTTTTGCTTCAATCCATTTTGACAAATAGTCGCGACCACGAGTATGTATTTGTTTCCACGAGACGAAGGAAATGGCCCCATAAAATCAATACCCCAGATGTCAAATATCTCACAAACTTGAATGGCATTTTGCGGCATTTCATTTCTTTGAGATATATTTCCATGACGTTGACAAGCGTCACAGGCTTTGACAAAATCGTGGGCATCCTTATAGATTGTGGGCCAATAAAACCGGAATCAAACACCTTTTTGGCGGTGTAGTTTGGACTATGATGGCCCCGGTTGGTCGGCATGGCAAGTGAGGATGTCAATAGCTTCACGTCCATAAACACACCGTCGGATGACTTGATCCGCACAAATTTTGAATAAGAAGGGTCGTCCCGAAATAATGTTTAACATCCTTGAAGAATTTGTTCTTTTGTTGGGTCGACATCCCTTTCACAATGAAGTTACCGCATGGTAATTTCGCGAAGTCGCAAACCATGGGGTAGAAGAGTTTCCACGAAAAGAAACGCATTGAGTGTCTCGAGAGGAAATGTTTCATTTATTTCCTTTTTCTCGAAAACATTTTGGTGAGGGTTTTCTAATGCGGGACGAGATGATCGCGGCTAGATTCTCGGCTCCTTTTTATCACGTATAATGATATCAAATTCACGGAGGAGGAGAATCCAACGAAGCAATCTCGGCTTTGCATCTTGTTTTGCAAAGAGATATTTAAGAGCCGAGTGATCCGTATACACCACGCATTTGGTCAAGATTAAGTATGGTCGAAACTTCTCAAATGCATACACCACGGCTAATAGCTCTTTTTATGTGGTGGTGTAATGAGTTTGAGCTTCGGTCATAGTTTTACTTGCGTAGTGGATAGGCTGAAAATGCTTGTTTCTTCGTTGCCCTAAGACCGCACCGATAGCAAAATCACTTGCATCGCACATGAGCTCAAAGGGTAAATCCGGTTAGAACGAGAATGGGTGCCTCAGTAAGCTTTTTCTTCAATGTTTCAAAAGCTTCGATGCACTCGGGTGAGAAGATAAAAGGAGCATCCTTTTCAAGAAGATGGGTCATAGGCCGGGCGATTTTAGAAAAATCTTGTATGAATCTACGATAGAAACCGGCATGACCTAAAAAACTCCTAATACCTTTGACGGTAGTAGGATGAGGTAACTTAGCAATAACATCTACTTTTGCTCTATCTACCTCAATCCCATTTTTGGAAATCTTATGGCCAAGGACAATGCCTTCTTTGACCATAAAGTGGCTCTTCTCCCAGTTTAGACAAAGATTGGTGTCTTCACACCTTTGAAGCATTTTATCTAAATGGGAGAGACATGTTTGAAAAGAATCCCCAATGACCGAGAAGTCATCCATAAACACCTCCATTGTTTCCCCGATCATGTCGTGGAATATGGCCATCATACATCGTTGGAGCGTGCGGGAGCATTACATAAGCCAAAAGGCATACGTTTGTAGGCAAAAGTTCCGTATGGGCAGGTGAATGTAGTCTTCTCTTGATCCTGTGGATCAATGGGAATCTGAAAGTAACCCGAGAAACCATCAAGGAAACAATAGTATTCAATTCCTGCTAATCTCTCAAGCATCTGGTCCATGAAGGGTAGAGGAAAATGGTCTTTACGGGTGGCGTCATTTAACTTACGATAGTCAATGCAAACACGCCATCCCGTAACCGGCCGAGTTGGAATTAACTCGTTATCTTCATTTGTGATAACGGTTATGCCACCCTTTTTCAGAACACAATGAATTGGGCTGACCCAAGGACTATCTGAGATCGGGTAAATCAATCCTGCATCAAGAAGTTTGATAACCTCTTGTTTGATAACATCATGCATTTTTGGATTCACTCTTCTTTGATGTTGAACTGCTGGTTTGAAGTCATCCTCCATTAAGATTTTGTGAGTACAAAACTCAGGGTTGATACCCTTAATGTCGGAGAGTTTCCAAGCAATTGCTTGCTTGTGTGACTTCAAAACCTTTATGAGAGCAGCTTTTTCATCTTTACTCAAATCTCTAGCAATAATGACTGGTAATTTATCATCACCTTCAAGAAATGCATACTCGAGATGAGGTGGTAAGTCCTTAAGGTCTACCTCAGGAAATTCTTGATTTTCTCAACTGACTTGACTTCCTTGTTATGAAGTTTGATGGGAGGGAGAGGAGGAGAAGTGTCCTGATTTAACAACTTCTTTAGAAGAATATCTCCCTCCAGATTAATCTCATTTTGATTAATCTCATCAGGAATTGAATCACTAGGGTGAGGGGTTGATGATGAATCATCATTAAGCAACTTCTCAATAAGAAGTATGTCCCCCTCAATATCAATTGGAGCGTGATCAATTTCCCATGGAACAGAATCACTAGCCAAGTATGCTTCAATCTCTTCCAAGATGAAGTCTCTTCCCTCAAAAGGAGTGATAGAAGGGGTAGAATTGGCTATGATAGGTTGAGAAGATGTGGTGGGATCCCCACTCACAGAATTATGAGAATAACCAAGAACTTCTTGAGAGTACTCTTCAGAAGCAACATCAATGATATCTATTCGGTTAACCGATTCAGAATCATAATTTGCGGAGTACCTTGAAGTTTGATCAAGGTTAAAGGTGACAGCTTCATTACCAACACGCAATGTGATTTCCTGCTCAAATACATCAATGAGAGCACGGCCCGTTCTTAGGAATCCTCGATCAACAATGAGAGGAACCCGATGATCGGCATCAAAATCAACAACCACGGTCGGTGGGAAATGGAACTTTCCTACTTTCACAAATACGTCCTCGGCAATGCCAAGAGGACGGGATATGGAACGATCTGCAAGCTCGAGAGTCATGTATGTAGGAGTAAGTTCGGAAGAAAGTTTCTTCCACATTGAATAAGGCATCGGGTTGATGCTTGCACCAAGATCTGCTAAGGCAAAGCATTCAACCATTCACGGGAATACACAAGGTAAGAGAAATTTCCGGGATCTCCAAGTTTCTCGGGAAGCTTCTTCAGGATAAGCTGCAGAGCAATTCTCGTTCAGAGGAGTTTTGCCATTTCAAACAGCTTTTCCTTATTGCTTAACATGTGTTTGAGAGTTGATGCAAACTTGGGCATCAACATGATAGCATCCGTAAAGCTTATGTCAAAATGTAACTCTTGGAAAATTTGGAAAAATTTGTCCATTTGATGACTAGCTTTCTCGCGGAGCTTTTGCTCATTCAAACGTGATGGGTAAAGAATAGAAGATTTGGATTCGATTCTCAGCGGGAGCTACTGGAGGTTCAAAACAACTCCTGGATTAGACTTGGGTTTCGGACAACTTGAGGTTGGACTACCGAAGGTAGGGCGTGTCTGTACCGTGGGCTAGAATAATGCACCTTGTCCGTTGTATCCTTGGTAACTTGACTCATTTCTCCTAGTGGAGGAGGCATTGGAGTCGTAGGTCCATTGTGTGTCCTAGGTTCACTTTCCACTACCTTCAGGAGAGAAGAAGAAGAGGTAGTAGGAATAGTGGGTCCATTATATGAAACACCACTTCTGGTTGTGATCGCCCTTGCATCACCCCTCGGGTTAGCGATCGTGTTGCTCGGAAGTTTTCCTGAGCCCGAGGGTTGATCATTTAAAGACTTTTTTAGATCAGCAATCTGACCAACAACCTGTTCATTTCATCTTGGGATTTCATGAATTGTTTCAACAACTCATCAGATGATGGTCCAGTTGGAACAATGGCGAGAGGTGGATTAGGAAAATTATGGCCTCTAATGTTAGGATTAGGGCCTTGGTTTTGAAAATTTCCTTGATTATGATTCATATTCCCATGAAACTGATTCCCTCGATTGAAGTTGTTTTGATTAAGGTTTCCTTGATGTTGGAAACCGTGATTTGGCACAGGATAGAAATTACCTTGGTTTTGATAACCTTGGTTCATTCTAGGTTGGTTCTGATTCTGGTTTTGCATGTTATGATTCTGGTTAAAACCGGGTGGTGCCTGATTAGTGTTAGCACGGTAGTGTGGTTCATTTTGAGGACGGTATTGATTACCTCCTTGCTGTGAACTACCGGCTAGAGCATTGGCTTCAAATGGACTACCATCGGTGGCCGTACAATTGTAGTATGCATGAGGACCACCACAAGTAACACAACTCTCGACTTTCTTCATTTCACCATGTGTTGGTGTGCAGTGAAGGTCACTTTCTTCGGTTAGCAAGAACCAAAGCTCGAACAATGTCGTGAGTTTGTCAATCTTAGCATCGGTGCTAGATGTACTCACGGGAGATGAAATAGAAGGTCCAGCATGAGGACCGATATGTCTTTTCTCGGAAAGGCGGACCGAGATTTGTTCTCAATGATTTGCAAGGCTTCTTTGGTAGTCTTGCTCAGGAAATTACCTCCTGCGGAGGCATTCAAAGAGTCTTGATTGGTGCGGTTGAGACCATTATAGAAAGTATCCATTTGCATTAACTCGGTAAAACCGTGATGCGGACACTTGCGAAGCAACTCTTTGTAACGATCCCATGCCTTCCCGAATGATTCATCAAATCTCTGAGAAAATTTCATTATCTCATTCTTAAGACTTGTGGTTCGGGATGGAGGATAGAACTTGTTAACGAACTTGGTGACTAGATCTTCCCATGTCTCAATAGAACGAGGGGTTGTTTCTCAAGCCAATTCGGGCTTGTCCTCTAGAAAATGGAAACGAGAAGAAGCTTGATAGCTTCATGTGGGACATTCTTGTACTTGATGGTAGATGCAATCTTGTTAAACCATCGAATGTGTGCATGAGGATCATCCCGCTCAAAACCATAGAATTGGCTTTGGGTTACTAAATTAAGCAACCGGGTTTTGAGCTCGAAAGTGTCACCCACGATGGTGGGACAACAATAGCATCTCCGTAACCCTCGATGGGTACTTGGAGAAGCTCGTTCATGGGCTTGTCTTCGCCATTTCGGCGGGAGGTGGTGGTGGTAGGCGTTCCTCGATCCGCGGTGAAGGAGCTGAGCGTCCTCGTCTACGAGGAATCTTTCCAAGTTCCGAAAGTGGACTTGTAGAACTGGAAGAACGAGTGCGCATGCACTAAGTATAAAAATCAATTTTCAAAACAAATGAGGCAAAACGACAAGTGAACTTAACCAATAATCACAAATGAAATGGCTTCTTTGAAAAAGGTACACCAAATCACAAGGACACAAAGGCAAGTTTTAAATCTGATGTTCGGGAACTTATTATGGTCACACCCCCAGTTAGTAGGTGTACTGCCTTGATTTGCGGTGGTTGATTTTTATGTATGAATTAAGTACCACTGAAAAGACGTAGGTAAGATTTGTGCTGATGGGTTTAAAAACTTTTGGACAATATTTTTGGATCGTCTCGTTTATCCAAATCGTACTGTTTTAAGAATCACCTTAAAGACAATACAAGATAGAAAACGCTACGATTGTTTTGTTGTTTTATATTGTTTTTGGGTTTGTTAACACTTTAGGAAAAGTGTTAATGAACTTTTTGATTTTCTTATAACTTTACAAAAAAAAACTTTTTACAAACTATGGAATATGTGCAAGAATGGGTCTGAAAAGCTTAACACACGCTAAAGCCTCCCCGGCAGCGGCGCCAAAATTTTGATCTGTGCTAAACCGTCAAGCTACCTCACACAAGCTAGCCACTTGTGAATGGCTAACCGTAAGAAGCTTAAAACTGCTTAAAACACAAATACAATGAAGTCCTGGAGAATATAATGAATTCCCGGGTCGTTAAGTCCCACGGAGACTCAATGGTGTGTCAAAACTAATTCAGATGATTGAGTGATCACTAAGGATAGTGATCAGTAAAGGTTTTGATGAATTATTACACTACGGATTGCTTGGAATGAGATTGGAAACAGAATTGGAAAACACAACAATCAGATAAGACAAACGTAAAACTTACGTTTAAAAACTACGTATACGTACAAAAATAAAAAGTGAATCTAAAAAAATAAAATACCTAAAAATATGAAAATGACATTTTTGGAATCCTAAAAATAAAAGAAAATTATTAGAAAAAGAAAATTATTTTTACCACTATTTAATTAATTATTATTAATTAAAAACTATTTTAACTATTTAAAAATACTCTAAAATAGAAGAAAATACAAAATAAAGCTATAAAAATAAAATTATGATTGAGAAAAATCTAAAATATTATAAAACTAATTTTAAAACTAAAAATATATTTTTTACACTTTTTATCTAATTATTACTAATTAATTATTATTTAAAATACACTTAAATACTAGAAAATATAAAATAAACCTGGAAAAATAAAATTTTAACTTGGAAAAATCTAAAATATGATAAAACTAATTTTAAAACTGAAAAGATATTTTTTTATGCTTTTTAATTATTTTTTACTAATTAATTACTATTATTAACTATTTAAAATTCTAATAAATACTAAAAAGATTAGGAAAATTATGAAACTTTTTCTAAAAATACTATATGATGACAGAAAACTAACAAAAGTGAAAAAACAAGATTTGCTTATTAATAAGCTAAAAATAAAATTCAAAAAGCTAAGAAATATTAAATAAACACTATCACTGATTTTTAAATTGAGATTTTTCTGGATTTTCTTTTTAAAAACTACTTAATTACTAAAAATATGAAATTTTAACAAAGACAAAAATTTTACAAAACTAAAATAAGCTATTTAAGAAGCTTATGAGCCAACAGTTGGCTTAATGAGCTTATTTTGGAGAAATAAGCTCAAACAAGCCCACCAATTTGAAACAAAAGCCAAAATAAGATGCAAGTAGGCTAATGCTACTTAAATGAAGCTAATAGACAAAGATAAGCACACTGAAAAGCTAGGAAAAAGACAAAAAGCACTTGGCTTAGACTGAAAAATGGACAGAACAAAAGGACACTTGCACCCCTAGTAAACAAGCTTCAAAATGAAAACTTAAGCTTGGGACTCAAAGATGACCAGGTTAGCTTTCCAAAGAGCCAAGTATCACAGGATTTGAACAACAATTGAGCTCTATTCAAGCTTTTGATTGAGCTTATGAAACTGTGCCTGGGCACTATAACAAGGTACCCAAAAGAAATAAGAAAATAAGCACTAAATAAGCTAGACAGAAGTGAACTAATATTTTTCTAATTTTGTTTAGCAACTAAACTTTGATATCCCAAAAGCTTTTAAGCTAAGACTCACTATTAAACACACAGTAAAAAGAACTATTTTATTCAAAAACGACCCAAATGAAAATTTTGACTTTTCTTAAAAACTAGAAGAGTTGACTAAAATGAATTTTGATATGATTTTATGCACTGATTATGTTGTTTTAAGTTATACTAAGACTGATATGAGCAATTTAAACAACTTGTTAACACAAAACCATGATCATGAATCATAAAAATCCAACAGTGAGCACATAAGACATGATTAACTGATATTTTGACTTTTGATGAAACAAGGATAGGTTTTCTTGACTGATATGAGTTATTAGAACTAAGTTAAACAATCTTCAAACAAGTCCAATGACCAGAGAACCTTCAAACACCAAGAACCAAACACCACTTAATATGACTGTTTTGAAGATTTTCAAAGCAAATGAGTAATTTAGACCATGCTACTTATTACAAATCTTATAACATCATATATTAGAACTAAATAAACATCAAACAACAGTCATAACAACAAGAAACGAAGAATTGATGATGATGCGCTTTTAAGCTGTGAAAATAAAGTTTTACTAAATACAAATTTAAAAGAACAACTAACTAATTTTAATGATTAATTTCACTCAACTATGACTAATGAATACTAAGAACCAGAAATTATAACTACTAAACAACTAAAACAAAGAAATGCAGAAATTAACAAAAGGCTTACAAATGCTATCCAACTGAAATCACAGAACCAATGATCAAGACCAATCCTAAAGGCTTACCACTAAGCCACTAACCCAAGGCCATCCAAAATTCACCCTGCTCCAGCTGTGAATTCCATTTCCAACTGATTTTTTTATTTTTCAACTATTTATTTGGATTTTTGGTGATTTTTGTGTTTTTGATGCTAAACTGAATTTTAAGGTATCTAATAGCTTAGAAAAGCTATATAGGAGCTTATGTGTACTATATCAGTCCATAATAACATCTTCAAACAAAATTTGATCATATGAGATTTTGAGCACGAAATTTGCATAAACTTTAAATAGAACTTGATAATGAGATTAAGGATTGGAAAAGATTCAAATACACTTTAATAACTTAAACAAGGTACTAGAAAGACTTAAAATACACTAGAATTTTGAAATTGATTAAAACGACTAACTTAAACTAAAATACACTAGATGATATTGATACATTACTTCTTCTCCTTCCTTTATAGACTTTTAAGACTCTCTCTTGACCTCTGAATCTTTCCCACCACTTCTGAGCCATTGGATCATTGAAACTCATCAAAACCGTCCACTTGGATTTTTGGCGCCAAATATTTCTTGAGCAGGTTTGAGCATTAATTGGGTTGGTTTGAGTCAATTAAGAGTATTTGGGTGTTAGTGGAGGTGGAGGGGACAAGGTAAGGGGGGTTGAAAAAAAGGTGGGAAAACCATGACTGGTTTTGGGATATCGTGCATGGGAGAGGAGAGCTACGAGTGGTGGTGGTTTTCTCTTCGTTTGACTTTCTCGGCCGGTGTTTGTATCTGAGGGGGCCAAAATGGATTATGATTTGGGGCGAATGTATTGTGAATGGGGCTCAAGGGTCAAGCCAAAGGGTCATGTGGAGATTGGGCTAAGGTATGTTGGGCCATGGATTGGATTTGGGCTTGTGTTTTAAATAACAAAAGGGGCCGGTTTGGTTTAGAATAAGCACAAGGACCAAAGTTGCAATTTATCCAAACTTCAAGGACTGAACTTGACACTTTTCCAAACTTCGCACAAGGACCAAACTTGCCATAAATGAATAGTACAAGGACCACTTTTGCATAAAATTCCATTTTAAAATGTCCAAGGACTATATTTGCAATTTTTCAAAGTTTAGGGGCCTTTTCTGCCATTTGACCAAAGAATCATTCAAGGACCAATTTTGACAAACTTAGAATATTTCAGGGACCTTGAATGATAAAATTCCACATTTTTGAATTCCAGGGACTAGATTTGACAACTTTTGAAACTTGGGGGACTAAAACTGCCAATTTTGCAAACTTGATACATTTTTCATCTGATTTTGATATTTTTGAAAATTTAAAACACATAAAACACTTGTTTGTGATATTTTCATCATTTTAATGCATTTTTGAGTGTTTTCAGATGATTTTGCAGTTTAGATTGTACAAAAATGATGAGTATTTAGACACTCATCAAAGGCTTGAATCATCGTGGTTGGGTTGTTTTTGGATTGAAAAGTGGTGTTTATGTGTTTTTTCTAGCTAGCGACTTGAGCCACGGATAATTTACCTTGTTAGCGACTTGTTTTGTTATTTGGTAGCGAGTTGTTGTTGAAGGTCTTAGCGAGTTGAGCTAGCGACTTGTCTATTGAGACAAGCCGACAAAAAGTACACTTAGTGGATTCTCCACTACGGGTAGCGACTTGGTGTAAGTTACCGACTTGTACTTTATATTGTTAGCGACTTGGTGTTAGCGAGTTGGTACCTAGCGAGTTGCTATTTAGCGACTTGATAAATTAGCGACTTGGTTCTTAGCGACTTGCTGTCAAAATTTTGCTAGCAACTTGGATCTTAGCAAGTTGGCATATAGCGACTTGACTGTGTTTTAGCGACTTGGGATTATAGAGACTTGGTACTTAGCGACTTGGTTTAAGGTTACGTAGCGACTTGGTTGATTCTTGTCTGTAATACGGTTTTCTCTTGATTTAGTAAAATCCCGTGAAAGAATCTATTTCCCGGTTTAATCATAGAGCTATAATATCCCGTTTTAATCTGTAAACATGTATACCAACGTACCTACATTCATCTCCACTGTGGTTGAGGTCGTTCATGCAGAAGATAGTCGTCAACACAGAATTTCTTACATCACTGATCCTTTAATCACCAAAGTACTTGAACTCTATGATACCTCACGAACAATGAAACGGTTGCATTTCGAATGTCCAAGCTTGATTGATTCATCAAAGTGTGATCTTAACTCCTCACCATCTGAGTCAAACCTCAACGAACCACATCTAATGAACAATGATGCTAAGCAAATGGAGTACAACATTGAGCCCTATCAACTACTTCATCAGCATCTCAAACTACTCTTATCTACTACTATGGATCGAACAAGTAGTGCTATCCTTCGTCGGACTTTCCCACTTTGACCAAAACGTGTTACTCAACTTAGAACAACCGAGGTGTCAAATTACCAATGAACAGCTTCTCAACGATAAATCTAATGCAGCTCTTCAAGTAATCTTCAATCAATTTCACCACTTATCCGGGAATATTCCTCAGATTTTGATGATGACTTGACTGGAATCTCATTCAAAAAACACACTGGAATGGAAATCCATGAGTTTAGAAACACCTTTATTCAACTTATGGGTAATGTGGAAATATATATTAGGGAGGCTGCTAAAGAGAATGACAAGGTGAATGAAATGAAGGGGTGTCAAGTGATGCAATGGGAAGATTTTGATAGGTCATGCAATGGATCAGGTAAACCAATGAATGATACCGAATGCAGAAGTTCAGTTGAAATTAAAGAAGATGGAGACAACTGTACTGATCTTAATGACTCAGTGTCAGAAAAGGTTTCATGCGATGAGGTACACTTAACTAATCAGAGTAATTCATATGTTAAGAAACATGATTCTAACTCTGATCTTAATATTGTGAAATCGATCGTGGTTGAGCCTGAATCTAAAACTGTTAAAGCTAATGACATGATTGAAAAAAGGGTATATGATGAACTTTCAAATAAATACTCAATTCTTGAAAAACATTGTATTTCATTGGAAATTGAAATACAACAAAAGGATGAACGCTTTTATGCAAATAAAACATGCATTAATCAGGAATTTCCAGAATTTCGAGAATTTTTTGAAATTAATCAATTAAAAACCCAGATTCAGGACAAACACTCAACCATATGCAATCTGAAATTATTACTCTCAAATGTGCAGAAGTATGACTGTCATGAGATGAGTGATACACTTGAATCTAGAAATGCTGAGCTTGCTCTTTGTGTGTCCAACCTGTTAAGAGAAAATGAATCATTAAGAAAGAACTTAGAGGAGACCAATTCCAAATTGATCAATCAATCTAACATTTTGTTGAATGAAATTTATGCCCTCAAAGCCCAAATTCAGGATAAGTGCTTCAATATTGTTGCCTTAAAAAATGAGCTTAGGAAATCTAGTGGGAATAGGGTGAACACTAAGTTTGCAAAACCATCAACTTTGGGAAAGTCAACTGTTCAGAACCATTCTAATCATACAGTAGTTAAGCAGTCCAATGCCTTTAGAACTGAAAGATTTAAACCATCGAAATCTAGGCGTGCCTCCCAAGTTGATGATAATGTTGTTTTGACAAAACCAGTCACTTAACTACTTCGTTCCGATATGATGAATCTCAAACCCCAGGTTAATGTTGAACGCTCAAAGATCAGAAATACTAGAAGTATTACTAGTTCTCATAAGAAACATCAATTGGCCGATCAATCCCCTAAGAAACAAACAAATCACAAAAGGACCAATAGTCAAAACAGGGTAGTGGACACATACAAAACTACCAAAGCGCTTCAAATGGATTCCCAGATTATTTAAGTCTACAGGATCCAAACGGACTTACATACCTAGATCTTGTCTTAAGTGGATGCCACAGGAAAACTCTTCAAGTATATTGAGCCTAAAGGGATCTCTAATAATGATACGACCATATCAAACTGTGATACATCCAATAGTGAGATTACTCATATCACTAACCCATCCAATTGCAATTCTACATGTGCTTCTAGTACAATGTGCTCTCAGTCTTTTTCAGGTACAATGCTCAATTCAATCAGGAACTTAATGACTTGGCTTCCATCAGAAATGAATATAGCTCACTCAGGAGCTATAGCATGCCAGAATTGATATACCTCATACTTTGACTCCTATTCATCTTGAATCAGGACTCGTTCTTTCATATCTGTGTTCGCTCTTACATATATGTGTACAAATTTCCAAAAAAAAAAAAAATTAAAAATTATTTGTCATTCTTTTAATTCATAATGTTTAAAAATTCTTTTCTTTTCATTCATTCTAATAAAGGATATATCCTTCGTTATCGATAACATCTACGATCCTAGAAATGTCATTCAATAATGGCACGGGTTCATAGATGAAGTTCGAACAAATGATATATTCTTATAACGGGTGAGGTTAAATTCAATCAATGGTCTTTGGTGACATTGATTGAGGGGGAGAATGTTTCAAGTTATCTTGCTTATTTCTGCGCCAGTGTTGGTTATGTTTTGTGATCAAATGTAGGTTGTTAGTGTGTTTATCCATTATGTTTGTTTGCTTATCTTATTATGTTATCTCGTTATGCTATCTGTGCTATTTTGCAATCTGATAAGTTCATGAAACTAATGAGTCTGTAACACATAATGTGACAAGATAGCAACCTACTTTGTAAAGTCTTAGCAACTTGGCTTGGTAAATTTGAGGATAGAGACTTGCTTTGAAAAGTCTTAGCGACTTATTATGATTCTAGGATAGCGAGTTGCTAATCACTCACAAAACTACAGGGACTAAATATGACAACTTGGTAATCTTGACTTAAACCCCTCCCTATACCATTAGCGACTTACCATTTGTTTTGTTTATTCAAAAATTTAAAACTCTATATTTCTCTCTTTCTCTCTCGTAAATTGTTCGAGTTAGCGACTTAAGAGTGGTATGATTCGCATCTTTCCCTCTCTGCTCTATATTATATGTCGTAGATGCTTGACTAACACAACTTTTTACACAGATCCCACCGAGCATTTGATCTGTATCACTTGATTCCCACGTAGGTTTGCTAATGAATGTGCTCTAATGGAACCATTTTGCTTGTGTATTATGGTCGTTTTGGTGTTATTGGAATGTATTAATGGTGTTTGTATTGCGTCAATAGGGTGTCGATGAATGCGTTGAGTTTGTTGTTGTTTTTCGATTGCAAGTGTGTTAAATATTGTGTTGTAACCGGTCTATATTGCCTGGTAAGTATGCCAATGGATTGGTGTTGCATGATTGGTTGGTTAGTAATGATTGTCTGTTGCATATAATGTGTTCTTGATAGCGACTTAGTAATGTTCATGTTAGCGAGTTAGTGTACAAATTCATCGTGGCGAGTTGTTGTTTTTAAGTGCACTCAAGTTAGCGACTTAGTAAATGTAGCGACTTAGTGAACTGATTATTAGCGACTTTTGTAGCGACTTAGCAGTATTGCTGTTGGTGGCGACTTGTCTTTAAAAGTTAGCGAGTTAGTAAATTTAGCGACTTAGTGAAACTGATTTGTAGCGACTTAGCAGAATTACTGTTGATGGCGACTTGTATTTACAAGTTAGCGTCTTAGTAAGTTTTCATGTAACGACTTAGCTTGGTTTAGCGACTTGTACATTTAAGATTAGCGACTTAATTGGTTTATTTTTTATAAGGCGACTAGGGTTATTAAAATGTTTTAAGGCAACTTGCTAGGATAATTTCATGCTTACAATTCTGATTCAGGATTTCCTGTAGAAACTTGTATTGACAACTTACTTTTTGTAACCTGCTATAACATTTCTGTTTGAGCAAATTGTACGTGGATTATCTTGTAACAACATAATATCACAACTTGTTTCTTACAAACTGTTATATCATTTCCACCCTTGTATCTTGTCTCATGATGTTATTTCCTAGCAAATATGCTTTGTAAAAATTTTAATTTCAAAACAACTCGTCTCATGAAATCTATATCAAATGGAGTCCTTATCCTTATACTATCGCTTATGCCACTCAATCATTCACTATTTGCTTATGGGAACCCTGTCTGAATGATGAGTGTCTAAATACTCATCATTTTTGTACTGTTTAGAATGCCAAAAACATCTGAAAACACTCAGAAACGCATCAAAATGATGAAAATATCACAAATAAGTGTTTTATGTGTTTTAAATGCAAAAATATCAAAATCAGATGAAAACGTATCAAGTTTGCATAATTGGCGCTTTAGTCCCCCAAGTTTAAAAGTTGTCAAAAACAGTCCCTGGTAAATCAAAATAAAGAAAAATATCATTTTAAGTCCTTAGGGATTCATGAGTTGTCAAAAATGGTCCTTGAATAAATCTTTGGCAAAATTACAACTTTAGTCCCTCATCTTTTAAAATTGTCATAAATGGTCCTTGGATATTTAAAAATGGAAAATAATCATCTATGGTCCTTGTACTATTCACATTTGGCAACTTTGGTCCTTGTGAGAACTTTGGAAAATGGGCAAGATCAGTCCCTCAATTTGGCAGAATTACAAAATTAGTCCTTGTATTAAACAAAAACCAAATGGCCCCTTTTGTAATTTTAAACCCACCAAACCACTTGACCCTGCCAATTAACCCTTGACCCCCCATTTTGGACCCCCTTCATATTAATATCTGGTCAAAACCAGTCAAACGCGCCAAACCACCACCACTGTTCACTTCCTTCTTCATCACTGTAAATCCAAAACCGAGTGGTTTTTCCACTTTTCAACATTCCACTGTCTCACCACTTGTTTAACCACCCCCCTCCACTACCACTAACACCCAAAGATCATTAATTGACTCAAACCTGCTTATAGACTTTTGGCGCCAAAAACTCCACATGGACGATTCTGATGATTTAGAGAGATCCAATGGCTGAAATCAAGTGGGAAACAATCAGAGGTCGACAAGAAGTCTCAAAAGTCTATAAAGAAGAGATGAGAAGCAATGTGGGAGAATAACTAGAGTAATTTTATTTAGTTTATGTCGTTTAAATTAATTTTGAATTTCCAGTGTATTTCTTAGCTTTCAATTACTGTTTTTCTCATGTTCAGTGTATTATACAACTTTTGCAATAAATAATTTCAGTGTTTAAGTTCAAATTTCAGTTTATGCATTTTCAAAATTCAAATTCTCAAATATGATCAAAGGATGTTATCAATGGTTGTCTTGGACTGAATAGGCCCACATAAGCTCCCATATAGCTTATTAAAGCTATTAGATACTTTAAAACTCAGTTTAGAAGCAAAAAAGAAAAAATTACCAAAAATACAAATAAAATATTGAAAAATCAAAAATCCATGGTGATTGTGAAAGAAGCTGAAGTATGGTATGCTTTGGACTACCCTTGGGTTTAGTGCTTCTTGGGAAGCTATAGGATCTGTTCTCAGTTCTCAGTTCTCAGTTTGTGCTAGGATCAAATTTGTAAGCCTTTTAATACATTTTGGCATTTCACTGTTTGGGTTGCTCATTAGCTTAAATCTCTTTATGTTCATGGTTATTAGTCATATTTAAGTATAATTAAGCCTTTAAACCAGTTGCTTGTTCTTTTAAATTTGTAGTTAGTAAAATCTTATTTTTAGCAGTTAAAATAGCATAAGTTCAATTTCTTAGTTTTATGTTGTTAGTTATGTTGTTTTATGTTTATTTAGTCCTAATATATGATATAATGAGATTTTTAATCAAGTTCATGGTTTTAATCTGTTAAAGTCTTTGAAAAACACCAAAACAGCCTATTTAAGGGGTGTTTGGATCTACTTTGTTAACTGTGATAGAGGTCATTGCAGTTGTTACTTGTTATTGTTACATGTTCCAATAGGTCTTAGTAACTCAAAGAAACAAAGAAAACCAGTGCTTATTAGATCAAAAGTCAAAATAATCTTTAATCTCATCTTGTATCTTATCTATTTGATTTTAAAGTTCTATGATCATGGTTTTGTGTTCATAAGTTGTTATTGTTGATCAAGTCAGTCTTAATACACCTTAAAACATCATAATCAGTGCCTAGGATCAATCCAAATTTCATTTTAGTCAACTCATTTGGTTTTCTTTAAAAGTCAAAAACATCCCTTGTGCACAGTTGAGCCTATCACTTTCACAAGCTCACACAGAGCTTATTAATGAGACTTAGCTTTTGAATCTTAGATTTTTGGAAAGCCAACCTAGCTATCTCAAGTTCCCAAGCTTAAAATTCCAATTTCCAGCTTATTTGGTAGGGCGCACTTAGCTCTTTGTTTGTCCAAAATACTCAGCATACACTGAGTCATACTCAGTGGTTTTTCAGCTTTTTCTCAAGCTCACCATAAGCTCTCTAGTGGACCCCACAGTGAGAGCTTTAGCTTTTTGGAAAGCTAAGTTGGTCAACTTGCTTATTCCAGTATTTGTTTTCATTTTCTAGCTTATTACAGTGCTTAAAATCTAGCTTAAAGTACCTAGTAAAACCATACATTACCACAGTGCAAACAGTTAAGCTAGTGCTTATTTTTGGCTTATTCAGTGCTCTTTTCTTAGTTATTTAGCTTTTTCATTTGTCAAATTATCTTATTACAAGTTTCTTAGCTTATTTCCAGTTTTCCTTTGCTTATTTTTAGCTTATAAGCCATTTTGGCTTAATCTTTTGCTTATTTCAATTTTTGTCCCTGTTGAGATAAATAAGCTCAAACTGAGCTTATTGGTGGTTTTCACAAAAAGTTGTAGTTATAAATTTTGCTTATCTAAGTGTACTTAATAAGTTTGTAAAAGAAAAATTCCAAAAAGAAAATAAAAAGCAAAAAGTCAGTCTTTGGGATTCGAACCGCCACCCACTCACCACACACACACACCTCACCAACTGCCCTTGGGTCTTTTTTTGTTTTTCTTTGCAATACTTAATATATAACCCTTTTTAGTTCATTAAGCTTATACGAGCTTATTAGCTTATTTTCAGCTTATTTAATCAAACTTTTTCAACTTTTGTATTTTTCTTAGCATTGTATTGTTAATAAGTATTTTATAAAAAAGTTTCAGATTTTTCTTAATAGTTTTAGTATTTTTAATCATTTATTTAGTTCAAAATAGTATTTAATTCATAATAAAAAATATAAAAGTAAAAAAAATATAAATATTTTTTCTAAAATTTTCTTTTGTCATATAGGAAGTAAGAAAATTGTTTTTACATTTGTAGGATTTTTATTTCACAAATTTTACGTTTTTACTTGCGCACTCGCGTAATTTTTATACTTAACGTACGTTTTCATTCTAGGTCACGTTTTTAGATAATTTAAGTTTACATTTTAATTAAAATAGTTTATTTAAGATATTTTGTTTTATAAATCATAGAAAAACATCATTGTAAAAATAGTGATAGCGTTTATTTAATATATTTTAGTTTTTTAATTTTCTTTAATTTGCATTTAAGCCCCTGTAATTTACAAAACTTTTTCTTTAGGTATAAATAACTCAAAATCCTTACTAATCACTATCCTTAGTGATTATTCGACATCTGTCTGTGTTAAACACCATTCATCCTCCGTGGGACTTAACGACCCAGGAATCCACTATATTCCTCTGCTCTTAAATTGCATTTGTTTTCGCTGTTTTAAGTTTATTACGGTTGACCATTCACAAGTGGTCAGCTTGTGTGATTAAACTTGACTGTTCAGGAGCTAATCAAATTTTGGCGCCGCCGGGAGGTTGTAGCGTGTTTTAAGCAGTTTTCAGACCCGTACTTGCACATATACCACCTTTTTGTAAAGCAGTTTTTTGTAAAGTTATCATAAATCAAAAAGTTCATTAACAATTTTCCTAAAGTGTTAAAAACACCAAACAAATTATAAAACAACAAAACAATCGTAACGTTTTCTAGCTTGTGTTTCCTTTAAGGTGATTCTTAAAGAGATACGATTTGGATAAACGAGACGATACCAAAAATATTTTCCAAAAGTTTTTAAAACCATCAGCACAAATCCATACCTACGTCTTTTCAGTGGTACTTAAATACATAAAAATCAACCACCGCAAATCAAGGCAGTACACCTACTAACTGGGGGTGTGACCATAATAAGTTCCCGAACAACAGATTTAAAACTTGCCTTTGTGTCCTTGTGATTTGGTGTACCTTTTTCAAAGAAGCCATTTCATTTGTGATTATTGGTTTAAGTTCACTTGTCGTTTTGCCTCGCATTTGTTTTGAAAATTGATTTTTAAAACTTAGTGCATGCACTTCGTTCTTCCAGTTCTACAAGTCCACTGTTTGAGCTTGCAAATATTCCTCGTAGACGTAGAGGACGTTCTGCTCCTTCAGCCGTGGATCGAGGAACGTCTACCACCACCACCCCCCGTAATGGCGAAGACAAGCCTATGAATGAGCTTCTCCAAGCACCCATCGAGGGTTACGGAGATGCCATTATTGTCCCAGCCATCGTGGCTGATACCTTTGAGCTCAAAACCGGGTTGCTTAATCTTGTAACCCAAAGCCAATTTTATGGTTTTGAGCGGGATGACCCTCATGCACACATTTGATGGTTTAACAAGATTGCATCTACCATCAAATACAAGAATGTCCCACATGAAGCAATTAAGCTTCTTCTGTTCCCATTTTCTCTAGAGGGACAAGCCCGGAATTGGCTTGAGAAACAACCCCCTCGTTCCATAGAGACATGGGAGGATCTAGTCACCAAATTTGTTAACGAATTTTATCCTCCATCCCGAACTACAAATCTTAAAAATGAGATAATGAAATTTTCTCAGAGATTTGATGAATCATTCGGGGAGGCATGGGATCGTTACAAAGAATTGCTCCGCAAGTGTCCGCATCATGGTTTTACCGAGTTAATGCAAATGGATACTTTCTACAATGGTCTGAGACAAGCTGACCAAGACTCTCTAAATGCCTCCGCGGGAGGTAATTTCTTGAGCAAGACCACAAAAGAAGCCTTGAAAATCATTGAAAACAAGTCCCAGTCCGTCCTTTCCACAAAGACATATCGACTCATCTAATCTGGACCTTCTACTTCATCTCCCGTGAGTACATCTAGCACCGATGCTAAGATTGATAAAATCACGACATTGTTCGGCTTTGGTTCTTGCTAACCAAAGAAAGTCACTTTCACTCGACACCATCACATGGTGAAGTGAAGAAAGTTGAAGTTTGTGTTACTTGTGGTGGTCCTCATGCATACTACAACTGTATTGCCACCGATGGTAGTCCATTTGAAGCTAATGCTATAGCTGGTACTTCACATCAGGGAGGTAATCAATACCGTCCTCAAAATGAACCAAACTACCGTACTAACACTTATCAGGCACCACCCGGTTTTAACCAGAATCCTAGCATACAAAACCGGAATCAGAACCAACCTAGAATGAACCAAGGTTATCAAAACCAAGGTAATTTCTATCCCAGACCAAATCAAGGTTTCCAACATCAAGGAAACCTTAATCAAAACATTTTCAATCGAGGGAATCAATTTTAGGGAAATGTGAATCATAATCAAGGGAATTTTCAACAACAAGGTCATAATCAAAACATCCGACCTCAAAATTTTCCTGCACATCCTCCAGTACCATCATCTGATGAGTTATTGAAGCAATTCATGAAATCCCAAGATGAAATGAACAGGTTGTTGGTCAGTCAGATCGCTGATCTAAAGAAGTCTTTAAATGATCAACCCTCGGGCTTAGGAAAACTTCCGAGCAACACGATCGCTAACCCGAGGGAAGATGCAAAGGCGATCACAACCAGAAGTGGTGTTTCATACAATGGACCCGCTATTCCTACTACCTCTTCTTCTTCTCTCCCGAAGGTAGTGGAAAGTGAACCTCAGGCTACAAAGGACAAGGAACTTCCTATTAATAACGGAGGTACCAACAATGTCCATCCTCAAGTTGTCCAGAAACCCAAGTCTAATCCAGGAGTTGTTTTTGAACCTCCAGTAGCTCCCGTTGAAAATACCAAATCCAAATCTTCTATTCCTTACCCATCACGTTTGAATGAGCAAAAGCTCCGCGAAAAAGCCAGTCATCAAATGGACAAATTTTTTCAAATTTTCCAAGAACTACATTTTGACATAAGCTTTGCGGATGCTATCATGCTGATGCCCAAGTTTGCATCAACTCTCAAACACATGTTAAGCAACAAGGAAAAGCTGTTTGAAATGGCTAAAACTCCTCTAAACGAGAACTGCTCTGCAGTTATCCTGAAGAAGCTTCCAGAAAAGCTTGGAGATCTTGGAAAATTTCTCTTACCTTGTGTATTTCCAGTAATGGTTGAATGCTTTGCCTTAGCCGATCTTGGTGCAAGCATCAATCTGATGCCTTATTCAGTATGGAAGAAACTTTCTCTTCCGGAACTTACTCCTACATGCATGACTCTCGAGCTTGCAGATCGTACAATATCCCGTCCTCTTGGCATTGCTGAGGACGTATTTGTGAAAGTAGGAAAGTTCCATTTTCCAGCTGACTTCGTGGTTGTTGATTTTGATGCCGATCATCGGGTTCCTCTCATTGTTGGACGAGGATTCCTGAGAACGGGCCGTGCTCTCATTGATGTATTTGAGCAAGAAATCACATTACGTGTTGGTAATGAAGCTGTCACCTTTAACCTTGATCAAACTTCGAGGTACTCCGTAAATTATGATTCTGAGTCGGTTAACCGAATAGATGTCATTGATGTTGCTTCTGAAGAGTACTCTCAAGAAGTTCTTGGTTATGATCATAATTCTTCGAGTGATAATATCACTCATTCATCTCAACCCATCATTGCCAATTCTACTGCTTCTCTCACTCTGTTTGAGGAAAGTGACTTCATCTTAGAAGAGATTGAAGCCTACTTGTCTAGTGATTATGTTCCATGGGAAATTGATCACGCTCCCATCGACATCGAGGGGGATATACTTCTCATTGAGAAGTTGCTTAATGATGATCCATCATCGCTCCCTCCCGTCGAACTTCATAACAAGGAAGTCAAGTCAGTTGAGAAAATTGAAGAATTTCCTGAAGTCGAACTTAAGGACTTACCGCCTCATCTCGATTATGCATTTCTTGAAGGTGATGATAAATTACCCGTCATTATTGCTCGAGATTTGAGTAAAGATGAAAAGTCTGCTCTCATAAAGGTCTTGAAGTCACACAAGCAAGCAATTGCTTGGAAACTCTCCGACATTAAGGGTATCAACCCTGAATTTTGTACTCACAAAATCTTGATGGAGGATGACTTCAAACCAGCAGTTCAACATCAGAGAAGAGTAAATCCAAAAATCCATGATGTTATCAAACAGGAGGTTATCAAACTTCTTGATGCAGGATTGATTTACCCGATCTCAGATAGTCCTTGGGTTAGCCCAATTCATTGTGTTCCTAAAAAGGGTGGCGTAACTGTTGTCACGAATGAAGATAACGAGTTAATTCCAACTCGGCTGGTTACGGGATGGCGTGTTTGCATTGACTATCGTAAGTTGAATGACGCCACCCGTAAAGACCATTTTCCTCTACCCTTTATGGACCAAATGCTTGAGAGATTAGCAGGGAACGAATACTATTGTTTTCTTGATGGTTTCTCGGGTTACTTTCAGATTCCCATTGATCCAAAGGATCAAGAAAAGACCACATTCACCTGCCCATACGGAACTTTTGCCTACAGACGTATGCCTTTTGGCTTATGTAACGCTCCTGGCACGTTCCAACGATGTATGATGGCCATTTTCCACGACATGATCGGGGAAACAATGGAGGTGTTTATGGATGACTTCTCGGTCATTGGGGATTCATTTCAAACATGTCTCTCCCATTTAGATAAAATGCTCAAAAGGTGTGAAGACACCAATCTTTGTCTAAATTGGGAGAAGAGCCACTTTATGGTCAAAGAAGGCATAGTCCTTGGCCATAAGATTTCCAAAAATGGGATTGAGGTAGATAGAGCAAAAGTCGATGTTATTGCTAAATTACCTCATCCTACTACCGTCAAAGGTATTAGGAGTTTTTTAGGTCATGCCGGTTTCTATCGCAGATTCATACAAGATTTTTCTAAAATCGCCCGGCCTATGACTCATCTTCTTGAAAAAGATGCTCCTTTTATCTTCTCACCTGAGTGCATCGAAGCTTTTGAAACATTAAAGAAAAAGCTTACTGAAGCACCCATTCTCGTTGCTCCCGACCGGGACTTGCCTTTTGAGCTCATGTGCGATGCAAGTGATTTTGCTATCGGTGCAGTCTTAGGGCAACGTAGATCTAAGCATTTTCAGCCTATCCACTACGCAAGTAAGACTATGACTGAAGCTCAGACTCATTACACCACTACAGAAAAAGAGCTATTAGCCGTGGTGTATGCGTTTGAGAAGTTTCGGCCATACTTAATCTTGACCAAATGCGTGGTGTATACGGATCACTCGGCTCTCAAATATCTCTTTGCAAAACAAGATGCAAAGCCGAGATTGCTCCGCTGGGTTCTCCTCCTCCAGAATTTGATATCATCATACGTGATAAAAAAGGAGCTGAGAACCTGGCTGCTGATCATCTATCCCGTTTAGAAAACCCTCACCAAGATGTTTTCGAGAAAAAGGAAATAAATGAAACCTTTCCTCTCGAGACACTCAATGCGGTTTCTTTTCGTGGAAATTCTACTACCCCATGGTTTGCTGACTTCGCAAATTACCATGCGGGTAACTTCATAGTGAAAGGGATGTCAACCCAACAGAAGAACAAATTCTTCAAGGATGTTAAACATTACTTCTGGGACGACCCCTACTTATTCAAAATCTGTGCGGATCAAGTCATCCGACGGTGTGTTTATGGACAAGAAGCTCTTGAAATTCTCAAAGCTTGCCATGCTGGACCCACCGGGGGCCATCATAGTCCAAACTACACCGCCAAAAAGGTGTTTGATTCCGGGTTTTATTGGCCCACGATTTACAAGGATGCCCACGAATTTGTCAAAGCATGTGACGCTTGTCAACGTCACGGAAATATCTCTCAAAGAAATGAAATGCCGCAAAACGCCATTCAAGTTTGTGAGATCTTTGACATCTGGGGCATTGACTTTATGGGGCCATTTCCATCATCTCGAGGAAACAAATACATACTTGTGGCTGTTGACTATTTGTCAAAATGGGTTGAAGCGAAAGCTTTACCCACCAATGATGCCCGAGTTGTTGTGAAATTCTTAAAATCTCTTTTTGCTAGGTTTGGAACTCCACGTGCTATAATCAGTGATCGTGGTACACATTTCTGCAATGACCAATTTGATCGTGTCATGCAAAAGTATGGTGTAACCCACCGTCTCTCTACTGCATACCACCCCCAAACAAGTGGGCAAGTGGAAGTCTCCAACCGTGGTATTAAAAGAATTTTAGAAAGGACAGTAGGCGAAAATCGTGCATCCTGGTCGGATAAACTGGATGACGCACTCTGGGCCTTCCGTACAGCTTACAAAACACCAATCGGGTGTACTCCATACAAGCTGGTTTACGGAAAGGCATGTCATCTTCCGATTGAACTTGAGCACAAGGCATACTGGGCCTTGAAACATGCCAATTTCGATATTCAGACAGCTGGTGATCACAGAAAATTTCAAATGAATGAACTAAATGAACTCCGTGATCAAGCATACGAGAACTCTTTGATCTACAAACAAAAGACAAAGAAGATTCATGACTCTAAAATCAAGAACCGCGTTTTCAACGTCGGTGATCGAGTCCTTCTTTTCAACTCTAGATTGAAGATATTCTCGGGAAAGCTCAAGTCCCGTTGGTCTGGTCCATTTACTATTACTAAGGTTTATCCTTATGGTACCATTGAGTTATCTCAGCCTGATGGTCCAAATTTTAAAGTAAATGGTCATCGATTAAAGCACTACTTTGGAGAGGACATTCCATCTGTGGTTGTCCCGGATCTACAAACTTTCCCCATGAACCAATGAATGCGGGGATCGAGTCAAGCTAGCGACTCGGTAATCAAAAACAGTAGCACACCACATGGGTTTTCACCCGTGAGTATCACCCTAGTGTGGGGGAGTTTCCCCCCGCTGTTGTATATAAACCTCTCATTTCAAAAAAAAATATATATGTATATATCAAAAATAAAATAATGGCCGTAGTATTTCCCTTTTACGTTCTATGTTTCGGCATAAACGTCGGTACTTTGAATATTGAGGGCAATATTCATTTCTAAGTGTGGGGGGGAATTCTCATGAATTTTATCATGTAATTATTCCACCCAATTCCCCCGTTTTTGGCCAAAATGTTTTTTGGAGTAAGTGTTTTACACTTACTCAGCAAATGGTAATCAGTCCACCATGTCTAACCCACATAAGGATTGGCTAATCCAGGAGCAAACGGCTCTTGGTAAAGATATCTCAAATCCGTTTATGGCTTGCAATTTGCCCAAAATTGTATGGTGTTCAGCTCACCATATCTTTAACTAGTGAAAAGTTGGCTAGCCCGCAAGTTTATGGCTTGTGGTAAAGGCAGTTGGAAATCCATAATTGGTAATCGGCTTACCAAAGATAATATTGATAATTTATCTAAGAGTTGGCTAGTCCAGAAGCAAACAGCTTCTGGTAAAGACAAATCAAATCCGTTGAAAGCTTATGATTTGCTCAAAATCATTTGGTTATCATTATACCAAGGTTCTTACTTGAACTAAAACAATTGGATACTCCAGAAGTAATGGCTTTTGGTAAAGAGATGAAATCCATTAATTTTTCTCAAAACATTGCTAGGGACTAGCAATATCTTAATGTGAGGGATTGATGAGTGTCTAAATACTCATCATTTTTGTACTGTTTAGAATGCCAAAAACATCTGAAAACACTCAGAAACGCATCAAAATGATGAAAATATCACAAATAAGTGTTTTATGTGTTTTAAATGCAAAAATATCAAAATCAGATGAAAAACGTATCAAGTTTGCATAATTGGCAGTTTTAGTCCCCCAAGTTTAAAAAGTTGTCAAAAACAGTCCCTGGTAAATCAAAATAAAGAAAAATATCATTTTAAGTCCTTAGGGATTCATGAGTTGTCAAAAATGGTCCTTGAATAAATCTTTGGCAAAATTACAACTTTAGTCCCTCATCTTTTAAAATTGTCATAAATGGTCCTTGGATATTTAAAAATGGAAAATAATCATCTATGGTCCTTGTACTATTCACATTTGGCAACTTTGGTCCTTGTGAGAACTTTGGAAAATGGGCAAGATCAGTCCCTCAATTTGGCAGAATTACAAAATTAGTCCTTGTATTAAACAAAAACCAAATGGCCCCCTTTTGTAATTTTAAACCCAGCCAAACCACTTGACCCCTGCCAATTAACCCTGTGACCCCCCATTTTGGACCCCCCTTCATATTAATATCTGGTCAAAACAAGTCAAAGCGCGCCCAAACCACCACCACTGTTCACTTCCTTCTTCATCACCTGTAAATCCAAAACCAGAGCTGGTTTTTCCACTTTTTCAACATTCCACCTGTCTCACCACTTGTTTAACCACCCCCCTCCACTACCACTAACACCCAAAGATCATTAATTGACTCAAACCTGCTTATAGACTTTTGGCGCCAAAAACTCCACATGGACGATTCTGATGATTTAGAGAGATCCAATGGCTGAAATCAAGTGGGAAACAATCAGAGGTCGACAAGAAGTCTCAAAAGTCTATAAAGAAGAGATGAGAAGCAATGTGGGAGAATAACTAGAGTAATTTTATTTAGTTTATGTCGTTTAAATTAATTTTGAATTTCCAGTGTATTTCTTAGCTTTCAATTACTGTTTTTCTCATGTTCAGTGTATTATACAACTTTTGCAATAAGTAATTTCAGTGTTTAAGTTCAAATTTCAGTTTATGCATTTTCAAAATTCAAATTCTCAAATATGATCAAAGGATGTTATCAATGGTTGTCTTGGACTGAATAGGCCCACATAAGCTCCCATATAGCTTATTAAAGCTATTAGATACTTTAAAACTCAGTTTAGAAATAAAAAAGAAAAAATTACCAAAAATACAAATAAAATATTGAAAAATCAAAAATCCATGGTGATTGTGAAAGAAGCTGAAGTATGGTATGCTTTGGACTACCCTTGGGTTTAGTGCTTCTTGGGAAGCTATAGGATCTGTTCTCAGTTCTCAGTTCTCAGTTTGTGCTAGGATCAAATTTGTAAGCCTTTTAATACATTTTGGCATTTCACTGTTTGGGTTGCTCATTAGCTTAAATCTCTTTATGTTCATGGTTATTAGTCATATTTAAGTATAATTAAGCCTTTAAACCAGTTGCTTGTTCTTTTAAATTTGTAGTTAGTAAAATCTTATTTTTAGCAGTTAAAATAGCATAAGTTCAATTTCTTAGTTTTATGTTGTTAGTTATGTTGTTTTATGTTTATTTAGTCCTAATATATGATATAATGAGATTTTTAATCAAGTTCATGGTTTTAATCTGTTAAAGTCTTTGAAAAACACCAAAACAGCCTATTTAAGGGGTGTTTGGATCTACTTTGTTAACTGTGATAGAGGTCATTGCAGTTGTTACTTGTTATTGTTACATGTTCCAATAGGTCTTAGTAACTCAAAGAAACAAAGAAAACCAGTGCTTATTAGATCAAAAGTCAAAATAATCTTTAATCTCATCTTGTATCTTATCTGTTTGATTTTAAAGTTCTACGATCATGGTTTTGTGTTCATAAGTTGTTATTGTTGATCAAGTCAGTCTTAATACACCTTAAAACATCATAATCAGTGCTTAGGATCAATCCAAATTTCATTTTAGTCAACTCATTTGGTTTTCTTTAAAAGTCAAAAACATCCCCTATGCACAGTTGAGCCTATCACTTTCACAAGCTCACACAGAGCTTATTAATGAGACTTAGCTTTTGAATCTTAGATTTTTGGAAAGCCAACCTAGCTATCTCAAGTTCCCAAGCTTAAAATTCCAATTTCCAGCATATTTGGTAGGGCTGCACTTAGCTTTTTGTTTGTCAAAAATACTCAGCATACACTAAGTCATACTCAGTGGTTTTTCAGCTTTTTCTCAAGCTCACCATAAGCTCTCTAGTGGACCCCACAGTGAGAGCTTTAACTTTTTGGAAAGCTGAGTTGGTCAACTTGCTAATTCCAGTCTTTGTTTTCATTTTCTAGCTTATTACAGTGCTTAAAATCTAGCTTAAAGTACCTAGTAAAACCATACAGTACCCTGTGCAAACAGTTAAGCTAGTGCTTATTTTTGGCTTATTCAGTGCTCTTTTCTTAGTTATTTAGCTTTTTCATTTGTCAAATTATCTTATTACAAGTTTCTTAGCTTATTTCCAGTTTTCCTTTGCTTATTTTTAGCTTATAAGCCATTTTGGCTTAATCTTTTGCTTATTTCCAATTTTTGTCCACTGTTGAGATAAATAAGCTCAAACTGAGCTTATTGGTGGTTTTCACAAAAAGTTGTAGTTATAAATTTTGCTTATCTAAGTGTACTTAATAAGTTTGTAAAAGAAAAATTCCAAAAAGAAAATAAAAAGCAAAAAGTCAGTGCTGGGATTCGAACCCTGGCCACCCAGCTCACCACACACACACCTCACCAACTGCCCTTGGGTCTTTTTTTGTTTTTCTTTGCAATACTTAATATATAACCCTTTTTAGTTCATTAAGCTTATACGAGCTTATTAGCTTATTTTCAGCTTATTTAATCAAACTTTTTCAACTTTTGTATTTTTCTTAGCATTGTATTGTTAATAAGTATTTTATAAAAAAGTTTCAGATTTTTCTTAATAGTTTTAGTATTTTTAATCATTTATTTAGTTCAAAATAGTATTTAATTCATAATAAAAAATATAAAAGTAAAAAAAATATAAATCTTTTTTCTAAAATTTTCTTTTGTCATATAGGAAGTAAGAAAATTGTTTTTACATTTGTAGGATTTTTATTTCACAAATTTTACGTTTTTACTATGCACTTCGCGTAATTTTTATACTTAACGTACGTTTTCATTCTAGGTCACGTTTTTAGATAATTTAAGTTTACATTTTAATTAAAATAGTTTATTTAAGATATTTTGTTTTATAAATCATAGAAAAACATCATTGTAAAAATAGTGATAGCGTTTATTTAATATATTTTAGTTTTTTAATTTTCTTTAATTTGCATTTAAGCCCCTGTAATTTACAAAACTTTTTCTTTAGGTATAAATAACTCAAAATCCTTACTGATCACTATCCTTAGTGATTATTCGACATCTGTCTGTGTTAAACACCATTCATCCTCCGTGGGACTTAACAACCCAGGAATCCACTATATTCCTCTGATCTTAATTGCATTTGTTTCTGAGCTGTTTTAAGTTTATTACGGTTGACCATTCACAAGTGGTCAGCTTGTGTGATTAAACTTGACTGTTCAGGAGCGAACCACTGAACTTCTAAGTTTGTGTGTTTATGTCATAAGAATGTGTTCAATGTTGTCTTGACTAACCACATATAATCTAATGTGTTCCCAATCACTGTTGTTGGTTGTGTATATCTTCAGATCTTCAGTGGCTATCACTACCTCAGCTGAAAACATTACTTCTTCTGCTCCACCCAATGTTCTCTCAGACGAAGAAATTCTTCCTAAAAGTCAATGGGCAGAAATTGGAAAAAGTAACTGTTATGTGGATCTACAAAAGTTGCAACAAAATCCTATCCTCAAAGTGTCTATTGATATCCTCAAAAACACTAACTTCTTCGGTGCACTAACAAAGCAATGCACAATTCCCACCATTTACATACAACAATTCTGGAACACCCTTAAATGGAACAAAATCACAAAGAAAATATTCCGCAAACTGGATAATAGGGAATTTGAGATAAATCCTGATATTCTTAGCAAGGCTCTAGGAATCACTCCCTGCAACCCCAACATACGATCTGTACCTCCACCTAGTGCTGACGATCTAATAGTCTTTCTTATTGGTTTGGGGTACCAGACTAGCATTACAAGGGCTTCTGACATCATCACCGGACACATGTATCAACCCTGGAGAGCAATGACAATAGTTCTCAACTTGTGCTTATCTGGCAAAACATCAGGGTTTGATAAAGTGAGAATTCCCATCTTGCAAATTCTATGGGGCATTGTCAATAGTGTGAATGTGAATGTCTCTGAACGCATCTGGGAAGAATTTTTGCTATCAATGAACACATTCATATCTGATAGAACAAACTTTCAAAATAAAGCTCAGGGACGAAAGAGACTCAACAAACTTGTGATTCCTAGCATCAGATTTTTGAAGCTTGTTATCCAAGACTGCAGACTCACAACTTCAACCCTAGGATTGAATCAGAACTACACAATGCTGAGGATGAATTTGTTCTGGGCAATCTCAAATATATTCCCATTGGAGCCAATAAAGAGATATTTGGACTACCGATTCCTGATTCTCTTCTCACTGAAGATCAAGAAGGCGGATCATTTCAAAATGTTCAAGAAAAGGGCTTCCAGATCCAGTGATGAAGTTAATGTCTCTCCCACTCAACCACAACCCAAAGCTGCTAAGTCTGGTTCTGGCTCAAAGACTTCAAGGACGTCATATGCTGCTCTTCCAAAAAGAGGACGTGAAAAGTCACAAACTTCTGACAGAACAACCCAGAAGCAGAAAAGAAAGAAGAAGGAAGGGGAAAAAGTAAACATTGAGGAAACTAAGGTCTCCAGGGGTGATATGAGGATGACTGATGAAGATGACGCCGCTCTGCAACTTGGAATCAAGCAAAGTCTAGAAAGTCAGAACGTGAGTGCACCAATTGGAGGTATTGTGTTTAGAGAACCTGCACCAGAGCCGAGCCATTCAACTCTAATCACTCAAGACAAAGGAAAAGGGATTGTTAGTGTTGATACTGAACAAGCCGCACACATGCTTCTAACAATATCATCTTCTCCAGCAGGTACCACCAATCAATATGAACTGAAGAGAAGAACTGAATCCTCTTCAGCTAATGTACAATATGGGTTTGTGAAAGTGCAAGAAACTTTAAAAGAACCTCCTGCATCAAGTGATACCCGTCTGATCGGAATGTTGATGACTTGTTGTATAAAGACTCGCAGGAGAATCTTGAGTCAAGATCTGATGAGACCATGCACTTGGATGAACCAAATCTGTCTACCGGTTCTCTATCTTCATTGAAGAACCTAGATACAGACATCACTTTTGGTGATCAATTCTTAAATGAAAAACCCATAGATGCCGAGTCTTCTAAGCAAGATAATGATAAAGAAGATGCACAATCCATGTTTACTGTCAATATTCAGCAAGACACATCAACCATTCCCCCTATGTCAGCATCTTCACTTGCAACCGCACTTCCACCTCCCAAACCTGCTCAAGCAACCGCACGTCCACCACCTGAATCTGCAAAGAATCTATCCCTTGAACCAGTGGTTACAGTTGCTGAAATGGAAACTCCACCAGCTTCACCGCCTCAAATACTTACATCTGATCAATTGCTATACAAAGCAGTAAAAAGAATTGAAGCTCTTGAGAGACAACTACCCAAATCTGTTGATTCCCTTGTGGATCATGTCTATAGGTTGGAACACCTCAACTTTGATGAAGGGGTTGCAGACGCTATTGAAGGTGAAGTTAAGGATGCGGTGGAATGGGCAATGGAAGCTCCATTACTTAGACGGTTCAAAGATCTACCTATTGCTGATATGAGAGCTGTTCTTTCAGATAAGATGTATGAAGCTAATGAACATAAGCATGAGGTCCATAAGAAACTATATGAGGCTCTCGAAGAATCAATTAAGCACGAAAATCATGAACAGTTTTTTGTAGACATTGGAGAAAGAGAAGCAAAGAAGAAAAGGAGGACCATAGTGTTGGAAACATTGCGTAAAGGTCCTAAAGATCCTCCTCCACCTCCACCTCCAATTGGGGGTGCTGGAACTTCTGGAGCTGGGGGATCTTCTAAGACTGTGAAGATCGTTTTAAGCTCTTAGACGAGGTCTAATATTATATCTAGGAACACATAATAATAAAGGCGGAATATTCAAACATAGAATCAATATTATTATGAACAAGGTTTTTCATAATCATAAACTAACTAACTAACTATAATAAAGATCAAAGATTTGATCTAACACTAACTAACTAAACCACTAAACCCTAGGCGTTTTCCCAATCCCTACGCCTAGGTTCCCACACACACACACCTTTTAGACGTCTACATCTCGTACGTACGTACTTTAAACTAATGACCCTATGTCTCTTTATATACTAGAGACATCTAGGGTTTACAAGAGGAATCATAATACAATTAGGAAACTAAATATTCTTTTAAGCATATCTTCTAGAATCTTCCAAATCCTCCATCTTTTTGTAGTTTCCCTTCTTGTCACTTTTAGTCCTTCATGTTTCATTCTTCTTGTTTTGTATTATCAAATCTATAATAGACCCAACAATCTTCCCCTATTTGATGATGACAAAACAAACACGATTCTTGTACGAACTTCCCTAGACGAAGTAGCAGAAGTTGAGATCAGGGATCTCACCATGAATGAAACAATCTTCCCCTTGACTTAAACATGTCACTCAAACATCTCTTCCCCTTTTTGTTATCAACAAATAGAGAACATATGCAAATAATGATCTTGACCACTACGAACCAATATCATACTTCCAATCTAAGACTTCCAATGCTTCAAATCGCCCACCATTACGCACCATAGGAAAAATGGATCCAAAACAGTAGAAAACTTCAACTAGCAGTAGTAATAATGATCAACAATAGTAAAAATCAAACACTTCCCCTTGAGTGATGCATGTAGATGGTTAAACATTTAACAATAAGCTTCCCTTAAAAACCATATGTTAACCATTTTCTTGATTCTTCAAAATCTGTAGGCTTTATGTAATGATTACTTGTGAAGAAAATCGAGTATAACGAATTTGATGAAGAAGTAGAATTTCTCAAACTTGTGTCTTAAATCTTGTACTATCCACGGAACTCCATACTTATACAAATCAACAAATATAAGTAGACCGCAATCCCTTGACAAGAATCCTCAACTAGTATGAGACACTGAGCACTACAATGTAACTCCTTCAAGTGATAGACAATGTGTGCATAGAGCATCATAAGAAAAATCACACATTGCTAGATTCATCAAGCTAGATGATAAGAACCCAAACCAAGTAATTCCACTTCACCTTCAAATAAGTAATAAATAATCCTCTTCGTAATCAATTATTCAATGAATCTAATACAAGCCTTTTTTAATCCTTTTAAGAACATAAATTTCTTCCTGTGTGTGTGAACCAAATAACCATTCTGTGTGTGTGTCATCCAAAAATCCATAACCATTATCACGCTCGACTTCCCCTTAAATCGAAAATCATATGAGAAGCAGTACTTTAATATAACAGTACTTTGAGAAGGAGCAGTACTTTCATCCAATCAGCAGTACTTTCAATCATGGGCAAACAGTACTTTCAATAAAATCTGCAGTACCTTGAAGCAGTACTTTGCAACAGTACTTTCATCTAAACATGCAGCAGCAGTACTTTGAAAATTTTGCAGTACTTTCGAATTCCAAGCAGTACTTTCGCGTCCAAGCAGTACTTTCGGGGTCGAACAGTACTTTAACCAAAACGTGCAGCAGTACTTTGAAAATACACAGCAGTACTTTCAGCAGTACTTTCACATAAAATCTCAGATGGAAGATCCCTTCGGTGTAAAGTTAGATTGATATATAGAGAACATCCACCAAAAATTTCGTTACGATCCAACGGTTAACGAAAAAGTTATGATCGTTTCAAAACAGTGCTGTTGTAACCTTACGGATTTTTCTGCAGCAGAATTCGACTGCTTATAACTTTTGATTGAGAGCTCCGATTGACAATCCCTTTGGTGGGATTAAAGATAGATATACCAAGAAGCTCCAGTTCGAATTTTAGCTCGATCCAACGGTTGAATAAAAAGTTATGCCTTCAGGAAAACAGTGCTGCAGAAGTATTACGAATTTTTTACAGCTTCGAATTTTTCTTCCTTCTTCTTTAAGAAAACCTTGTAGATCCCTAGATATCACGAGCCCCAGGCTCTGATACCACATGTGAAGATCGTTTTAAGCTCTTAGACGAGGTCTAATATTATATCTAGGAACACATAATAATAAAGGCGGAATATTCAAACATAGAATCAATATTATTATGAACAAGGTTTTTCATAATCATAAACTAACTAACTAACTATAATAAAGATCAAAGATTTGATCTAACACTAACTAACTAAACCACTAAACCCTAGGCATTTTCCCAATCCCTACGCCTAGGTTCCCACACACACACACCTTTTAGACGTCTACATCTCGTACGTACGTACTTTAAACTAATGACCCTATGTCTCTTTATATACTAGAGACATCTAGGGTTTACAAGAGGAATCATAATACAATTAGGAAACTAAATATTCTTTTAAGCATATCTTCTAGAATCTTCCAAATCCTCCATCTTTTTGTAGTTTCCCTTCTTGTCACTTTTAGTCCTTCATGTTTCATTCTTCTTGTTTTGTATTATCAAATCTATAATAGACCCAACAAAGACAACCTCTACACCTCCACCACCACCATCATCACCGCCAAAGCCTCCCAATCAACCCAGTTCATCAGGAAATCAAGGAACGCAGAAGAAATCAGCAGCTTGGACCACGATTGATTCAAGATTCACTTCTACAGTCTCCTCTATCCATGAAGATCAATTGGTTCATGAGGTGTCGCATGTTATGACAGAATCAGAATCTGATGAAGATGATGACGCTTCTACCAAGCACATCCCCAATATTACAGAAGATGAAGATTGGTTGGATGCCTATATTGAGGGAAGACGAATCAAAACGGCTAGAGCTACACCTTCAAAGGATGTTACTCAAGGTTGGCTTACTCAAGATAAACCACAAACTCCTGAGCCCTCATGGTTTATTCCCGAGTCTGAGTTAACAAATCTAGCAAACAATTGGGCTTCAACTATCATTTCCAACTATGAAGCTCCAGTAGAAGACTCTCTTCTTCACTTCACAAGGGATATGGGGAGCTTTATAAAGTGGTTTTGTGAGAAGAAGGAAATTACATCTATCACCCCTAAAGATCTTGAAGGTCCAGCTTATGAAATAGTTAAAGTCTTCCACTCGGATGCTAATCAGCTTCAATATCAAATGGAGGAATGCTATAGAATGTTGAATGATCAAGTTGGTGAACAGATTAATAGGTTTGATGTGAACAACCCTCTTCCTCTTGGCGGTGAACCTGGATTTATGACCATTCAGTCAGAATTCTTCTTTAACCATGATCTGTACTATCTATGTGGACACACCTCTGAAAGAAGACATGCTCTATCAATTTCAAAGATGAAGGCAGCTACCTACACTGATCAAGGTCTAGAACAGATGGTTCCAGATTAATTCTGGGCAGACAAAGAGCAACAATATGACGTTGCCGCATCATATGGGATCTCACATTGGTGGTTCAAGAAGAAGGAATTATACATCGAAAGACATAGTGATAAGAAGAGACGCAGAGCAGTTCGATCCGGACTGCGTATTCTTAGTGTTATTGGTATAGAGATTTTCCCTATCTACGGGTATGATTACCTGAAGAAGATTGTTCTTCGAAGAGCTGACTTGAAAGAGCACATCATAGAAGAAAACGATTTCAAACATCTGATGCCAAATGACTTTGAAGATCTCTATCTTCTGAACCTCCAATGACACCTTGACCATCTTCCTGCTCGTGAGAAGAAGGCTCTCTCAGCTGCTATCAATCTCTAGATCAGAGGCTTGGTCATTCGACTAAGAGTTGGAGATTTTCAATTGGGAATAGAAAGCTACCAAACTCGAGTCAATCTTACAAGACCAAATTGGGAAGCCAGTGGACATGAATTCCATCACGAATATAAAGTGATTGACACCCCCAGAGCAGTCATCTTTACTGACAGATACGGATCAAGGATGTTAATGAGATTATGTGAGTTGTACAAATTCAGTGATGGAACACTCAAAATGGTCGAAGAAGAATTAAACTCCAGAGTGAAGGACATCAAAATTAAAATGAAGCCGGGGGACAAAACGAAATTCTGGTCTGATGAGGATGTGAAGAGGTGTGAAGAGTTCATTGCTGCAATCAAACAAAGATTGAAGACCAGAATGATCTATCGCAACCTTGAAATCTTTGTGGATGGAAGACTTCGGGCAGGTCATTACAAACTACTTCAAAGAACTGAATGAGGACATCTTCTGGAAGTAGTTTATGTTTTGTATTATATATGTGTTTAATGTGGTGTACAAACTATGAACAACTATAATGCATGTAATAGTGTTAGGTTATGTCCTGTGGTTTCCCTTTGTGTCTAAAAAGGGAACTTCAGTGTTGTCCACTTCTGATCATATAAAATTGGACACATTTTTCTCCAACAAATGTTTTGTCTCATACATATTTAAATCACTTGAGATCCAAAATCTCAAAGGATTTGAAATTTTTGATCGGGGGAGAAAATGTGATATAAATATGAAAGATGTTAAAAGATGTCCATGTTAAGTGCATACTGCTCTCTAATATGTGCTAAATAATTTTCGAATCTCGAAGCATATATTAAGGGGGAGCATTTCAAAACAAATTCAAACCTTCAGGGTACAAAGTTTTCCATACTGTTACATAAGGTACCTTGATTGTGTGTTTAATGGTTTCTAAATGTTTGCTGAGCATGGTTGTACTTCAAAAGAACTTCCCTCTTATATGTGCAAACTCTTTCAAACCTCAAGGCACATATTGAGGGGGAGAAAACTTATGAAAACCTCATCCTTCCCTTATATGCTTTATCTACTTGTTTTGATCAGGGAAGTGATGTTGATATCTTTTATAAGATGGAATTCAAAGAAGTTAATTCTTTCTCTTGCCTCCGTGTGCAAAACGATTTCAAACACTTGATGCACATGTTGAGGGGGAGCTCTTGTTCTAAAAATATCAAAAACAATTCAGGTACAAAAATGCATTGATAATATATCATAAGTATCTGGATTGATTTTCAAATGGTTTTCAATTGGTTCCAATGGCAAATGAACAATACCAAATAGACCGACCAACTTTACTTTATGTATGGTGATATAAGGATGATAAGGTTAGGTATTTGTTCCCATGATCCGCCAGAACCGGAGGGATCTACCCAGGGACTATCCACTAGTTAGTGTAGAGTTCTTAGGTATGATGATAAAAGGAGAAAAATGAGATATGGGAAGAGTGCGGACTGAGACTAAGCTAGTACTGGAATAAACCCAATAAGGTTCTAGTTATGAAGTCTCGGTAAGCACTGAAGGGGTTGAAGAATGAAAAAGAATTGAATGTGAAAAAGGGTGAAAACAAATAGCCCTCCATTTATTCAACCTTAGGGCAGAAACCGGGTTCAATTCATATACTACTGATGGTAACATCGGTATTGAAGACAAGACGTCATGGACCCAGTGACGCACTGCACTTCAACTTTCCAAACCACTCAAGTTCCTCTTAAAAGGGCTTGTTTCATTCTCACGGGGAACCTACATAATCTATCGACTTTCTCTTAGAGATTGTTGATATTGAAGAAGGAGACCCTCTCCCTAGTCTCCGGCATAGGAACCAAATGTGCACAAATTGAGTCTAGAGCCACGAGATCATCAATAAATCTCCTTAGGACACGTTCAATGAAGACTCTCTGTTTCACACAATGTGGAAAGAGAGATTATATCTTGAGTCCTTCGCAGTATCCTTGTGGTATTGCCAGAACATCTGAGTGATATGCAATCATATTCACAATGAAGATGGAAAGTCTTCTGGAGCCAACATCAAACAAGCTCCTGGTGGGTGGCATGTGAGATCTATTATATAGATCAACCATGTGACAACTGAACAGAAACAATGGGGCGATTCAATCTTTTGAATCAATCCTGGTTCAGGTTATGGATTGACGGATACCTTTGAAAAACAGGTCGTTATGCTCAAAAACTATTTTCTCTAGCACATCGACCGTGTACGAATATTTCAAATTAAAAGGTGTTTATGATTGATAATTGATTTTCATTAAAACCTTCGTTGTATTGCAAAAAACAATTTCTATTGAGCGATACTCAATTGTTTTTTTTTTAATATCTTTTCATCAATCAGTGAATCTCTATTCGCTGGTTCACTCACTCCGTGTTGTCTTCTTTGAGACGTTCCGGTTTGAGAACAGCTAGAGCAGCTACGAAACCCTGTCAAGGAAATTCTTCGGAATTATACCTGATCACAGGTAGTACTTGTACTGATCAACGAGGAACCGTGGGCCGTGTACCTCAATTCGACGAAAGTGGTCAAAGACACTCTCGTGTGCTTTATTGCTAACTGTTGTATGCAAGTAAGCCCCGACATTTGCAGCTGATCAGAATGGAGCGGTCAATCCATTGCCGCATGCTCACACATCACATTCATGTCCAAAGAAATCATGATTAGTGCATCAATGACTCTGATATCATCACTCCATGCTTCGCTACTGCTACTAATATCATGAATCAACTAAAGCTTCCGCTACTCTGATAAGAAGAAATCATGATCCAGAATGTGAGCATGTCAGTCCAAATGTCACAACATCACATAATATCAACACCACAAAGGAAGAGTCAGAGGTCTAATGTGGCTAATGATCTCAAAGCTGGCTCAAAACTCATTATCATGTGGATCAGCCTCATAACCTCCACGAAATATGCATTAAAGATGAACAATGATGGTATCACCACAGAAACACACACAATATGAATTCTTTGATGAAGTGAAATCTACGAGCTCAAGAACAAAGACAAAGAAAGAATGCTAAGATTCAAAATGTAAAACATGGGGTGACCTCCCTTAGGGGGAGATTGTTAGGAATTGGAAATTCCATAAGTGTCGGTCACCCCAAATATTATCTAGCATAAGTTAGCTCGTAGATTTGTAGTTATTTACGTTATTCAGTAGTTAATTAGTCATTTAGTAGCATAGAATAGTTTAGTGAAAAACCGTGGAGGAAGGACGGGTCTTTACCCATTGTATACCTGATCCACAGGCCATCAGGAGGTCGTTTATTTTGTAAACTATAAATACCCTCTACCTTGCAAGGTAGAGGGTTGGATGTTCTTTGGTAATCTAACCTTACATGAGTTTCTCTTTCTATAATATCCCACTTTCTCTCTCTCTTAAATCATCTATACGCCTAAAGTGTTAATGTTATGATGTGTATGTGAAATCCAATATGTTACAAACATGAATGATAATTCTTGTATGTTTTGGAAGGTAAACTTCTAACTAAATTGCCTTTAACCAACTTGTTGATATTTTTGAAATTCACATGACCTAATCTTTTATGCCATAGATGTGCTTCTTCAAGTGTTGCCTTGGCTACTAAACAAGTTGCTCTTTCAGAAGAGCTAAGAGTCTTCATATCTAGACTGTATACATCATTGGTTCTTGCTACTCTGAGTGTTACCAAGTTATCATCAACAAGCTTGAACTCAGGGGAAAGGATAAGACATTCTGTGTCAGTGAATAACATAGGGTGCTTCTTGTCACAGTACCGAGATACTGAAAAAAGATTGAACTTGAGCTCCTTTACATAACGAACATTCTCAAAGTCTATGCTTCCTACCTTGATGGTTCCTTTTCCAGTAATTCTACCTCCACTAGGATCATTCCCAAATGCAACTCTTCCTCCAAAATAGGATCTAAAATCTGACAGAATCTCTTTGTCTCCTGTCATGCTTCCAGAGCAACCACTATCAACAATTAAATGATCTTTAAGCTCCTCTTCTGGGTTGCCCTGCACAAAGATGAAAGAGTTAGTTAATTTTAGGAACCCAAGCCATTACTGACTTGTGTTCCCCTTGTGGAGTGACATACTTAAATTCTTTAAGTATGTAATCTCCATTGTTTTTAAGCACATGATCAATTATTTTCGTTTGTTCCAAAACTTGTGTTGGTTTTTCAACAAAACTCTCTTTTTCATCAAAATTCTCCTTTTCTTTTTCAACAAAATTCTCTTTTTCACCTTTACTTGCTGAAAGTGTTGTTTGTTCCCCATCAGTACTTTCTTTCTTAACCCAGTTGGTTTTAACTTTTTGTGCAGATTTCTTTGATCTAGGTACTCTATTTGAGGTGTAACGCCTTCTAGGTTGATAGTAATTTGGTCTCCTAGGGCTTCCATTCCAAAAAGTGCTAGCAGTACCTTGATTTGGTGAAAACCTAGCAGTACTTTGAGAAGGTACTGCTTGAGAAAATGTCTTACCAGTACCTTGAAAAGTGTTGTTTGAGGGTACTGGTGGTTTGGAAAAGGGTCTTTTCTGGTGAGGGTACCTATAGTCTTTTGAGAAATTACTATGGTTAACCCTATGTGAATAATTCCAAACTGGTTTAGTTTCCTTTGGCTTATGGTTGGTAGATGTGGTCTTTGGGATTTTGTTTAAGTAATATGAGTGAAAGTTACAGTCCTTAATCAAATGATCAGGACTATAACAAACAAAACATAATTTTTGACCCGTAATCCCAAAATTGCTTCCTTTAGTTCTATGACCAAACCTATCATGTCTTTTTGGTGAATGATGAAAACTATTTTGATTTCTTGGTGAATGACCAAAACTATCCCAAAAAGGTTTAGCAGTATTTTGAAAGATTTTTCTTGAATGTACTGTTGAATGTCTAGCAGTACTTTGATATGAAGGTACTGCTGAACTCTTAACATTATCAACCTTAGGTTTCTCAACTGTTTCTTTGGGGATTCAGAACTAGATGGACCTGATTTAGATTGACCAGTAAGCTTTTTCCTAAACTCTAAATTGTCTACTCCAAGAAACATTTGTCCTAAGTGGTTGAAAACTACCAGTGGGCGGAGGAACTGCATGATAACCCTTGTCTTTCTTAAATTCAGGAGGTGTTTGACTAATTGATTCCTCATTACTAGATGTGTTTTCTTCTGAGCTAATGAGTTCATCATTACTAGTGGTTATCTCCTCTGAATCAACTTGTTCCTTATCACTAGGTGAGTTATCTTCTGTTTTGCTAAAATCCATACCAAAACCTAGGCCAGTTTTAATGTATGCTCTTTTTTCTTTTTCAACAAAACTAACATGTGAAAGGCCAGATTCTTCCCAACTAGCAAAATTTTCTAACAATTCATCCTTTTCTTTAGTCAGCTTTTCAATTTCAAAAACCTTACATCCTAACTTCCATTCACTCAATTTTAATTGATAATCTTGTTGCTCATATTTTTTTGCCCAAGCCATTTCATTATTTTCATGAGTTATTATTTTGGCTTCCTATGACTCTAAAGTTATTTGATAACCAACTACCTCAAACCTAGCCCTTCTACAATTATCTCTTTCAGTTACATAATCTTTAAGCACTTTTTGATAAAAATTATTACACTTAGAACATACCTCAGAGATAGTAGGTGAACTTGGTGAAGTAGCTACCATAGCGAGCAGAACAGGTTCTTCTTCACATTCCATGCTCCAATCAAAGCTTCCAAGACCATCTCTTGATTCTAAAGCAGCAAATCCTGGTTCCTCATCAAAAGCCGTGCTCCAATCAAACTCTTCCACTGCGACCATAGAGTAGGTTACTGGTTCATCATCAAATTCAGCACTCCAGTCAACCTCTGATAGATTTTCTTGAGCAACCAAAGCTTTTGGATTTAGTTCAGTAATAGGAATTTCTCTTAGTTCAAGCTTGGGTTTCTCAATCATTCTGTTTGCCTAATATTTAGCAAACTTGCATTCTCTAGCAAAGTGTCTAGTTCTTTTACAATTAAAGCATTCAATCTTGGACTTATCAAAAGTTATACCCTGTTTGGGTTTGAAGTCAATGCCTCTTCCTATTTTCTTCATGAACTTCTTGATCCTTGCAGTGATCATGGCAACTTGCCATCTTATGTTAATTTCTTCTAGAGCATCCTCTTCAATTGACAAATATTCTTCATAAGTAATAGGTAAAGTGGCTTGATGAGCGAAGAAGGAACATACAACTTCATCAGAGTTGATGTTGTTTGTTGGTGATGAGGTGGGGGTAGTCATGGTTGTGTAAATATGCTTTTTATCACCAACAGTACTTTGAGCAGGATAAGCAGTACTTTTAGTGGAAGTACTGCTTCTATTTTCAGAAGACACAAAAGCAATGTTGTGAGATTTTGAACTTGTTTGGCCATTCATCTCATGCTCATACACCTTTAAGTGGTTGTAAAGATCATCAAAGTCCATAGTGTCCAAACCAGGTTATCCTCTGATCATAGTAGCAATCACATGCCATACGGATGGAAAACTTCTTAAGAAATCCAGGTTTGCATCTTCAACAGATACCTCTGCTTTGTATAACTCTAGCATACTAAGAAGATTTTGGAATCTGTCATAGGCAACATCAAGACCTTCTCTTTCACCAACAGTGAATGTTTCAAACTGTTGCTTCAACATATTTATATGCATCTTCTTGGAAGCATCATTACCTCCAAATCTTGTCTTGAGAGCAGCCCATAATTGTTTTTCATCCTTAGCATCATGAAACTTTAGTAAGTGACCATCAGGAATAGCAGACAATAGTATGTTGAGAGCCTTTTGTTGATTTCTTATTGTAGTTGCTGGAAAGGTAGGCTTAGGCGGTTTAGGTTGTCCAGGAACTTCTACAGGTTCTTCAAGAACTTCATTACCATTGACAATTACATTCCACAGTGCATGGTCTGTAATAGCAATGTATTGCCTCATCTTCATGCTCCAGAGATCATATTCTCCCTTCTTGATGATAGGAATTCTGAGTGAGGTGATGGATGGGGGGTGCAGCTTCAGTCGACATCTTTTAGGGTTTGTTGTTAACTTGGTTTTAAGGGTTTCTTCTTAATCAGAGTTTCCACACAAGCTCTGATACCACTTGTTGGATCGATATACTCTGACCAAACTAACTATATAGCTTGTAAGGGCTTAGCAACCTCGGATAAATCCTACGTTACTAACAATGAAACACTGATATTACTCTACTAAGTATGCGGAAACTACTTCAATAAAGCTAAGAAGAATAACTTAAACTTCAATGATCTTATTAATACTTTGAACCTGCTTGATACACAGATTCACTAACAACCCTAATAACTCTAATATCTTACTTTGTAAATTCTAAATCACGTATCTCTAATGCCAATCTAGGGGTCCTTTTATAGGCATAATAAGTACCCTAGTCGGTTTACAATTACAATCCTTGTACGACAAGTAATTCTAAACTAAGAACATTCTAGAACTACATACCTTTCCATAAACTATATAGCAGTCCTTTAGCCTTTGCAGTACTTTGATGCGAGCAGTACTTTGACTTTCATTAAGCAGTACTTTGACTTTCTTCAGCACTTTGACATTCTTCAGTACTTTGTCTTTTATATCCCAACAGCTCGGGAAAGTCTGAAATGGAAAGGCAAATAATAATAAATATAATTTGTTATTAAAATAGTTTATTGAAAATTTATCGGGTGCTACATACACCTCCTCCAAGAGAAACATATCCTCCATTTAAATTAGTAAAGTCTTAAAGATAGGATAGATTTCCAGTCATGTGCCTGGAACACCCACTGTCTAAATAGCCAAGATCATCATTATTGTTGGAATGTCCCTGCACACAAAATAAAAGAAATTAGTTCCTTTTGGGGACCCAAGCCATTACTGACTTGGATCTGCCTCATGCATCAATGTAATCATATTTTTTTAGAGTGATAGATGCGCTGTTGGGTTGAGTGGTCTTTCTAACCCAACAAGCTGAGGGCTTAATAGCATTGCCCTTGATTCCCCCAGCAGCACTCACTTTTGAACCAACAGTTTTAGTTTTAGGCTTAAAGGTATTAACTTTTTTCCTATCAGTATTAAGTCTTGGTTCAAGAGTATTAACCTTTTTCTTGTAAAACTTGATTTGTTCATCATAGGACTTAAAGGTTTGTGCTGCTCTACCATAAAAGGGCCTTGGTGAAGTAGATGGTGATAATTTTGAAAGGTTTCTTTTGGGTATTTCACCAAATACTCTGGGTTGTGGTCTAGCAGTATTAACTGGCCTTGTAGTATTCAAAGATTTTATGCCAGTTTTGAGAAGTACTGCTCTTGGAGTCATGATGGGTTGAGGTCTCATAGGGTGTCTACATTGAGCCTGCAGATGAGAAAAACTTCCACACACAAAGCAAGATTTGTTATACATGACAAATTCATCCCTTAATTGCTCAGGTTTAAGCTTGTTCCAGTTCCTTTGATTACCTCTAGGACTGGATGACCTGTTTCTATACATCTCAGCATATTTTATTGTCTTTCTAACAAGTTTTTCATTAGGTTTTACAGGTTCAGTAACCTTCTCTTTCTTTGGTTCACTAGACTCTCAACCTTCCTTTTTGTTTTCAAACACATACACCTCAGGTAAAGAGGTGTCACTGGCACTTTCGAAGGACTCATCAGCCTTTTTGGTCTCCTGGACCTTAGAGCCATGAACAAAGGTGGGTACCTTAAATTCCTCTAGGCCAGTGTGCTCAAGGTCTATACCAGGAGGTGAGGGTACACCTCTGAATGGTGGAGGTGCTTTTTAATAACCCATTCATGATTTGGCTTTGCCAATTAGAGAGATTTCAATCATTTTATCCACTTTTTCAGAGTTATAGTGATGTGTATCCTTAAGAGTATCAACACTGAGTTCTATGTCATCTTTAGCTATTGTGATTTTCTCTAGTTCTTCTTTTAGCACACTTATGGTGGTGTCTTTAAGAGAAATTTCCCTATTAAGCACAACAGTTGTTTCAAAAAATTTTGACTCTTTTATGGTTTGCTAAGTTATAACTGGTTTTAGAAAGCTCTTCAGCCAATTTATCAAACTCAGTTTTAAGAGACTCATATGTACTTAATGGGACACATGTATTTGAGAAATTTGATTCAGTGAGTACCTCAGATACCATTAGTACTAGGAGTACTAACACCAAAACTGTCTTTATCATTACTAGTGATAGGGTAAGCCACAAAAGTTATGTTTTGTGACCCAGAACTAGAAGATGCAGCTGCAGCTCTCTTCATGTCTTGTTCAATTACCTTAAAGCTATTAAACAAATTGTCCAACCTCATAGTTTCAAACTCTGCCTTATTCTTCCATACAATGACATGTGTGTCCCATTTTGGTGATGGAAGGCTTCTAACGAACCTAAGATTGACATCTCCTGAGAGATATCCACACCCAATACTGCCAGTTGACTGATAAGTTTTTGAAGCCTATTATAAACTGAGTTAATGGACTCAGTAGCACCAACAATGAAGTTTTCAAACTATTGCTTCAGAAGAGTTTTCTGAGTTTTCTTGGTGGCATAGTTTCCACCAAATCTGGTCTCAATGGCTTTGAACAAAGTCTGAGCATCTTTGTGTTTGCTGAAGTTGAGTTGATGATCATTTGGTAATGCCATAAGTAGGAGACTTCTGACCTTGAGAGCATTGTTTCTTTCCGCCATTTCATCAACAGTGATAGGTTCACCTTTGTCTTTAACAACAATTTTGCCACCAACTTCTTCAGAAACAATGGATTTGTAGGAGTCTCCATTGAGCACAATGTTACACAACTTAAAGTCAAGTACCAAGAAATACTGCTCTATGCGCATCCTTCAGGGTTCATATTCATTTGGCTGCAACTTTGGAACTCTGGTAACAACACTGGATTTGCTTGAGTCAATATCCATTTCTTCAGTTTTGTCACACATGATCTTCTAAAAACAAAGCTTTCAGGACACAAGCTATGATACCACTTATTAAGTCCCAAACCTTGGATCTAGAACACTTTGCTTGTAAATGATTAGTTGCCTTGGATGGTTCCAAAACAATAATGAGAAACTTTGTTATGAATACACACAAGTATGCGGAATCTACTTGAATGCACTTAGAAGATTAAAGTAAACACAAAGTACAACACCAATGCTTCATATTATTAATCAATGATACGAGTACTCTCCTAGTACTAGGGTTTAAAACCTTGAAGCTTTTCTTAAGACGGCTAGGGTAAGGGAAATGCTAGTGTGTATAAGATATATTCTGACCTAGCTAGGATCTCCTTTTATACTCTAAGGAGATCCCTTACAGAAATAACTATGAATAAAACGTATCATATGTTCTATAAGAATAGAAGATATGCTGTTACAGACCATACACGACATTCCATATATAGAACAGTACAAACTATAACACTATCAGTACTAACTAGTTAATACTCTTGCATTATCACTATCAGTACTAACTTCCAAAGCTAAAAGTATTAACTGAAACTGTGAATTTCCCAACATCTTTCCTTCATCCCCTTTTTTTTATATGAGGTTTGCTGCTTTCAAGTACAAGTTTTAGAGGGTGAATGTTTGGATCTTCATCCTCGTTCCTTGGAGCTTGTTCATTTGAGGGAGCTCTTTCTGAAGGTTGCTCTTTATTTGGAGGAGAAGCTCTACCCCTGTTTGCTTGTTGTTGTATCGGTCCGCCGTTGGTTTCTGTCTGAGGGTTATAAGCTTGTCGTGTCCAGGTGCTGGCATTCACAAGATTATCTTGATGGATTTAGTGTGGCCATTAGTCATGCTATTGAGAGGAGAATGCAAGATGGGCTTGTTGCCGGGTATTGTCATGGCACGGCTAGTACACCTCTTTCTAGTGTTGAGGCTTTCAACTCTTCTGCCAAGGCTGATTATGGAATGCTCTTCAAGTGCTCTGTGATGTTCAATTCCCTTTGTTATCCTCATTGGAGGCTCTTAAGGACTCTACTGCTGAAGATGTTATGCATTTACTTTACCATTGGGGTATCCGCTCCTGACTCCTCTGCTATTAACTCTCAGTTTTACTTGGAGCGGCTGACCGTTCCTGTTTATCATTCTGGGAGTTCTTCTGCGGTAAGTGAGTCTCCTCTTTCTGCTTCTATTAAGGATTGCTTTGAGAGAGTCGGGAAGGCAAGGGAAGGTTCTCTTCATGACTGGTTAGCTCTTGCGGATACATGGTATTTCTAGATTAGCCCTTTGTTTGTGGGAACTTTGGTGGATTCAGCTCGTGTGTCTGGTTCCGTTCCTCTTTGCGTGTCTGATTATGGAGTATCAAATGTGCTTGAACAAAGTGACGATGCTAGCAGCATAGGTGCGGATGCTCTTAAGCAGTCTGGGGCGGACCCACTTATGGACTCTTCCGACCAAGTTTAGTTTGTTGTTATTTGCATGACGCTTTTTATTTTACCTGTTTTGTGGCCTGCCGAAGCGCGGCACTTTTGTTTTTGTAGACTGTCTATCGTATGCATGTTTTATTGTTACGAAACATTTAAGTTTTTGCTATTTTTAATCTTCACACTGATGTGCTTATTATAATAGTATTAGCTGAATACTTGTGGGTTATTCGCCCGATACTGGACTTGCAATATCTCTTACTTATCTTGAGTTAATTTGGAGGTTACTCAGCCTTTTGCTATTCGGAATAACGTTGTATGGGTCTTGCCCAAATGTATGCCCGTCTTACTTACATATGTTGATATTTCTTTTTAAAGTAAATGATCAGAAAAATTTAAGGTAAAAGTTGGTGAAGGTAGCTAAGCTTCACCTTTTTTCATTCAAGATAAAAATATTACAATAGAAAGATAAATTACGACATTGACCCTCCTCTGCGGAGTCCGCGAGGGATGGGTTGCTTACACTTGATGTATGTAAAATCTTTTAAGATTGCAGACGTTCCATGTCCGTGGAATTGGGTTTCCTGCACGGTCCTTCAGCTTGTACTTGCCTATTCCTAATGCTTCCGTGACCTCATAAGGTCCTTCCCACTTGGGTCCCAATTTTCCTCCTTCTTCGGCATGGCTTGCATCATTGTTGCAGTATACCAAGTCTCCTGGCCTGAAGCTTGTGTTACGAACTCTTGAATTATAATACTTCTCCATTTTCGCCTTGCTTTTTGCTTCACGTATTGCTGCATGTTCCCTTCTTTCTTCAAGGAGATCCAAGTTCATTTCCAAGGCTTCATCTTTTTCTTCTATATTTGCTTCCGCTGTCCTCCATGTAGGCAATCCTATTTCAGCTGGGATAACAGCTTCCGTTCCATATGTCAATGAGAATGAAGTGTCTCCGTTGCTAGATTTAATCATTGTGCGGTGTGCCCATAGGACCTGCGATAGCTCATCCAGCCAGTTCTTGCTTCTTTCCTCTAGCCGGGCTTTTATTCCTTCCCCTAGGCTCCTGTTTGTTCTTTCTACTTGTCCATTTTCTTGTGGATGTTTAACTGAAGCAAAGTGTTGTTTTATATTCATTTTTTCGCACCAATCTTTGAATGGGTTGTCTCGAAATTGCTTTCCGTTGTCGGATATTATTTCTCCTGGGAGCCCGAATCTACATACGATGTTTTCCCATACAAATTTTTTGATTTGGTTTCCTATGATGGTGGCGACCGGCTTTGCTTCTATCCATTTTGTGAATTAGCCTATTGCTACTACGAGGAACCTGACTTTGTCAGGCCCTTCCGGAAGTGGTCCAGCGATGTCGATTCCCCATTTGTAGAATGGCCATGGGGAAGTGATCGGCGTTAGCTTTTCTTGCAGATGGCTCGGGACTGGCATGTGTACCTGACAGTTTTTGCATGCTTGGATTAGCTTTCGAGCATCTTCGTGCATGGTAGGCCAGTAGTATCCGGTACGCAGGGCTCTGGCCACTACGGACCTTGTTCCGGCATGCATGCTGCAAGATCCTTCATAGATTTCCCTAAGCACATAATTTTCTTGGAGGGGTCCTACACACCGTAGCCATGGTCCAAGAAAAGACTTCTTGTAAAGTCTCGTTGATTACTGCAAATCTTTGTGATTTTCTTTTGTTTCTCTTGCTTTTTTTTCTTCAGCTGGGAGTATTTCCTTGGCCAGGTACTCATATATTGGGGTCATCCATGTGTACCTTTCTTCTTCTGTTATTGCTACGATCGATGCTTCCTCTATTGACTTTTGGTTGAGTTCTTCCACCAGCACTTGCTTTTTTAGATGTGCAAAACTGGTAAACGTCATTTTACTCAAGACGTCCGCCTTTCTGTTTTCACTTCTGGGGACTTGTTTGATTGAGAACATTCAGAAGTTTTTCAGGAGTTCCTTTACCTTTCTAGGTATTGAATCATCCCTAACTCTTTTGCAATGTATGTTCCGTTGACTTGGTTTGCCACTAGTTTTGAGTCTACGTTTGCTTGTAAATTCTTAACTCCCATTTGTTCTGCTATCCTTAACCCAGCTATTAAGGCCTCGTATTCAGCTTCATTATTTGTTGCTTTGAAGCTGAACCTTAAGGCATAAGTGAACTTCGTCCCCTGAGGGTCCGTCAGTATTAGCCCCGCTCCACAGCCATCTATGCAAGATGAGCCGTCTGTGAACAGAATCCATGGTTGCGGAAGTTCTTCTTCTTCCATTGGCTCGTCTTCTTCATCGTCCTTGATGGTGTTGTAATAAGGATTGGGTCTCCTTTGGGTTAGGTGTTGTGAAATATTGGGTAGTAGTTCCTCCATAGTAATGGAACTAGGTGCTTAGCCTAGTACCTAATAAAGGGTAGGCGACGTTGTGATAGGTATGGTTCACCTTGGAGTGAAAGAACCCGGTGGTTAGCCTAGCATCGTATAAAGGGTAGGCGACGTTGTGATAGGTGTGGTTCACCTTGGAGTGAAAGAACCCGGTGGTTAGCCTAGTACCGGAAAAAGGGTAGGCGACGTTGTGAAGGCTTCTCCGCCATAAGGAGTTGGTATCGTGTAGTGTTTACGAACTCTCGATTAGGTGACTCGGGGAGTGGAGTAGGGCAAGGAAGGTGTCCTTGTAGCTGAACCACTATAAATCCTTGTGTCGTGGTTATGTGCTTCTTACTCTTTATCTTTCATTACACGTTTATATATCTATCTATCAACGTCCTACATAAACAACTAAATGGATTAACATAAGTTGATCTAAATATTTTAAAACAAAGTTTTAATTGGTAAAACTATTCAACCCCCCCCCCCCTTCTAGTTTTCCACAATTGGCATCAGAGCCTCGTTACCAAGTTTCTTAAAGTATGTTGTACTTTAAAAACTTGATACGATCCGTGTATGTTTGAAAACTACAAAGAAGGATTTTTTTGTCATGTTTTAAAATCATTATAATGTTTATTGTTGGACATTGATAGATCTTTCTAACATTTTTTTTTAAGAAATCTTCATGCTAGGATCTCTTCAAAACCTTCATTTCTATTCAAAGAATAATGAAGTCAACCTTCGAGAAAGAAGCTAAAAGTAATCGCAATCTACTTAATCTAAGTACAAAGGATTACTTTAAAAGCTCATGAAGTATTTTTGGTGTAATGCCAAACCAAGAAGCATAGAGGTATGTTTACTTTTCGTTAGCTAGCTTTCATGAGTATGTCGATATTATAGCTCTTCTTGTTTAATAATTGATAGTCTCTTTTGAGTCTCTCTTTCGTCATTTTCCCGACTTACCCATCATAGGGAATAGTATTCCTTTGGATTTCGTCAAACTAACGCCGTCGTCACAAATGGATCCTTGATAATTAACTTATCAAATCACGTCGACCAAAACATCCTTCATTTTTTTTAACCTTTAAACCAATTTTGTTTCGTAAGCTAGTCTATAGCCTACTACAAAATTAAAGCCAAACAACCCTCTTTCTGTCTACAGGAGCCGGATCCCTCTAGTTGTACTAGCCGGATCCCAAATACAAGGGATCCAGGGGAATCGTAGAATAGAATACAAGTATACGCATTTCAAAAATATCACAGACCTGTTTCCCTCTCCACACACATAAACGACTCAACAATCAATTTCATCCTCATAGGACTCCAAACCCTCAAGCATTCCTCACTTGAATGCCATTGTAAGTCACTAACTTGTTCTAATCTTCATCATCCTCATCCTAGGGTTTATGGTTTCACAATCTCTAATCAATTAATTCAATTAGGGTTTTCAAAATTAAATCATTAAAAAGGGCTTTTAACATAATTGAGACCACATTGTGTTCACAACATTGTTAATATAAATCAAAACCATAAACCCATCTCAAATAATTTTACCTAATTGGAAAATTTGTGTTTCTAGGACCAACCATGCCTAAAGCCACTCAACAAGATCATCATGATACCATCCACTACCTTACTCATTACTATCGAAACGAGGAACTCTCAAAAACCGACCGAAAGGTCTTCAAAAAGCTTGAAAAACGACTTATCCACGAAGGTCGTGTAATCAAGGAATGTTTCCTTGAGGATACCGACATTCGACAAGTCTTCTCGGAAATCAATTTTGATTGTCTTCTTGACATTGATGAACAAATTTGTCCGGTCTTCATCTTTGAGTTTTATAAAAGCATTAGGATCATTCGAAACGTCGATGATAGCATTTCAATCGCCTTCATCATCAATAAACAAAACTTTACTCTTCCGCTCAACACCTTTGCTCAAATTCTTCGCATTCCTTGTGAAGGAATTTGTATGTATTCTCAAGATTGGGCAATTAGTACTCAAAACTTTGCACTCGATTCTAAACCTTTCTACAATACTCCTCTCGATGATCCCGAAACCATTCGAGATACTATCTTCAAGGTTAGGACCGACAAAATCCCGTTACAACCGTAACAAAAAGCTCAGTCACCGTGATCCCTTTCAAATGGAACTTTTTGAAATGCATCCCATATTTAGAAAATGGGAAGAAATCCTTAGGGAAAACGTCATTAGCCTAGTTGGAAACAAGGATCATCCAAACGCATGTCTTGTACAAATGATCTATTGTCTTATCCACCAAAGGCCATTTAATCTCGCCTATTACATGGTAAGGAGAATGGCCGGGGTATTCAAGGCTTCCAACATGGTACTTCCATATGGTATGCTCCTAACACGACTTTTTAAGTATGTTAGTGCGTTGCAACCATCTCCTATCAACAATGATCATTTCTTTGCCGATCATGTCATGGTACCTCTCACTAAAATACCCTCCAAATGATTCATGGTCAATGGAAAGAAACCTAAAGCTCTCTCGGATTCCTCAGAAGGAGAAGAAGAAGAAGATGTCGACCCCATAGCCAACATTGAATTGGAACCTTTTGATTACTATGAACAACTTCCGACCATTCCAAACGAGACCGCGGAATTCAAACAATTGAGGGTCATGATTCAAAATCTAGCCTATAACCTCACAAAGTCGGGAAAGAGGAAAAGAAAGAGTTGACAAAAGAGACTATATGATTATGATTGTCTTGAGACACTTAATTTATGTTTGAATGATTATGTTTTTAGCACGATTGTTTGTGTCTTTACTTGGATATTATCATTACTACAATTATCTATGTTATGTCGTATGTGATAATGTGCTCTCCTTGCTATTTATATTGTTGTTATATGAGTTTTTTTTATTAGTACTAAATCTGTTTGAGCTGCTGTAATGGTTCTGATCTGCAGTGGGCGGATCCCAGAACCATAACTAGCCGGATCCCTCCCATTAGGGAACCGTGGGATCCGTGTCTGCAGATTAGTTATACAGATCTCCTTACATCAAAACATATCACTAGATCACCTCACATAATGTTAGGTCACCATATTATCACAACAATATGAATTTCTAGAGAGAGAAAGTTATAGAGAGAGAAAGTGGAAGGAACTAATGAATGATTAGTGAAAATGATAATTGCAATTAGAACCAACAACCCTCTCCCTTCTAGGGAGGGGGTATTTATAGTGTTTACATAATTAGGGAGTTTCCTTGGTTCTAGAAGAACCTTCTATCACAACTCATGGGCTTACTACATGAGCTGTGAAATCAATTACAAACATTTATAAACCATATTTATTAACGACCTATTACAAATGAAATGACCTACACTTGATAATAAAACATGTTCCTAACAATCTCCCCCTAAGGGTTGGTCATCATTTGTTGTCTTGCTTAGGTCGTTTGACGTCTTGAACTTCTTTGGCGTTCATAGCTTGTGACGTCTTTGATTCATTGAATCTTTGTTCTTTGTTCTTGTTGTTGTGATCAGTTGTGAAATCTGCCTTTTATCAACATCTTTGTTGTTATTGATGAAAGTCATTTCGGCAGATGCTCATACTTCGATGAAGTTTGTGATTCGTATATTTGAAGCTCTCAATTTTTTTTAACTTTGATCTTTATCTCATAACTTTGCAGATTCTTTGACTTTGATGTAGAATCTTTCTGAAATTTTCTTTGCCTTTTGAGAGAACTTCAATTTTTGTTGATGTTGGTATGAGCATGTGAAGAGTCTGCACGATCTTTTCCACCCATGAGCATCCATAAGAAGAAAACATAAAACATGGGTTAGAAATAATCCAACACTTACAAGTTTGAACTTCGAGAGTGTTAACAGCATAGTGTGAAAACACGTCACTAATTCTCACAAAGGTCGCTCTGAACTGGAGTCCCACAAGTGAGATAACACGATGTACCGAAATACACCTACAGTTCAGATGAGTCGCTGAGGTACACCGAAGCATCACCCCACGCCTGTAGACCGTTTGAGACACACTAAGCGTAACCCACAAGGAGTTACCGAAGTGACCGCCGTCGGTGTTTGATGTTGACCCTGGCAGGAATTTCCATTCAATCACTGAGGATCACAATTGTTAATCCCCTCATAAATGTTCTGGCAGATTGCTAAGATCTGCGTAGGACTCTGGAAAAGTGTCACTTGTGTTCTTATTGTTTGAACAACAAGTGATGAAATATTTAAGTGTTCCTAAGAGATCTTTTGATAAATCTCATGGCTCTAGACTCGATTAGTGCGCTTTGATTTTCCTAAGCGGAGACTAGGGAGAGGGTCTCCTTCTTCAATACCAACAATCTCTAAGAGAGAGTCGATAGATTACGTAAGGTTCCCTGTGAGAATGAAACAAGCTCTTTTAAGAGAACTTGAGTGGCTTAGAAGGTTTAGTGCATTGCGTCACTGGGTCCATGACGACTTTGTCTTCAATACCGGTGTCATCTTGTGACAACAAGTAGCATATGAATTGAACCCGGTGTCTGCCCTAAGTTGAATAATTTGGAGGGCTATTTCTTTTCACCCTTTTCTTTAACTTTTCTTTTTAATTCTTCAACTCCTTCTTTCTCCGATTCTCATTTTCTCCTTTTTAAATCATACCTAAGGACTTCTAGATACTAACTATTTGTGATGTCCTTGGGTAGATCCCTCCGGCTCTGGCGGATCATAGGACACTTATTCCTAAACTTAGTCACCTTATAACTCCATGACTATCCTATGTTGCCACAAAACCTTTTCTTGAAAAATCTCTCAATATGTTTATGATGAAAAACATGTTTTGCTAACACCTTGAGAGTTTTTGTTTTTTCAGAAATACTCCCCTCCACATGTGCTTATGAGTTTTGACTGAAATCTGCACAGAGAGGGAAGAGCTCGCACTTTTGAATTGATCGACTCTTGATAGACAATTCCCCATGAGACACGGTTACGTTGTATAGTTAAAGAGTTCCATTATCCGCTTTTAGGTGACAACTAGCTCTAATAACTACCTTGAAGATGTAAACTCTCCTTGAAAAGGAGGTTAGACCCGTCAAAGTTCATGTCAATCAAGAGTGTCTCGGATTGGTACATTCTACTAAAATAAGTCTTGGAAGACAAATCTTTTCGACACTGACATTCAAAGATCGTCAATTCATTGGTGATATCTCGAGTCGAAAGCACGTTATGAGATTCCATAACTTCCTGATCAACAATTTTAATCACATTTCTTCCCCTCAAAAATAGCATATGAATGTTGTTTTTGAAAAACATGTTGATTAAAATATGCTTTTTGAGGCATTGGAAATTCATTTGGAAAGAAATGGATTTCAAGAACATTTGATTTAGAACAAAGATTTTGCAAATACTCCCCCTCAACAAGTGATATTAACTTTTGAAGTTTTGAAAACATAAGGGGAAGTACTTGTTCTGTTGAACAAAACTTTGAAAAATGAAAGTTTTGATAAGTTTTAATCAACAGTAAGAAGCTTTCGCTCCTTTTATAGGATTGTGGCACTGATGCGTACCACAGGGTCCTTTCGTGGAATCAGATTTTGTTTTCGTTGAACAAAAGTACTCCCCCTCAAATATGGAAGCATATTCAAGAGATAGCCTTCTTGAGTCGAATTTGAAACAGTTTATTACAGGTTGTAAAAAACATATTATCAGATTTGTTGTACTTGTGAAAAAAATTCGAGCTCAAGGTTTAACAGAAAAAAAACATAATCAATTAAGATAAGCATACGAATGAAAGTAAAGAGTTAGAGTTATTACAGACAGATGTTTAAATGTTCCAGTAATGTTCCAAATAAACTAACTGCAGTACTTCATTCAGGTCGACGAAACGTCAAGATATTCGGAACCCTTGCTCTTCCTCCAACATAGCCTTCAAGTCGTCGCATCTGAACTCGTAACTTGTGTCGTGAATCAATTTTCTTGACAAAATTTTCAGCTTGCTTAACATCGCTTCTCTTCCATGTCATGTTCCGCAACCAACGTTGTTTTCTGCCCGCATTCAGATCTTCAAGAATGTTGACAAGCTCAACCTTTACCTGTGTCAACGTATCGTCACTGAACTTGTGGATTTCTTCATATCTCATGTATTTGACGATGTTGTTCCGGATGAAGTGTAATCCAAATGGTGTTGTGGTGAATGTATACGGTTTCTGGTCATAAATGCCGGGTGGTTGGAGATCTGGTTTGGTAAGATTCAGACGCTTCGATAACTTTCAACACCAAGATGAAGATCTTCAACTCTTGACTTAATGACAAGAATGCGGATAAAAATGAGGATTGAGTTGAAGATATCATATTGTAAGCTTCCAGGAAGATGCTCAAGTTTTCCTTGAACTTTGAGAAGATACATATCTTCGGTATCGTTGAGGTTCAAAACACGTAGTCAGCTTCGTTGAAAGTATACTCGTTGTCGCCACCGCGAACCTTGATGTTAGTTTAAAAGTTGTACCCGTATTTATCCATAATCTCTGCACTTTTAATGGACAAGATCTGTGGTTATAACACACTTTGTGTTTGGAGGTGAATGTGAGCCGCCATTTGTAAAACCATTTACGCATATTAGGCCAGTGGAAGATGCCAAGTTCCGCCTCATCATTATAATTAACAACCGAAGAACTAAACAAGTCAGCAACTTCTTCCTCCATGCCCTCTTGAGTGTAAACCGCAGCATGAAACTTAGACAATGATGTTGCATATCGTTTCTCTGGATCTGTGTTTCCATACATTAGATATTCTAGATCATGATTAAAAAATAAGGTGTGGGTACCTTGAGATTGTGAGTATGACCCATGAGTGGTAAAGGTTGAGAATAGTCATGAAACTTGAATGTTTTGGGAGCCCTGGAGGGCAGCGAAACATCCCAAGTAATGTTCTCAGACATTGCTCGTGCAACTTCCTCAAGATTGTATTCAAATTGAAGCCTGGAGGTTGTGGAAGTCTTAAATTGTGTAAACCCGCTTTCGCGAATAGTGGCAATGTGAGACAACTGAAGTTTCTGCACCTTCATGATCTTTTTCAAATTCTTTGTGAAACCCACAATGGAAGCTTCATTAGGAAGATCATCTTCTGGATGAGCATCAACCATATCCTCAAACCAGTCAAACCGAAGTCGTGGAAGAGTCAATCCATTCTGGAGCATCATCTTGTTGCATGTTGAATGGTGGCTAGGATATGACTTGAGAGACAGTCTGTTGTGGAGGTTGATTGGAGGATTGTGGTTGAATTTCATCTTCAGGTGAAATATCATGAGAAGTGGTTTGAAAAACTGAAGATGACGGTGCAGTGAATTTGGAACGTTTGTCGCGTGGACGTGACTCATCATCTTTATCATCGGGTCTGCGTTTACGAGGCGGGATATCCTTGCACGTTGCAGATGCACTTTTCTTATCAGACCTCTTCATGGATTTGAGTAGAGCGTCTCGAAGTTCCACTTCTTCATCATCATCAATTATCTTCTCCAGAAGTTGACTTTTGAGATCAACGACAGGCAACGTTGATGGTTTAGTTTCAAGAGTTATCGGGTGTGTTTGAAGATGAGTGGCTACAGTACTTTGAAGCTTGTTTTTGACATATGTGCGTAAGGCAGATGGTAGAACTTCATTAATGCAACTCTTGACCTCTGTAGGAAGAACCTGTTTAAGGATTTCCTCAATCTGCTCTGGTAATGGAAACTTCTGAATTTGTTGATGTTGTTCTTGAAGTTGCTTTTGTTGTGTCTGAACTTGAGTTTGAAGAGAAGTGAGCTGTGCTTGAATGTCTTGAAATTTATCTTTCTCAGTTGCTTCAGATGTTTGTCGAGAAGGGAGCCTGATCTTAAAAGTGGTTTTGGAAGGAACATTCGTCTTTGACTGTTGATCTGAGGATGCTGGAGGTGGTTGTATTAGTGATTGTTGGTTATGAGCATCACCTTGCAAATGTGGTTTCACAATGAAAACATCATTAGAATCATCATTTTCAGATTCATCATTGTTGACAGATTCTTCATTATCAGAACGAATGAATTGATCAGATTCATCTTTGGATGAAGAGTGTGCTGCAGAAATTGAGTTATCCTCTTCGGAAGATTCTGATTCATTCATGGGTTGTTGAAGTGGTTCAGAAATCATCTTAGAACCTGATCCTGCACCCTTCTTCTGCAACCTTTCAATATCAGCTTGGTGATGACGTTTGGTGATAGCCAAGGTTTTCTTCAGAATTGCTTGGTCTTGTTTGTGGGTGCGAGGAGATTGAAGTAGTAGAGTTTGACTACTGATGGTTTTACCACGTTGTCTTGCAGCTTTTTCTTGTTTCACTTTGAGAATTCTTTGAGTTTCTGTAGGGTTAGCATCTTCGTCGTGAGAATGAACTTGTTCTTCTTCAAAGAACATGTTCCGATTTGGACAAATCTTCATCAATCGATGTTTGCTTGTGTTTTGCAAAGGATTTCCTTCTTCTACCTTTAGAAATAATGCCAACTGCTCCTCGCCGCTTGATCATAGTCCCCTGTAGCGGTAGTCGCTTGATGCCATCATTAAAGAGACGATCAGGAATTCTTAAACCTTTGTTTGTTGTGCTCGTGCTTTGAACTTTAACAGTTTTAAGCACATGATCCTTGTGAGAAGTATGATAATCGATCAAGATTTGCTATGCGTTTGTCGATGCTTGGATCTACTTGCATGAAGTATTCAATAAGAAGCTTGGTGTAACGAGCAAATGGAATTTTATACCCTTTCTTATTGGTAAACTGCCGTGCTTGATATATCATATCATTCCAGATTAGTTGTGCATAATCAAGATGTTGTGTATTAATGATACCCCAGAAGATTTGAAGTAGTTCCAATCGAGGGTGTTCATGGCCAGTAGCTTTTCTCGTAACACAATGACTGAGTATGGTAAACAATGATAACCATGGTTGGGGAATGAATTTGCGATGTACATCAGAACTGGTTGACAGCGGTTGAGAAGACTCATCATAACCCATTTTACGAAGAGATAATGCAATTTGTGAAAACGATGGAGATGGTGTGAATGAAGTGTTGGTCTTTGTTTCTTCAAGAGGAAGATGAAGAACATGACGAAGAATGCTAACATCAAATTCAACTGGAGTTCATTAACTGGACTGTCATGATGGTGGAATCGTTACTTATCTTGAGTGAATGCCAGAAGTGATGCAGGTAGATCGCGGGACACTTGCGATAAAGTCGAAGATGCCTACGAAGTGCTTCTTAAGAATTTCCACTATAATCTGACACGTGGGATGGCATAGAAGTTGTTCTAAATCAATACGAGAGTTTGAAAGCGCAATATTGCGTTCATCGTCAATGGGATACATGTCTTTCTTTGTGAGAGATCCTTGAGACATGTTTAGACCTGAAACAAAGCATTTACCAAGATATCCAAGAATAGGTAATGACATGTTAGAGAGATAACTCATATGATCCTAACATACAAACAATGCAAACACACAAAATCATTTATGATTGAAATTCTCAAAATTAACTGAGTCATACTCGCTAAGACTCACTTGAAACACACTAGGAACATCAAATTCTTGAAGAATAATAAGTATACAAACTCGCCAAAATTAAACGCCATTAATCAATCACACAACAAGAAACTCGCAAGCAACATAAACTCGCCAAAATCTAAACTAATAGAAACTCGCCAAACAATTCATTAAGCCATGGCAAACTCGCCAAAACATTTTTTGACAAACTCTCCAAATCTAAAGCTGTGAGAAACTCGCTAAAATTCAATAAACCATGGCAAACTCGCCAAAATATTTTTAACAAACTCGCCAAATCTAAAGCTGTGACAAACTCGCCAAAATTCATTCAACCATGGCAAACTCGCCAAAATATTTTTAACAAACTCGCCAAATCTAAAGCTGTGACAAACTCGCCAAAATTCATTCAACCATGGCAAACTCGCCAAAATATTTTTGACAAACTCGCCAAATCTAAAGCTGTGACAAACTCGCCAAAATTCATTCAACCATGGCAAACTCGCCAAAATATTTTTGACAAACTCGCGAAATCTAAAGCTGTGACAAACTCGCCAAAATTCATTCAACCATGGCAAACTCACCAAAATATTTTTGACAAACTCGCCAAATCTAAAGTTGTGAGAAACTCGCCAAAATTCTTTAGACCATGTCAAACTCGCCAGAATATTTATGACAAACTCGCCAATTAAGACACAAACTCGCCAAAATTTATTCAGGAAACTCGCAAACAAAATAATTGTGGCAAACTCGCCAAAGTTCTTAAGTGCATACGAAATTCGCAAGTATTCAAGATCCCACGGCAAACTCGCCAAAATTCATAAAAACATATGAAACTCGCAATTATTCAAAAAATTATCCTATGGCAAACTCGCCAAACTTCATAAGAACATATGAAACTTGCAAATATTCAAATAAACCAACAAATCCTAAACACAATTTATTCGCATAATCCAAACCTAGATTAATTATAAGCAATTCCTAATAGTGGATTTCATGAATAAACAACGTGATGATTATTTGTACATAATCTAATGACCAGATTCCAAAGAGGAGCAAAGATGAGAATCGATGATGGCATAAAAAACATGAAAAATAATCTCAAGTAAAACAGATTTTAACACAACAATTAGGTCTAGATGCTTACAATCGATTTGGAACAAAAGAACCTTGATATGGATCGAATGGAAACAAAGAGAATAAGCAGCAGCAGGTGTGTGTGAGTTTGAGAATGAAGGGTATTGGAAGAGTGAATAAAAACTAATGTTTTAAAGGAAGTGAAATGAGAAAATGACACTTTTAGTCCCTAGAGTATTAAAAACGTTTTTTTTTTTTTTTTTTTTTTTTAAATGATAAAGAAAAATAATAAAAAAAAAATCTTTTTTTTTTTTTGGGTTTTGTATAGATTTTATATTGTTGTATTTTGATTTTGAAATATGTATTTACAAAGAAATGTTTTTGGTGTTTGACGTTTTAAGGACGTTTGATTAAATATTCTAGATCTTCTGGAGTCAAACACCGCATACCAATTTGATGGACAAGCTCAAGAACCTTGCCGGTGGCAGGGCTTTGGTGAACAGATCCGCCAATTGGTATTGAGTACCCACAAAGTATAGTTCAATTGTACCCTGTTCAACATGCTCTTTAATGAAATGATATCGGAGAGCGATATGCTTTGACTTGGAATGCTGAACCGTGTTGCAGGAGATTGCAATGGCACTCTTGGAGTCACATTACATCGGAATCTTGTCGAATACAAAACCGTAGTCCATCAGTTGTGATCTCATCCAAATTATCTGAGCACAAAGATGCCGACATGGCAACGTATTCTCGCTTCGTTGATGACATAGATGTACAGCCTTGTTTCTTTGACCGCCAAGATACCGCTTTATCTCCGAAATTGAACACCACCAGATGTACTTTTGCGTGTATCTAAACACCCTGCGTGATCAAAGATCCTAAAAAGCTATTAGTGCAAAACCGAATCCTTCGGATACCGATTCCCAAGTGAATGGTTCCCTTTACGTAGCGAAGGATTCTTTTAGCCTCATTGAGGTGTCTTTCAGTTGGTCTTGACTGATAACGGAAGCAAAGATATACAGCAAATACAATGTCGTCTGGCCGTCGTTAGATACATGAGAGACCCAATAATACTTCGGTATTTTGTAGGGTCAATAATTTTCCCTTGTAAATCAGATCCAAATTTTGGTGAGGTTGCACATAGGTGTGTTATAAGTATCACAACCGGTCATTCCATGTTTCTTCAAGATTTCAAGAGCATATTTGGACTGATTTAGAAATATGCCACTGGGAGATTGATGAACTTGAAGTCCTAAGAAGAACTTTAGTTCACCCATCATAGACATTTCAAAATTTTGTTTCATTAATTTTGCAAAAGCGTTTGAATATTTTTATGTGTTGAACCAAAAATGATATCATCAACATAAATTTGAACAATCAAAATATCCTCCCCGTGACGTTGAAAGAAAAATGTTGGATCACAGCCTTTGGTAAACCGATTAGTGAGAAGAAATTTTGACAGTTTGTCGTACCATGCCCGTGGAGCTTGTTTAAGACCATAAAGAGCCTTTTTGAGCTTGTACACGTAGTTAGGATGATCTGAATCAACGAACCCGTCCGGTTGACCCACATAAACTTCTTCACGGAGTTGACCATTCAGAAACGCCGCTTTTACATCCATCTGATAAACCGTGATATTCTTGTGTGCAGATATGCCGAAATATCCTTACAGCTTCAAGTCGAGCCACTGGTGCAAACGATTCTTCATAATCGATTCCTTCTTCTTGAGAATACCCTTTAGCCACAAGACGAGATTTGTTGTTAATAACATTGCCTTCAAAGATCTAATTTGTTTTTCCAGATCCACTTGAGTCCAATGACATAAATCCCATCTGGTCTTGGAACAAGTTCCCAGACTTCGAGACGTTTGAACCGATTCAACTCTTCTTGCATTGATTCAATCCAATTGTCATATGTCATAGCTTCTTTGATGTTTCGTGGTTCATCATGACATACAGTGAGTGCATAAACACAAGTTTCAAAGATCGATGAAGTCGTTGTCTCGTCATAACTGGGTTAGAAGGATCGCCAATCACATTTACTAAGGGATGATCTTTCGTCCATTGATGTGTCGAAGGGTGGTGATTGATTGTTGCATGCATATTAGACGGTTCCAAATTGCGTGAAGATGACTCGCCAATGTCTGGAATGGTTGGAGCCGGAGCAAATGGATTGAAGAAAGCATTTCCGTCATAATCTGCAGGGACGGGTACTTCTTGATATTGTGATTCATCACCGTGTCGTGTTGGATGCAATGTGTTCTTCTGTTGAATGAGAATCATGCAGCGGTGCATCTGCAACAGTTGTTGTTGTTGGAGCAGGTGTATCGGGTATTGGAATATGATCGGTGTGCGCGGAAACAATCGATACATCCGAGCACTACTTTCGAAATCTCATCAAACAGAGGAGCAAACAAAGTTTCCAATTGTTGACGTGTGAATTCCATGGGTGGAACAAATGATGAAGAAGGAAAGTTTAGACGGTTGGATGCGGGTCCTAAGCGGTTTTGCTCGAAGCCATTTCGTAAGCTCATCAAAGTTGACATGAACGGTTTCCATCATTTGTCGAGTTCGACGATTCCAAATTTTAAATCCTTTCAAATTTTCACGGTAACCAATGAACACTCCAATGTCGCTTTTGGCGAAGTTTACCAATATCATCACGATCATTTTTCGGATAGCATAGTGCACCAAAAACATGAAAATATCTGATATCTGGTTTGCGGTTGTGAACAATCTCATATGGAGTTTTATTATGACGTGTATGAATGATGGAACGGTTTTGAGTAAAGCATGCAGTTGAGACAGCTTCGGCCCACAAGAAATCCGGTAATTGTGAGAAAATCAACATCGTTCGAGCAGCCTCTACTAACGTTCGGTTTCGTCTTTCAACAACACCATTTTGTTCAGGAGTACGAGCAATTGAGGTTTGATGTGTGATTCCAACTTTCTCAAAATAAGCACGAAGTGTTTGATTCTTGAATTCAGTTCCATTGTCTGTTCTTATAATGCGGACAAGATTTCGAAGTTGAACCTCAATCTTGTGAGAAAGGTGATAATCATTGTTGGAGCTTGATCTTTAGTGCGGAAAAATAGACCCAAGTCCATCGTGAATAATCATCAACAATAACCAGAATGTAACGTTTGCCATTCACACTTTGTACACGCATAGGGCCACATAAATCCATATGAAGTAAGTTAAGAACATGTTGAGAACTTGGTTCGGGTTTTGAGGGAAATTTAGATCTCTTGCTCTTGCCTTGTTCACAAGCCGAACATAAATGATCTTTGGTGTATCGGAACCTTGGAAGACCATCAACTAACTTATGACGAGCGAGTTCAGTCATGGTTTTGAAGTTTAAATGAGAAAGCCTTTTATGCCATAACCATGATTTAGTCGAAGTTGCTTTGGAGAGAAGACAAATCGGTGATGATGCAATCATATCAGACATAGGAATCGTATAAAGATTTGTGCTCCGATTGCCGGTGAGTAAATCATGTCCATCCAAGTCACGTACGTAACAAGTTTTGGAGTGAAACGCAACTTCCAAATCATCATCACAGAATTGTCCAACAGAGAAAAGATTGTGTCCAAGACCTTCAACATAATAAACACGATCGATCTCAATGTTTCCATTGACATAATCTCCATATCCCATTATTGCAGCAAAATGATCATTCCCAAATCTGACAGTACCGATGAACTTTGAAACAAAGTTTATTAACAGCTTTAGATTTCTTGTCATATGTCGGGTACATCCGCTATCAACAATCCACAGAACGAGTTGAATCACCGCAACACACCGAAGACAACGAGGGTGGTATGATAGAAGAAGTGGAACCCAAAGAGTTAGTGGGTTCCATTATGTTAGTGTTACATACATTTGCACATTTAGGAATCCATTTAAAACTTGAGGTACGCTGCAACCATTGTTGCCATAACCAATTATGTTTCGCTTTGGTCTTAGTGAAGTCACTAGGTGAGTACTTCTGCTTAGGAGATGTTTTTGCAGCAATGGGTGTGTCTACAAGTTTCTCAGAAACTACATTGTGCACCTTCCCTAAATTCGATTTTGCAACTAGTGAGGACCTAGAAGGAGAGCCAATTATAGATTTCTTAGAACGAGCTAACAGAGATTTTGCAACACATTTATCATGATTACCAGACATCATACTTTTACGACAAAACACACAGGAAGCATTAACGCTTGAAACGCTTACGACCTATCATTCGTTACATCGACATTAGAATTACAATTTGCCAAATTTGAATCTAAAGCAGATGCAACATGATTTTTATTCGATTTCCTAAGATGAACTTCTACTTCCGATGTCGGACGAGTGCTCTTCCTATGTTGCGAGATCCTAGTATTTTCTTGGTGTCTCTTATGCTCGGATCTTCTAACATTAGTAGACGCAACTATTCCTGTAGAAGTGGAAGAAGGCAAATTAGTTCCCTCGGTTTATCAATTATATATATACCAGGAGCAATCACTTTAGTGTTACTAGACTTGCTAGATTCTTGTTTAGCTAGCTTTTCTTTAAGCTCAATGATGATGTGTTTTTGATCCTGAATTATGGAATTTAATCTTCCTTGTTCACCCAACATTTGTCGAGTGTATTCAACATGGTGATCAAGTTCTTTTGAAGCTTCGAACGAAAGCTTTTAAGAGAATCAAAATCGCTTTATATTCCTTTTGACTTGTGCAATCTCTTGTTCATATTTGAAAATTTGACATTTTAACGATGCATTTTCATCATCAAGAAATTCGACTTTTGAAATTCGCGACTCATCCAAAGACACCTTTTCCATGTGATTTTGCAAAGCAAGTTCAGATTCAATTGTCTTAGACTGACACCATTGAAGTCTTCGCTTAAGTTCAGAAATCTCCATTGAAAGTTTAGATTTGACATCATCATTTTGTGAAAACAGTTTTTCATTTTCCTCTTTTAATTTCTCAATTTCATGCCTTAACATCTGATTGTCCATTTCCAACGTTTGAATCACATTGAGATTCTCAGTAGTTAACACATTTTCATTCACGTAAGCAAATTCACAATATATAACCACGTAGCAATATTAGCGTAAAGAGCATCTTCTAACAATCGATCAAGGGCATTTTGAAGATCTTGGATTTTGCATTGTTCTTGTGAAACCTGAAGTTTTCAAGTGTGTTAAAAGCTTCAATCATTGAAGTCACCTCTTGTTGAAGTTCCCTTTCCCAGTGTGTTGCACATAGACGCAAATGTGCGACATGAGGTGAGATTTGGGTTTGAAACATTTGTCTTTGCTCTCTTGCATAAGCAGATTGAAAATCAGATGCTTTTAACTCGAATTTTTTCAATTGCCGTTTCTAAAAATGAAATATCTTCCATAAACGTTTGAAAGTATCGTAATACTAAACAAGATTTAGGAGTTTTTGGCAATGAGTTGCTTTTGCAAGAGGACGGTAAAGGACCATTTAGTTGTGCAACACTGTGAACGGGATCTTCTACACAAGATGCCTCGCTTTTTTCAAAGATTATATGTTGGTGTTGAAATGACATTCAGTTTGTAAGAAGCATTTTCTCTTGTGTAATCATATGGTAAAATTCCATTTTGTCGCATATTTAAGCGACTTCGATCATCATGTGTCCATTGTTCCTCACAATCAAATACAACAAGTTGCATGTTTGGATCTAAAAGACATTGAGCACTATACAATTTGGGCATTTCCTGAGAGTCGTGTGAAGAAAACGTGGGTGATTATACCCAAGAGCAAAACGTTTTGAGTCATCGACTCGAAGTAAAGTTGACATTTCAATCTGTTTAACTGAGTGGCCAATCTTATATACAACAGTACCAAAAGATTTTAACCGTCTTTCCAATCGAAGAATTTCCTCGATTTGATCATCAATGCGCTTCTTATATTTCTTCTTGAATTCGTAAAAATTTGACCGACTTGTTGAAAAATCGTTTTTAGTATTTGAAAGTTCCGTTTGAAGATTGTCGATGTTTTTCAAGTTCGACTTTTCTTGTTTCAATTTTAGAAATCTTTTCGTTATTTGTCGCAACAATTTCATGCATTTGATGTTGAAGATTTTGTTCGTTAACGTAAGATTTTTGAAAAGCCACTTCAAAACTTGTTTCTCGGGTGTTTTTGGTTTCAAAATCATTTATCCGTTTCGACAACTCTCAAGTTCAGCAGTCAAGGAGGTAATCTCAGCCCTAAGGTTATGGTTTATTTCATTACACTTTGTAGTTTGAGCTTGAAATGGCGAAGTAATGAAGTCGATATTCTGAATCGACCATGAATTGCTTCACTCTGTTCAATATGCTCATTATTTTCATCATCACTCAAGTCATCAAATGTAACCACGGGGTTAATTTGATCAACTTCATTATGATTGAATAATGATTCATGTTGAACGATTGTCGCCATCGATGCGATGCGCATAACAATTGCATTTATGAGACATATATCGCTGTCGTACCGAGATAGACCGCTCGTGTCATAGACCGGTCCATTCTCTGTTTGACTGATGTGATGTTCTTGCATATTTGCCATCAAAATAACTGCAGTATTTGCTTCCAAATCTTCATATTCATCATCAGAGAGAGTATCTGCCATAAAACCTTGCCGAAGTTTCACCGAGTTCTCCTCCCGCTTCATCCTTGTATGCCATCAGCATGACTTGCTTATAGTAATCTCCTCCTCTTGTTCGTGGTTCAGTACAAGCATTAGCAAGATGTCCTTGCTTTTTGCAATTATAGCAAATAATAGTAGATCCCGGCCGGTGAATCCCCTGTTTCCACAACTTGAACATTTCTCTTGAAATTATTACCCGATCCCCTTGTCGATGTTTGACCATTTCCGAATTACCGTAATACCCACTTGTAATCAAACGACGACCACTAGTTCTGTTTTGAACCTCAACTTTTCCACCTTGTATAACAAAGATGACTTTTGGGATTTGATGATGACCGAAGACGATTGTTTGACTGAGTAGAGAACTTGGAGAAGGCTTTAGCAATAAAGGCCATTCCATGATTTAATGCTTCAAAAGCATCAACTTGATCATCATTGAGTTGAGCAGAGTATGCATTGTTAGAATCACTTGCGGGTGTGAGTTGATGAGAAGGTGTAGGTGGAGCATAACTAAAGTGACGTTGTTGTTGATCGAAAGCATGATTTGACTTTGGGTAAGGAGTTGGATAACCATGTACCATGAGAGCAATTTGATCAAGAATGGGTGGTGTAGGGAAACCATGTGTGCCACGAGCTTCTTTATCTTTGATAACTTCATATTGATGATGTTTCAGATAATCATACAATAATCCATGCTTGACTTCATGAAGATCCTTGACTTGTCGAACAAACGTAGCATACTTATGCCAATCCGTCCTAATGAGTTCGAAACTTGGTGTTAATAACAATTGTTGGAAGATCAATCTTATGTCGATGCAAATCATTGACCACATTTGTGAAACGATGATAATATGATTCAAGTGATTCCCAGGCTCAATGGTAAACACATCAAAGATGTGATATAACTTAGACTACATGTCGATCTTATTCAGCCTGCCTTCCATTAAAAGATAAATTTGTTCCCACATAGCTTTTGCAGTTATTTGTGCATCAATACTTTTGTAAATCGGATTAGGAATTCCAAGAAGTATTTGTTGCATAGCAAGCTCATCAGCTTCACGATGAAGTAGTTGTTCCGTGTTAAACGACTAAGTGGAACAATTGTGATAGTATCGGGTCTCGTGGAACAAATTGTAGGATCGCCAGGAAGCTTTCAGTTGGCATTTGAAACGGTCCTTCTAATATCACCTTCTTTAGATACTTACCATGAGGTTTCTTAAGTTCCATATACCTTAGAAATCGACTTGACCATTGCACATAATTTCCAGGTGTAAGCATTGGAGGACGAGTATCCGAACCAGCTTCATGAATCGATTGTTGACTAGTAATGCTTCGCACATTTGAGAGAACCAAGTTTGTTGTTGAGGGATTTGTGGAACCATTGACGTTCGTTGTGGTCCTTGTTGAGGATGGTTTGGAGTATATTGTTGATTAAATTGTTGTTGATAAATTGCTTGTTGTTGATTCCATTGTTGATGTTGTGGACTTAGTTGTTGTTGTTGTGGTTGATTATGAGTGTAAGGAAAATAGTTGGATGATGGTGGTTGAGACATATTTGTGAAGTGATGTTGATCGTTAAGGATAATTCAGGTTGAGGTTGTTTAGACTTAAGTAGATGAGTAGAAGAAAAACAAAGTTGCAGAAATCCAAACGTACTAGCAAGAAACTCGCAGACAAGAAACTCGCCAAACTGCAAACTCGCAGAAGTTCAGACAGAAACTCGCCAATTTTGCAAACTCGCAAAAAATCAGACAGAAACTCGCCAATTTTGCAAACTCGCAGAAATTCAGACAGAAACTCGCCAATTCTGCAAACTCGCAAAAATCATGTGAACTCGCCAATTCGCAAAATCGCAGAATTCGACAGTAAACTCGCCAACTCGCAAACTCGCAAAAAATTCGCAGAAACTCGCCAACTCGCAAACTCGCAAATTCGAGAAACTCGCCAATTCTCGCAAACTCGCAAAATGCGATAGAAACTCGCTAAACTTCAAGTAGAAACTCGCAGATACTCATGAGAAACTCGCAGAAATTCATGGCTAACTCGCCAAACTCGCAGAAACTCATAAAAAATGCGTAAACTCGCAGAAACACGTATTCAAATTCAAAAAGTCCATAAATTTCAATCTAAAACACGTTTTTAAGTACGAATTTCTATTAAATCTAATCAATATTAACCTAAACTATCCATTGGCTCTTGATACCACTTGTTAGGTCACCATATTATCACAACAATATGAATTTCTAGAGAGAGAAAGTTATAGAGAGAGAAAGTGGAAGGAACTAATGAATGATTAGTGAAAATGATAATTGCAATTAGAACCAACAACCCTCTCCCTTCTAGGGAGGGGGTATTTATAGTGTTTACATAATTAGGAGTTTCCCCTTGGTTCTAGAAGAACCTTCTATCACAGCTCATGGGCTTACTACATGAGCTGTGAAATCAATTACAAACATTTATAAACCATATTTATTAACGACCTATTACAAATGAAATGACCTACACTTGATAATAAAACATGTTCCTAACACATAAGCCTAACATAAGATCTTAGATCCAGCTAAGCCTTGTCCTAACTTGTGATAACTTGAAACTCACCTATGGCTCACCTAGGACTTAGTTCATGATTTCTTTTTGATTTTACAAACACATCAAAACTCACCATATTTCCGCTTCAATACTCACGAGTTATCTTTCACTTTTCAAAACACTTAGGTAGACACATTGAACAAATTTTAGGAAATTTTTTCTAGTCATCTTTATCTCAAAATGGGTCACAAAATTAGTTCTTCAATTCCTTTGATTTTTAAGGATTTTCAAATCTCATCTCAAGCTAAAATCTGATCTCTAGGATCATTTATTATGACTTGACACCACCAAAACCCTTAATGTTATCCTTGAACATCCATTGGTAGTCATTTAGTCCCATTTTCTATCCATAAAAAGCAATCATTTGCTATAACATTCATTACTCTTGATCATTCAAGTACACCCTCATCTTAGATACCTAGGAGAACTGAAACACTCAAGGTGATATAGGTTTTAGCTCTTAGAAACTTCACTAACCAACCCGGATCCCTATTAGCCAGCCATCCCTCAAAGGAGGGAACCGTGGGATCCGGAGAGGCATTAAGTCAAAATCTAGCTTAAACAATCATTTCAAGCTCATCTTGCTCACTCAAACACTCCATCTCATCTTAAATGAGTTCCTAGATCAGTGAAACTCTGAACTTCAATCTTGTGCATGTTAATCATCACATCTCTAAGAATCTTAGTGGCTTAAGTCTTAAATGCACTTGCCAAATTCTTCTCTTTATAAGCCATATTGCTAGGACACTTTAGTCATCAAACACAAACACAATTATCAACAATTACAACCATCTTCCTTAGTCATCTCATCATGAGAAAAGTTCCTAGTGCTAACTCATCCACCCAAGAACCACCCAAGAACCACCCAAGAAACTTGCTAGGGTCATACACGAAGTTTCCTCAACCGAATCATCTCCGGTTAAGCCCACAAATGCTAGGATTTCCCCTACACCAAGGAAACAAATCAAACTAATTCCCAAAAGGATTGTTCCCATAAGGATATCGTCACCAAATTCTACTAAACCAAACACACTATTTTCAACCCAACCAACATCATCGATACCTAGAACCACTTCATCTCCACACTTAGAGGAATTACCACCTTGGCCAACTCATTCACTTGAAAAGGATGTGCAACAAAACCAAAGTGTTGAATCAACACTTGCACCAATATCAAATTCTCTAATTCCTCTAAATAGTCCATTTTGGATTATGAGAAGACACCAAAGTCAACCACCCAACCACATGGGTGGTTACACTCCTTTGCCTTCACCTTCAAACTTTGTTGAGCCACCACTTAATGTGTCTCCACCTATTCCTCTTCTACTTGAGGATACTCAACCCACTTCACTTCAACCTCCGCTTCAAGAAGCTCAAAACCATGACAAAAATTGCTATCATTGTCAACATGTTGAAAGGTTGATACATGAACTACGTGAAGAGCAACGTTTCATATTTTATCACCTCCTCGAACGTTTCGAAGAGGTTAACAAGCCTAAACAACAATGAGCCTCATAGTCACAAGCTCACACTTAAAACGTTTAGGAAACCTATTTTATCCTTGATCATCATTATGCTCTAGGTTGAAACTTGAGTTTGGGTAACTCATTAGCATAAGTAGTACTTGTATGGCTAGTTCATTCCCTTAGTTTTAGAGATTTGTTTAAATATTTCTTGTTTTATTGAATGAATATTTATATGCCATGATTACTTTGTGTGTTGTGCTTGCTACATTGTACACCTATTTCATCTCTTCATTAGCATTGTTTGGCGTATCCTCATTGTCAAGAAATCTGTTACCGCCAGCACAAATGGATCCCTCCAAAATGCCTAGACGGATCCCTCCACAAAGGGAACCGTGGGATCCGTGGTATAGAAGCACAAATTACTACTAACTTGAGTTTTATTTGCAGGAAATTATGCACTATACTCTTGTTTTCTAACCTTTATTTTGTATATTTTCAAAATACACATGAAGATTTTGACATCATAAAGCTAGGAGGAGCTTTGTGTCAAACGATATTGCAAAATCATTTGCAACTTAATCCGCTTTTGGATTATACTTCATGACACCCCATTGCAACTTTGCAATCTTCAAGGGGGAGCACTTTTTCGTCACTTAGACGAACCATTTGCAACATATTTGCAAAACACATTAGTTTATTTTCGTTATGTACTTGACGCCCTCTCAAAGGGATGGACTCGTCAAGGGGGAGTTAAGACGAGTATCATTCCCGTCACTTGCTCTCTTTACATTTTCTTTTACATATTTTTCTTATAAAAATTGTGTTAATTTCTTTTAACACTTTTTGTTTCGACAAAAAGGGGGAGAAGAAAGTAAAAACTACTAATTCAAATTTTCTACGAATTTTAGTTTTTCCTTAAAATAATTTTATGTTTTGTCATCAACAAAAAAGGGGAGATTGTTAATACAAATAAGCCGTAAAAACGTTTATTTATATTTTACGATCTTCTAATGTTTTGTCGATAACAAACGTAAAATCATTTTAACGAAACAAATAAAATACATAAATAGTTTGACTCAATAGTTTTCTAACATACTTACGTTTTCACATAAAACACTAAAACAAGTATAAGTGATTTTATAATTTAGAGATACATATGTACAACAACTAGTGTTTACATATTGGGCTAACATATACTTAACCAAGTGTATACTAAAATGGGTAAAAACAAGTATAACTAAAAATGGGTAAAAACAAGTATATACTAAATGGGTAAAAACTAGCAAATGGTATTGACCCATAACCCATGGTTTTGTCCAAACCACTTAACCAAGTTCAATGTATTCTAGAGATACATTGTATCTAGAATAAAACCCATGGATCAACCCATAACCCATGACCCATGACCCATAACCAAAAATACCAATGGGCAAAGAGGAGCGTCCCACGGATCCCTAGCTTTGTGCTAGACGGGGAACAGTAGAGAATTTTCTCTATAAATAGAGAGCCATTTCTTCCTTTCAACTTGCCACTCTCACACATACATTCCCCAAGTATTGTTACTCTCTAACCACTGATCCTAAGGGATCTATCTATGTAGTTTGTCTTTTGTTTTTTTGTGATTCTCTAGGTTCCTCTTAAAGGCAAGATCACCACCTCTTGAAGTCGAGCAAGCTCAAGTCCATGAGTTGCCATGCTTCGTCATCATCAAGACTACTGAGGTTCTTTTGTTGATAGTTCTTTCTTCCTCCATAGATGTGTTGTGTTGAAGGCATTAGTGAAGGATGCCGAAGGAGTCAAGAAGTAAGCATTAGTGAAAGATGCTTTACGTTCGTGTCTAGAGCATTGGTGAAGAATACTAAAGGGGTCAAGACGAAGGCATTAGTGAAAGGTGCCAAGCGTTGTGTCAAGAGGCATTAGTGAAGAATGCCAAGGTCGTATAATCGATGAGGTGCATCGTTATACATTTAGTAATAGGTGTTCTCAAGGATGGTGATATCCTTGATGGTGTTGTAATAAGGAGTGGGTCTCCTTTGGGTTAGGTGTTGTGAGATATTGGGTTGTAGTTCCTCCATAGTAATGGAACTAGGTGTTTAGCCTAGTACCTAATAAAGGGTAGGCGACGTTGTGATAGGTATGGTTCACCTTGGGGTGAAAGAACCCGGTGGTTAGCCTAGCACCGTATAAAGGGTAGGCGACGTTGTGATAGGTGTGGTTCACCTTGGAGTGAAAGAACCCGATGGTTAGCCTAGTACCCAAAAAAGGGTAGGCGACGTTGTGAAGGCTTCTCCGCCATAAGGAGTTGGTGTCGTGTAGTGTTTACGAACTCTCGAGTAGGTGACTCAGGGAGTGGAGTAGGGCAAGGAAGGTGTCCTTGTAGCCGAACCACTATAAATCCTTGTGTCGTGGTTATGTGCTTCTTACTCTTTATCTTTCATTACACGTTTATATATCTATCTATCAACGTCCAACATAAACAACTAAATGGATTAACATAAGTTAATCTAAATATTTTAAAACAAAGTTTTAATTGGTAAAACTATTCAACCCCCCTTCTAGCTTTCCACAATGTCTTTACAAATGACACAACAAATGTCACTAGACAATTCCGGCTCCTTTGTGCTTAAGGTACCTTCTTAGGGAAGGTATTTTTGTTACCAAGCGATTCCTATAGCTTGGTGGGTATGAGCTTTGACTAATCAACATGACAAAGAAGATTAGTGCATTTAAATAGAAAATAAATAAAAAATAGAAAATGTTGTCATCTAATCAACATCCAAACAAAGAGTTTTAAAAGACATGGTGTTTGTTTTTATGAAAAACCTTCTTTGTAGTTTTCAATTAACCATGGATCGTATCAAGTTTTTAAAGTACAATATACTTCAAGAAACTTGGTAACGAAGCTCTGATGCCAATTGTGGAAAACTAGAAGGGGGTTTGAATAGTTTTACCAATTTAAAACTTCCTTTTAAATATTTGGATCGACTTATGTCAATCTATTTAGATGTGTATGTTGGATGTTGATAAACAAACATATAGAAGTATGTAATGAAAAGATAAGAGTAAGAAGCACAAAACCACAATGCGAGTATTTATAGTGTTCACTACGGACACCTTCCTTGCCCTACTCCACTCCTCGAGTCACCTACTCGAGAGTTCAGTAATCACCACTCGACACCAACTCCTTATGGTGGAGAAACCTTCACAACGCTGTTTCTCTTTTTTCGGTACTAGGCTAACTACCGGGTTCTTTCACTCCAAGGTGAACTACACTTACCACAACGTCGCCTACCCTTTATCCGGTACTAGGCTAAGTACCGAGTTCCATTACAATGGAGGAACTACTACCCAACACTACACCAACGACTAATACCAAAGGAGACCAACTCCTTATTACAACATCATCAAGGATATCAATATCCTTAGATCTAATACTAATCTATCTTGTACATCGAAATACACCATATCGAATGTACATCTAAGTCACCTTTCACTAATGCCTTTAAATAGATCTTCAAGAAACCTTTCACTAATGTCTTGTGTCTTGACTTCTAGGCACCCTTCACTAATGCCTATAATACAGACAATCGACACCTTTCACTAATGTCTTCGTCTTGACACTTGAGACATCTTTCACTAATGTCTTCAACACTATACTTCTAAAGAAAAGAATCATCAACAAGAAGACTTCAGTAGTCTTGATGATGAGGAAGCATGGCAACTCATGGACTTGAGCTTGCTTGACTTCAAAGGTGGTGATTTCGCCTTTAAGAGGAACCTAGTGAATCACACAAAAACAAAACTACAAACATAGATCACTTGGATCTGGGGTTAGAGAGTTTTTAACTCAAAGGGAAAGTATGTGAGAAAGGGGTGAGAAACAATGAAGAAATAGCTCACTATTTATAGAGGAAAATGTCTACTGTTCCCCGGATCTCACGGATCCCTCCCACAAGGGATCCGTCTAGCGTAAAGCTAGGGATCCGTGGGACGCTCCTCTTTACCCATGGGTATTTTGGTTATGGAGTTATCCATGGGTCTTTTACTAGATACAATGTATCTTTTGAGTGCAATGCACCTAGTCACATGGGTATGGGTCAATACCATGGGTTATGGATATTATCCATATATGATATAAGCATGATGTCATGTAATGGGTTATGGGTCAAGATCCATGGGTCATGGACTTTGGGTTGTACCCAACTACATTCAATGTATTTGGTCAATGGGTTGTGATACTTAAGTTTCTATCCATTTATATTACCCAATATACTACATACTAGTTATGTGTATATTTTACCCAAATATGTAAACACTAGTTGTTGTACATATGTAATACTAAATCATAAAATCACTTATACTTGTTTTAGTGTTTTATGTGAAAACGTAAGTGTGTTAGAAACTATTAGTTCAAACTAATTACGTATTTTATTTGTTTCGTTAAAATGATTTTACGTTTGTTATCGACAAAACATTAGAAGATCGTAAAATATAAATAAACGTTTTTACGGCTTATTTGTAATAACCATTTGCATGTATTATTTTATCACACAATTCTTTGGCTTTCCATTGCACTTACCATCTCTCGAACCATTCTTGTTGTATATGAGATTATATACAACTCGTTGAATTCACTTATTGCATACTTTTGATCTTTCAAATTCATGTTATGCAATATGATGCACGTGTACATGAGTCTACGTAGCTTGTTCATAGTCCAAGCACGCGTCGGTTGTTGTATAATTCCCCAACATCCTTGGACACGAAAAGCTTGTTTAACGTCTTTTCAAGCACCTTTTTTCGTCTTTAAAAGTGTCCATGTTTCTCGTCTCGTGCTACCGTAAATGATTTGACAAAAGTGGCCCATGTTGGTTAAATCTCGTCCGCTAGATAATTCCTTTTTTCATATGTAACTCCATTTACTTTAAACGGATCAATAGGGGCTCTGTCTTCAAAAAGGTCGTCAAATAATAGGGAATTAAAAAACGTTAATATCATTATTCGCACCCGTTACCCCAAAAAAAAAGCATGTCAAATCCAGAATTGTAAAAGACACCAGCTTCAAGCATTATAGTTGGATATTTTTTATCACCTCTATGAAATTGAGCGTGCCATGATTTCGGGCAGTTTTTCCACTCCTTTCCACTTCCGATTCATACAATCAGTGCTTCCAAGCATACCAAAAAACCCATGAATCCTCTCATGTGTTGCGTATATATTTTTAATGTCATTATAGTCGGGTTTTCTTAAAAACACAGACATCTATAAATCGATAATGCACATGGTAAAATAATATATACAATCATGTGCACAATGTTGACCGATTTGTAAATATTTATCAATTGCGTCGGGTGTTCTGCCATATGCCAATTGGCATATGGCGGAAGTGTTTTTCATAACTACACTAAAACCCATTAAACTCGTACAATCGGGTCAACCAAAATGATCAGGAAGAGAGTCGTGAGTTTCAATATAAGTTTCAATACCTTGTACTATTTCTAAAATAGTTTACTGCTCATACGATAGCGCCTAAATAATACTCCGGATATTTTGGATTATCACCAAACTAGTCATCCCACAAACGTTGTTCAGCAACATTACGTTCACGGTATATCGGCATGCACGTAAGTGAAGTTTGAGCTTGAGTTTGCAACGATTGGTAATACTGATAAGCTTGGTTCATAAGAAAATATTAGTTTAATCATTGACGTCGAAAATGTTAACGTATTCTTTATTGGACTTCATTTTTGGTTTAGAGAATGTGTTTTGTGATAGAGAGAATTAAGGTGAAAAATAAGTAATTGTGTGTATAATTGGTTGTATATTTGGGTTTACATAGATGAGTCAAATGTAATAGTTTTAGTTTAAAAAAAATTGTAAAAACTAGTCGTTTTAAGGGGAAACGGTCAAAAAATTGAAATAAGTATGGAGTTAGCGAATGTGAATTAACTCACATTTGAAACAGCGTGGGTGATCTCCAGTGTGGTAGCGAGCAAATGGCGGCGCTATTTGCTGCTCTATGTCTAGGGATGGCAGCGGGTCGGGATCGAGGCGGGTTTTACTGTACCCGTACCCGCACCCGTTTATACATCCAAACCCGTACCCGCCGGATACCCGGCTAATATTATCCATCAGTTTTTCGGGTTTTTCCGCGGGTATCGGTTATCCCCAATTGAATATTACATGAACAAAATGGCGGTACTAAGATTAAGTCACACTAAAATCTACCAACAAAATAAAGGAAAACATACAAATATATTCAATTTTTTTTTAAGTTATAGAAAATGAATATCGTATCAAACGATTTAATGCTTTTGAATAATTCATGTACAAAATAAAATATGTTATTTAATAGAGATACTTATATAAAAGAATGTAATGAAAGAAATTATATATAATGTATATATACTTTAGTTAATTATAATATCAATAAATCGGGTATAGATTCGGGTAAACGGATATGGTATGGGTACAGGTAGCGGTCAGGTATTGTATTCGTCCGTGCACTGCTAAATTTTTATCAATACGAAAACCCGCATCCAAACCACCAACCGCCCAGAACCCGACTCAACCGGTTCAGGTTTCGTTTTTCCCCGTCGGTTTTGGGTGCTTTTGTCGTTCGTATCTATGTCGGATTGGCATGGTTGCTATGTCACAGTACCTTCCTTCTTATATATATATGTACCCCAGAGGGTTTCTTTGGTTGTGCTTAATATGAGTGTTAGTAATACATAGATAATGCCTCGGATAAGAAACTACGAGCAGGAACAATAATGTTAGACTAGTGACCATGGTCATCAAGTTTTTTTATATTCTCACCTTACACATCAACTTTTTCTCTCCTCTCACTTTTCCTCACCCTCTCTCACTTTTTTGTGGACATGGTCATATTACCCTCACCTTTCATTAAATACTCATTTTATACAAATATAGCTCACCAAATACCCCACACACACTCACAAACCAAATATGAAACAATAAACAAAATGGAATGACCCACATCCAGGGACGGAGCCAGAAAATTTTGTTAAGGGGGGCGTAAACAATTTGTATAGTAACATAAAACTCATAGACCAATTACTTTACTGGATCAATGGTTCAACCAACCCGATGGATCTTAAACACAAATGAAATTACATCTAGGTATTTGAGTTACGGTGTATGATTTTAAAACATCAACAAAATACTAACATGATGTCAAATTAACAGGTAATCAAGCTTTTGCTAATTTATATACATTATCTAAAGAGCAAAAGAAAACATCGAAACTAAGGGTGTGTTTGGTATGCTATCATGAATCACAATTGGTATCAGTTTAGGTATAAAGTGAGTCTTTCACCTATGATAGTTTGATACCTTGCCTCTTAGACTCCTATTGAGTATGAAAGATATACATCTTTCAATCCAATACTTGAAAGATATATATCTTAACCAAACACGTGCATCATATCCATTCCGATTAACCCCTACCAAACGCACCCTAAAATAAAGAATGAACGAGTAGAAACAAATAATAAAAAATGATTTCCCTTTCCAAAGCAATCTTACAAAAAGCAGTGAAAATACTATTAGTCCCACAAAACATACTTTTATATAGTAATATTTCCAATCTTCCTTCTTATCCCAACCACTCTACCATATTTGTATAGCTGCATCTACGTAGTTATTGTACCCTTTCAAACGAATTATTGATTTGAAATCATTTTAAAACACTCAAATATTTTCTAAATTCTGTAAAATGATAGAACAGAGTGTTCCACAAATATTCGAAACCATTGAAAACCATACTCGACAAGTTGAGACTATGAAGAAAACAAGCAAACGGATGGCATAAAGCAGCTTGAAGACTCCAGATATGAAGACTTTATAAAACGACTGCCGAAAAACTAGCTAAAAGTTAGGGTTGTTGAGCCAGTTGGGGGTGGTCGAGCACCCGCCAGCCCCCTTACTGGCTCCGTCTCTGCTACCACATCACACCATGTTACTAATGATGAGCCGATCACCATAACTTTCTTTGGTTTATGTGAGTCACTAAGTGAAAATGGTGGACGACATGGGTCATTAAATGAAAATGGCAGTCACCATAGGGCAACTCACGCCCTCACCATCCAGCCTAATATACTCTTGTTTAGTTTCAAACATACCTTGTATAGTTGCATGGCTTACCACGTTTATAAATTTTGAACCTAAATGTTAATAATCTTATATATTACTAAGAGCTTAAACACCATCATAATTTTGACGTGACCAAAAACACCATCATTCTCATCCTTGTATAAATATATTGCAGGGTTGCTTTTTTACTACGTATGATTTTAGGGTGCATTTGGTTTATGGGTATGGATATTAAAAAAAAAAGATTCATTTAGAATAATATTGTTTGTTAAATGTGTGTTGGAATTGAAGATAGAAATCATTTATAGATATGAGGGTGTACTTGAAAAGTACCAAAAGTGTAAGAAATGAAGTGTTTGATTCCGAGATCAGTGCGTCTATTATTTCTTTTTTTATTATGTAAAAATATACGAGAAAACGTCCTCATATAAGTGGTCCATCATTTTGATTCTCAAATTTAATTATAAAATCAAACAATATGGACATCTTAACATAGTATTTATTTTTATTTTACTTTTTATATCAAACTCATACTGATTCTAAGGCTGAACACAGTGGGTCGATCCAACGACCGAATAATTTACACACAAAAAAACCATTTTGTTACCTTTGGGGAAAGAAATAAAAATTTAAAAACTTTACCACTTTTACAACATTATAAATACTCCATTTATTTTCTCATTTCATTCACATATTCAAACAACAATTCTCTCAATACCTTCAAACAATTCTCTCAACACATTCTTTTAATTATGTCTTACGGGCTATTTTTTAATTCTTCGTCTTCCGACGATAAAGAAAAAGTTATGAGTGAGCTTACGGAGTTTACGCAGTTTGCTTGGGACAAGTACCAAGCGTCACTACCAAAGGCTTGACGGAACTACGTAGTTAGGGATCATGAGGGTGCCCATAATCGTTTAGTGACAGCTTACTTTTTTGAAACGCGTTGTATGACGAAAGAACATTCCGTCAGCAGTTCCGAATGAGCCGAGAACTATTCACACAAATTGTTCGAGATGTAAATGATTATTCTCCTTATTTTCATCAAGCTCATGATTGTAAGGGCGTACTTGGTATTTCCCCATTGGTCAAGTGTACGCGACCGTTCTTGATTCTCGACGAAGACGTATAGCCGGTCTGTAACAAGCCCGTGATTGTGTCCATAAGTTTTGTAAGGCTATCACGGAGTTATATGGTGCTGAGTTTTTGCAAAAGCCCACGTATTCTGACCTTGAAAAAATATATGCTCATCACAAGCATAAGCATGGGTTTCTTGGGATGATGGGAAGCATTGATTGTACAAGCTGGGAGTGGGAGAATTGCCCAAATAGTCATAGAGGTCAATTTGCTAGGGGAGATCACGGGCCACATCCATTCATTTTATTGGGAGCGATCGTCTCCCAAGATTTATTGATTTAACATGCGTTATTTGGTGTCTCCGGGATGAATAATGACATAAACGTTTTATATCGTTCCCCCGTTTTCAATGATATCAAATCTAGGAGAGCATCGGAACTTGAATCGAGGTTAACGATGTAGCTTATAAAAATGTTAATTATCTTACTGACGGGATATATTCGGATTGGTCCGTTCTTATTAAGTCCATTTCAAATCTTCACACTGGTGATTATAAAAGACTATTGTACAAATGGAAGCACGAAGCAACAAGAAAAGATGTGGAACGAGCTTTTGGTGTGTTGAAGAAGAAGTGAAAAATGATTAAAACTCCAGCTAGAGGGCTGTTCCAACCTGATCTCCAAGATATTGTGTACACATGTATCATATTACATAATATGATTATCCGACACAAGAAGCAAACGATATGTCCTACATGGTTCGAAGGAGAGGGCCACTGTGATCATGATCCATTAAGAACGCATGAAGAATCGTTAGTAGTTACTAAGGAGATAATAGACCGAACAACTCATCTACACTTAAAAGCTGATTTGATCGAACACATTTGAGAAAATCGTGGAAATGCACGCAATCAAGAGAATGAAGAAGAAGAAGAAGAAGACGCAAGTGACGATGACGATGATGATGAAGAATTTATGTAATGTTTTTATTATTAATGAAGTTTAAATTTGTTGTTTAAAATATTGAAATTAAAAAAATATTAAAAAAAAATGACTTGATCGTCACTGTGACAATTTAATCCCAAAAAATTTAAAACTAATATGGCATGAGTGACCTAATTCACCACTGTATTTACTATTTAGCATAATTTAAGACAGCATAACAAACCCACCTTATATATTGATTTTTTTTTTTTTTTTTTGAACTTCACCTTATATATTGATTACTGAGTGCCTTTGAAAACTGAAGAGTACTATATACGCAACTACACGCACTCATGACACAAATGCAAGTTGCATGCATACGGACATAAATAAATTAATTGAAAAATCTCTATGTCTAGACTCTAGATAGGAATGATTGACAAGACTAGTCGGGGAAAGTTTTGCTCAAATAGTAGAGTTTTGAAATTACCATCTCCTCTTTAATTATCACCGTCCTTCCACACATTTGCTCATGTACAATCTGATCCATAATAGTATTCACAAGACTCTTTACTCTCTAGACCTATTTTTAACATTATACTCCGTATTACACAAAAATTTGGTGTACTCTTTGCCTTCCGGAGAAAAGAGCAACATGTTGGCTACTTGGCTTACTGTATGTGAAGAAAATCATGACACAATTTGATTAGACGCATTTACAAAAAAATATATAAAATGAACGAACACAGTTTTTTTTAGACAAGGTGCATTTATGAAAAACAAGGTTTTACACAAAAATTATATATATTAACTAAAGATCGAGCAACAGTGCTCAAAAGCAAACATTAATTGCCAACTTTCAAAAGTTGGTGAAAATAGTCCCTGAGGTTTTAATTGTTGCAAACTAAGTCCAAGTTGGCAAAAATAGTCCCTAAAGTTTAAGTGTCACGCAGTAAGTCCTTTATAGCAATTTGGCAAAATAGTCCCTATCCAAATTCACTATTAAAAACAATCCTCACGCATCGCCGCCCCACCACTCGTTTATACTATGATGCAAAATTTTATAGATGTCTCAACACCCACTTTTGTTTCGTTCCTGCTTACTGTAAGAAAATACGATGACCAAGTAATGAAGTATAATTTAAATCAACATGAAGTTAGAATCTCTTATGTGACACAATGGCCTGATTATACAATTCAGAAGGGCGCGCATTGGTGCACAAGGCATGAAACGAGTAGTAATATTGTTGGAACCAAGGTTGTCAAGATCGGGATCCTACCTAAGATCGTTTTCGTCTTTGCAAGATCGTGATCGTAAGATCGGATCGGGATCTTAAGATCCTACTCTAATGTTATTTCTTAATAGTTTATGTAAATTTATACAAATCTACAAATTCTAATACATTATAACCATAAAATACTATGAATGTTTCATATAAATGTTGTCCTAAAGTATTATTATAAAATGTTTAAAGAGATTAACATGTTGTTTTTTGAATTCTACAAACAAACAACCCATAAATTTGTAGTTTTTTATTTTGTAATCCGAGAAAAGTAAGATCGGATCGGATTAGATCGTAAGATCGTATGGTCAAGATCGGGATCCTATAAGATCTTAAGCTTGCAAAGATCCTATGTAGGATCTGGATCGTTTTTGCTTTGCAGTATCGTAAAATCGTAAGATCCTAAGATCAGGATCGGGATCCTGACAACTATGGTTGGAACGTTTGGGATAATGTTGATAATCTTAGTGTTAATTTTATTGGTAAAATTTGTTTTTCATCAAGAATAAATAAAATTGACTTTATTAAAGAGTTGACTAGAGAATAAAGATCTTTATGGATAAAAATAAGAAAAATTCACAAAAATACCTAATTTTTCAAACCTATTTAAAAAAGAGATAAATTTTTAAAAAAACACTATAGTAAAAAAAACCATCTTTATAGTAGCGAACTAAAAAAAATACTCTTGTGAACACTAATATTGACATTTTTGTCTTCATAAGAGTAATAAAGACAAAAAAATATTCTGTAATGACCATTTTACTCATGGATTTTTAAAAATTGCATCCACCATCCTTATGATAAACTACATAAATGGTCCCTGTAGTTTAGCAAAAATTATATCCACAGTACTATAAAAAATTTCGATAACTTTTTTTCAACTTTTTTTGTTGAATTTTTTTCGTCACATGTGATTTTTAAGTGAAATTTTTTTATCGGATTTTTTTTAGAAAATATTACGAAAAAAAAATCAGAATTCTTTTCCAACATGTCACGAAATTTTTTTTTAAATATTTCAGCAAAAAAAAATTGACAAGAAATTACGAAGAAAAAATAATAGAAAAAGAATTTCGAAAAAAAATTTGGAAAAACAACTTCGAAAAATAAATTAGGGACGGTGGATGCAATTTTCTCCAAACGACAAGGACTATTTATGTTATTTAGCTAGGGACGGTGGATGCAAGTTTCGCAAACCCACATGGATCATTTATGTAATTTGAAAAGGGTAAACGGCTATACTACTCACATAAAAACAAAAGTGTCAACATTAATGTTTACAAGAGTATTTTTTCTAATTCGCTACTCTAAAGATGATTTTTTGACAACTATGATGCATTTTTAAAGAATTAGCCCTTTAAAAAATACCTAATTATTTTCTCAAAAAGCAAAAATACTTATAAAATCCATAAAACAATGACCCTTTGCGAACTTTTTTTTAAAAAGAAAAAAAATCGATATTTCTTAAAACTATCAAAAAAATTTGGTATTTTTAAATCACTAATATCTATCTCTACCTTTGCGATTTAACACTTAGAACCTCACAAACCTTTCGAATTTTCCCAAAAGAGACAACACGACATATTTATTCGCAAAAGAATTTAGAGGAAACACATGAAATCTCGCAAAAAATTGAAAATCTCGCAAGTTTTATCTAAAAGTTTGAGGAATATTTAAAAAAATATCAAAAATTTTCGATATAGAAATATAAAAAATTTGATACTTATTAGAAATTCACAAACTTTGAGATTTTTAAAAAACAAAATCAAAAAAAGTTTTCGATTTTTTTAATAAATAACAAAAACTTTTTGATTTTTTTTTTAAATTTCACAAAGGTCCCAAATTTTGAGGAATTAATGGTATTTTGGCTTTTTGAAAAAACAAATTGGATATTTTGTGAAATAGGTTTGTAAAATTGAGTATTTTTGTGATTTTTCTTAAAAATAAAAGAGCAAAATTGTATATGGATGAAAGGATGGTGACGTACGTTGTGACTGTATACCACGAAGTGATAGTTTAAAGGCTTAGTAAACAACACCAACAACAACAAACCAAATCCCGCCAGACAGGGTATGGGGGAGGTAAAATGTATACAGATCATACCCTTACCCCAGAATAAATCCGAGTAGAGACTGCTTCAACGGACCTCTGCTGTGTTGGCGAGAGAGGAAAGGAAAGAGAGCAAAAAGATAGTTAACCACAGGCAAAAGAAAGCATGCAAAAACAAACAATCATAGCATAAACGAAAGGGACCCGAAGGCAATGGGACCCAGGCAAAAGAACACAAAAGCAAAGCGCAAACAAAGTAAAGAGCCAAGGCACAAAGAAAAGCAGACTAAACTAAGGGAGCAACACAGAGCAAAGCACTGCGCGAGGCCTAAAGCTAAGGCAAGACACCAACGAGGCAGCAAAAACACAACGCAAGGCACAGCAAAGCAGGAAAACCAAAAGGAACGCACATAGCAAAGCAAAGCAACGCATGCATTAATTAATAATTATTTACTAAACTAAAGGCTTAGGAAATAATTATTAATTAATTCATCGCGAGTAGAGCTTAATCCGAATTCAAAATTTATCTTATATTCAAATTTTAGTTAGTAAAAAGAAACACATCATCACAAATTAATCGAGCTTCCCTCATGAAGGCTGGTTGAGCTATCGAGCCGAGCCTCAGTCGAACATGCTATTGTCGAGTCGAGTCTTGCCAAAGTTCTACTCGTTTACACGTAGCTATTGGTTTAGATTGAAAACCGTATTATTTGGTATCCAAAATCATTTTACATGTTTTTGTAGTGCTGATAGACGTCAAGCTTTGAGATTGGTGATGAAGAAGAGGATGAATAATTGTTTAGGTGAAGACATGCATTGTGTCTCACACATCTAGAGCTGTGGAGGAGACTTCTTTGTTATTTCGGGTTGACATATTGGTGATGAATAAGAGGATCTTGAAAATACATTTGGCAGAAGGCATACACCTTGTTTGGTTAATTTAGAAGGGATGTATTTCATTATCATATAATAACCAGAACAATGTGCAACTCGAAAATCTGTATCACCATATTATGGTGGTTTTACATACCATACATACAAATTCATATAACAATGTACTTGATATATATTTTATTTATTCCAAGTATTTCAAAAGTGGAATTGTGTCAAAATTCATGCTTTCAAAAAGGTTATTCATACTCAGTACCCCAAACTCATTGAATTTCCAGCGGATTGGTGATTTGGTAAAAACCAAGATAACACATTTTGAGTACCACAGTTTACTAAAACCCACCCCTAGATTAAAGGTCTACAACAGATGGTGGTCAAGTATATATTGATGTATACTTTGACCTATCTTGTGGTCAGCCTGCCAACTTGGATTAGAGTTAAACTCTATGACACCAAAAAAAAAAAATTAACTCCAAAATCTATAGCATGATTTAACCAAAAAGTTTGGAGTTATAAAGCCGGTTATAAGAAGGAAAAAGTCAATAAGAAGCATAGTTCCTTCTAACTCTATTTTGTAAGCTAGATATTCATCTCACTCTACTTTCTTGCTTGTAGTCTCATCTACAGATCCATCACCGGAAGCAGCTGTTTTAGACTCGTCAAACTCCAATAACTGTCAAGGCCAACACCATCTTATTAGAATATAAGCTATGATAAAAGTTTCCGCACATTTACTTAGGTATAGATCAATTTCTGGATTGTATTTCTTCAATAATAAGTCAAACAGGTATATAACAATTCAATGAGATCAGGAAGTAGCCGAAAGTGTATTTCTACTTGTAACCGGACGTCTTTTGACCTGAACCCATGTTGCCACCACTACTATACATTATCCAAAAACAAATGCAAGAAGGTAATTTTCATGTAAACATCAAGTCTTACCGGTTTCACCTCCCCATTCCATATGCAATGAGCAGCCAAGAACCCGATAACAGCTGGTACAATGTATAGCAGAGCGGGCTGAAAACAAAACCAACATCAGATTACATGCATAACTTTAAGAAAGAAACCAAATTAAAAAAAAAAAAAAAAAAAAAAAAGTAGTAGTATCTGTTTCCAAATACGATTACCGACCTGTGCAGCTTGAAACCAGTTCATGACAACAATTGTAAGGATAACACCAACTGCATATCCGGAGAAAGCACTTTTAAAGTAATTGCTCTTACCCCCTCTTGACACATCAAACCTCAGTGCCAATGCTACAAAAATTCCTGTTGGCCAACATAGATATATGTAAATACAACTTACAAAAATTGATATAAATTGATAAAATTTCCTGATAAACGGCCAAAACACAATCTGCTGAAGTAGTAACAGGGTGTATTCGCCCACTAAGAAGGCCATACCTGGAATTACAATGTCGCCTAAACCAAGCATAGAATATGGGCGTGCAACAACTCTTGTTGGGAAAAGAAGCTGGAGAAGGATTAAAAACGTTGTATGAGATAACAATCTTAAAATATGGTACACGAACCACCCATTTTAAAGAAAAATTCATACACTACCTTAATAGGAGCATCAAAAGATTTGGCGACACTGACCATCACTGGGGTAAAAAACACCCAGAATATATCATAGAAAAAAAGTCCAACCTGCAGATTAGATCATGTTATCATTAAAAAATCTTAGTGTTTGAAAATTAAGATAGAAGGAACAGGACAACTGGAAAGACCAAAAAGAAATCCTTACCAATAGAATGCCACCAGTTTTGAATGAGCCAAGAGAAAGCATTTCAATTCCCTGTAAAATGTGGAAAACATATGATATTAAGTTAGCATCAAATAAAGAATGATACGTCTAATCTCCCGAAGAAAAACAAAACAAAGAGCAAAATCTTAACATATATGATAGTTTTCAATTTTAAAATGGATTGTAGTTCTATTTATCCAACTGAGGCTACCCGCTGGTTTGGATAAGAGGTTTATCTGTCTTGTTATCAAACAGGGGGAATACCTCAAAAAAGCATTCTATACACTGAAGTAACAGACTCCTATGTGAATCATATAAAAAGGAAAAAAGAATGATTGTGTTACTTGCGTAAAGGTTTGTGGGCTTTATTATCATGAAGCAACTTGATTATCGAAAATCATTATGGGTGCGTTTGGTTTTAAGTGGGGTTGGATTTGGATTTGGATTTGGTTTTGGTTTAGGATTTGGATTTGATGTTAGGTTTAGGAGTAAGAAAATACATTTTTTAAATGAATATTAAAATAAATTAAAAATTAAATACATTATTTAAAAAATAAAATAAAAAGGGTATGTGAGAGAAATGAAAGTGGGTCCCACAGATTTTATAAAAAGTAGGGTGATGGGGTAGGATTTCTCAAAACCCATAAGTGAGGGTTTAAACTACTATTTGAAAATCCATGGATACTAACCAAATGCATTTTTTTACTTTGAGTCCAATCCTTCTATCCTAAAGTAGGATACCAAACGGGCCCTATGATCTTTGTAGTTTCATATTATCTGATGAAGACCACATGGATACAAATTGAATAACAAAGATAAACTCTCTCTCATATGTTTCACACTTTCCAACAGAATTTAGTGTATTATGCAACTCCGGAAAGCTGGCAATCATAAACAAGATGTAAAGGGCACCGTATTAAGACAATTTTAGAATATTGGTGCCAGCTATGCCACATAAATCGACAGAATTTTGCGTGCTTGAAGTGAGAATAAGCCCACACAACTCTACAATGACTATGTTCAATAATTTATATCTTAATAATAGTGAGGTTAAATAAACATTCCATACCAAGAGAAATGCATACAATTTATATGACATCTTAACTATGGTAAACCAGATTAGAGATATGATCAAACCTGAATGCAGAATGCAAGTCCCAATATGTTGTTAGCCAGCCAATGCTTCTCTGCAACATACCACACACAAAAGAAGGTCCCAGGAATAGCAGCAACAACTTGTGACATTGTGAACTCAACATCCAAAGGCGCATAAGCTGTAAAAGAGACATTTAAATACTAAATATAATGGAAACAGAAATAACAGTGTGAAGTCAAAGATGTTGAAACCAGATAACAGCAGAAATACACTTAAGAAGCCTAAGGATTTCTCGGTTAACAATGCTTTGCAAGAGCAAAAAAAGTTAAAATAGAACTCCACCAACAATTTTGCCCCGACTTATTAAAAACACGTGTCTTTCAAACTTTCGAAAGAAATTGTAATGTTGGCGTCACCAAATGATGTGTTTCTCACATAACATATGAATAACATTATAGACCGGCGTGAAAACCTGTAAACTAGGTAAACGAGCTATTGTGTAAAGAATGCTTACACCGAAAATAAGGGAAATGCCAAGATATAACATCCTCGTTCCACTTGGTAGGTAGAAACCGCCTAATTGCAGGTAAGAGTGTCGCCCTAGAATGAAGATTAAAATAAGTCAGTATAGGAGTGTGATAAGTAAGATTAGCTATACTGATTTAGTCAACGCAAACTGGTGAGGTGACAAAATGGGCGGGTTGTGTGACAGGTCAAAACCGGTGATTTTGGTACGGGTCGGGTTGGGTTGACCGAAAACTAGATGCCAAGATTTCAGCTATTTCTTAAATGTGTCAAATATGATTACATACATACATTATTTCCAACAAAAATTTAACTTTTTGATATATTGATTTAGAAATCTAACACATTTAACGTATACTTTTCGAAAATTTTCAACCCAACTTATATTAGTCATATACAGTTTTTTTACCGGTTCGAGATATACCATAACCCAAATCGACCCATACCAGATTTGCACCTCTAGTGACAATCATAGTAAAACAATTCATACAAAAAGGACATACGAAAGTGCGAGGATGCCAAGCACAAAAAAGTAGGATGTCAGAACAGCATTCACCAGGTCCTTTGACAGGAACTTAAAGAGAAGGAACAAAGACAACAGCATCGCACTGCCAACTAGAGGGAAACGCATGGCGTGTGCCTTGGACATTGTCTCCTGTGAAAGAAAAAAATACAGGAAAGATAAATATTCACACACAAAATAGAGAAAATCTGGACAGATACAAAATTGGTGGATGTATACTTACAGTAGGAGGTGTTGATTTAACAGAGCGGTAACAACCCACAAAAACAGCGAGGCATGCAGTCAAGATGACATTTATATTTGGGTCAACCTTCATAACTAGCGGTGCCAACGTAAGACCTGCAACGCCAATACGCTATAGTTAGAAAAATCCCCCATAACCTAACAATCCATGACGAGTTAAACTGGAGGTCTTTTAATTGAAAAAAAAAAAGGAACAAAACCTGCTAGGGCAATATTGGCAACCCTCTCCCCATTCATCATTGTCGAAACTAAGTGAGTTCAGTAGTAACACAGACAAACTCACAGTCTTTCACTAGCTAAATGAAACCAGAATCTGCAACACACATTTTAGACAAGTTAAAAAGAGAATACATAATATCATAAGTAAAACGTAACTTCGATGGACAACCTTATAATTAACCATTAATCCAAACCTAAAATAATTACAAGGCATTACACCCTTCCTTTTTAATAGCTTACTAACCACAACATATTGACCGCATAACTTAATAAAACATACCAATTAGATACTTAATGAGTAAATATGCATTCAACAGTGACTTAGGTGCATTACAAGTATGAATCGTTTGCTTAAAGTAGATAGAATGTAACATAAAACACATATTTTTAAGTGTTAAGCCATAAAATAACAATGTACATTGCTTCATGTACCACCCGAGTACATGAACCAAACAGTGTCCGACAAAGTGTTACAAACTTTATAAAAGTGCTCAAATATGCACAGTTTGATGACGTGTCACATAAAAAACAGTGACTTATGTCACATTTTGGAACACTTTCTGAAAATTTGTACGGTAACATTTAGTGGGACCCTTTTTACTTTTTTAGTTCTTTTTGATCACGAACTTTCGAACTACTACTCCCTCTGTCCACAATAATCGTCCCCCGACAAATAACACACACTTTAAGAAAAACATAATTACTCGTATTACTGCTTTCTTTTTCTTACTTTTTAGAAGAATGACAGTTTTAACCTTAACTAATTAATTTCAAGCAAGGGTAACATGGAAAACTCGATCAAACTAAAAAAGTAAATTGAGAAATCCTAAAAAGGAAACGTGGACTATTAATTTGGGACGGTGGGAATATTAATTAACAAACACCAATTCGAAAGATCCACCACTTATCCTAAAAAGGTCGACTCCTTTTTAATACTACATCTTATCAACCAAATATATTCACCGCATAACTTAACAAAAAACATACCAACACTAGTAAACATGCATGCATCAGTAACGTACACGCATCACAACTCACTCACACGCATCCGATCAATCGCTTAAACTCGGCACAACGTAACAGATTTCTTACTCACAACGCACGACTAATAATATAGCATTCGCGTTATCGACCTAATAATATAAAACACCATATAGATATCAATAAGCCCCTAAGCAGTTATATAACTATACATCCAATTGTAACTAAAATCAATAAAATCAGATCCATAACCAATCAACTTCAATCACAAACCCTAACTACAACATAACATAATCTAACCGTAAAAAAACAAACAGTAACATAAAATTAACACGATCGGAACAAATTAGAGCAAATTAGGGCGTAAGAATTGGGGATTTTTGTACTGGAATGAAATTAGGGCAAAATTAGATCGGAAAGTGAAGTAAATTATACCTTTGATGACGGAGAAAGTGAGAATTGTGAATCGCCGGAAGGTTTCCGGTGATGGTGGCGGTGGTGGTTTTGAAGTGGTTTTTGTTTTGGTGGATGTTTATGTAGTCTACGTTATGTCTTTGGGTAGTAAATGCTCTATTTATTGCTCTTATTTTGTTATTTCTCATTATTTCAAGTCGGGTTTCGGTTATAGAATAGCAATGTATTTTTTTAAATGTATCGATTTGACAGGTGAATTTTGAAAAAGCTGTGTAAATGTAATGAAATTTTATAAAATGTTCTAATTTGCATGTTTTGATGATGTGTCATGTTATAAATGGTGTCACATGTCACACTTTCAAGTATGACATGTCATCAAAATGTGCAGATTGTAACAATTATGAAAGTTCTTTATATTTACACAACTTTTTTAAAGTTCACGTACCAAATTGATATATTTGAAAAAATACATTATTATTCTACGACTTAAATCCTATTAAGACTACACTTTCATTATATATAACACAACCTTTACACATTCTTACATTATAGTTTGCCTCTTTTATTTCTAATTATATGTCTTTGATTTAGTACAAATCGTAACTGAAACTTATTACGAAATAATTTTTTAAACCTCAAAAGTGACTAATCAATTTTTTTTTTAATTTATATATATAGCAAAATTCATCTCAAATGAAAAAAATAATAATAATTTTTAGATTTTTTGATAAAGTGTGTAGATATTTTATAAAGTGTGTAGATATCTATTTAAAAAAATAAAAAATAAAATAAAAAAATAATGAAAAATAAAAAACTTTAAAATTCGTAAATGAATTTCACAATAAATTCGTAATAACTTCATAATCAATTAGAATTGAAAAAATGAAGAAGAATATGGGTATAAAGAATATATACATTAATTAATAAGGAGAGATAAATTATACCATAAAGGAGTGTAATTGTGTCAAGATAGAGAGAACATTAATTAATTTCGTAATATTTCAATAATACTGCGTAATTAATTCGTAATATATCATTTTTCTTTTTCTTATTTTATAAGTTATAAAACGAAAAATCTTTGTTACGAATACGATATTTTGCAAAAAACTATTAAAGGAAAACAAAAACACTTTAAAAAAAATAACAAAATCGACATCAAATTAAAGAGGATAAAAAAATACGTTTATTGGTATAATCTGTTCGATGAAACTTTAATGGGATTAAAAGGCGAATGTTGTGTAATTTGCATGAAAGATAGTGTTTTTTGTAGTCAATGACACAAGTGATAATTTCATTTTAAAGTGAGGATAATCTCGTCGTTTCACTCAAAAAAATCTAATTTTAGCGATATGCCACAAAGTTAAGTCAAGTCTGAAATAAATGTTATTCTTTAGTCACGGTTCTAAGACTTTCTTTTGAAATTTTAAAACGGCTTTAACTCTAACATGCATGAGAAAGGATCTTATCTGAGAAGAGTTGGTTTGTTCATAAGATTATTATAAGTTAATACGTGTGAGTTTTATTTTAATCTAACTTGATGATAATCATGGTGTTAAAGATTGTATCAATTTAAATTGGATTAAGTTGAAAATGATTTAATCATAAACCATGTCGTGAAATAGATAAAGAGGTAAATGTATTCTGAAGACGAGACATGGGTCAAATGGCAAGCTAGAAAACAACTATTTAATCGAGTATAACTCAAAAATCAGGATAATGCATCGGTCTTGTTAATATGGATCAAGCATTGCATGTCCCTATCACAAACGATTTTTAACGTATGACTTTTAATTTAATTTAAAGAATAATGTAGCAAAAAATTAATATGCTTTTGAATGACATTTCACATGTACGATGTTCATTTTAATAGCTTGCAGTGGGTCATGGGCTTTAAGTCTTGGACTTGGTCTGGGTTAGAGACATTAGGCGACCTTGATATCATATGAACCTATAATTAGGGGTGTTCATCGGTTCGGTTATCGGTTTGTTTGGTTTGTTCGGTTCGGTTTGTTCGGTTATTTTTTTTTTTTGGTATAACCGAAAACCGAAAACCAAACCCTCAACCGAACCGAAAACCGAAAACCGAACCCCTAATAACCGAAAACCGAACCGAATAACCGATTTATTTATTTATATATTTTTGAAAAAATAATTTTCAGCTTAAAAATATTATATATATATATATATTATAATCTAGTTTTAATATATTTTTTTAATATAAATATATAAAAATATATATATATTTATTTAATTTCTTTCGGGTTTTGTTGGGATTATTAAACCATAACCAACCGTAAACCGAACTTTTATTTTCGGTTGTTTTGGCAATTTCTGGTTCTACACGAGTTCGGTTCGGTTATTTTCGGTTCGGTTCGGTTTCCTTTTTCGATTTATTCGGATATTACCCAACCCATGAACACCCCTACCTATAATATATTTCTCAATCTCACGAAAAGACGAAAAGTGTTTATATTTTTATTTTGTTGTTTTAAAATAAACGTTCATTTTCAATTTAACTAATTAAAAATAATTCTGTAAATAAATATAACATTTTATAGATAAAAAACGTATTTAGTGAAAATTTATATAATCAATTAAAACACAATGTGTTATATGTATTTCAAAGCATCTAATGTGAGACAGAGTGAGTAGTTAAATAGAATATTATTTCAAGTTATTTCGTAATGACGATTTTCCAGTCTAGAATCTATATATGTTACTAAACAAAAGTTCTCTACGGATATTTTTTTTTTCAAAAGACCAAATCCTTTTATCTCTAATATTCATTATCTGTACATCAAGTGGTCTAAATTAATCATTAATTTAATTTAGTTAATTAGTTAAAAAAAAACTCACTTTCATTTTTTTTAAATTAAAATATTTCGCAAACCGTTAATTATTACAAACATTTAACTATATCATCGTGACAAGGATTAAATTATCTTCTACAGATAGCACTTCTATATACTTACGACGAACTTTTTTCTCTCAAAATTTCCGCTCAGAAAAATCACATGTGATTTATAACATTAAAAATAACATGTGAATTGTGAAAGCACATGTGATATATAAAATCATACATGATTTTTTAAAATAACAATCACAAGTGATTTGTACAAATCAATTTATTTTTTATTTTTTTTTATGTGAGAAAATTTTAACACTAAAAATCGTTGAAAGTATATCAAAGTGCTCGTATATTGAAAGATAAAAATATTCTCGTCACGATAATGTATTTTCGCAGCTTGACGATTTACCGTTTGTAAGATATGTTAAGTTAAAAAAAGTAAAAAATAGTGTATTTTTTTGTTTGATGAAAAATAGATGGCTATAATTCACCATTTGATCTTTAGAAAAAAGCGATCTTTACTGATTTCACCTCATCAGCCTAAATCTAATATGTGCACGATTCTAAATCTATTGAACTCCTATAAAATAACAAAACTAATGTACTGAGATTCAAGACATTCAATCATTTGCAGTTTGAGAGTAATAATATGTTATGCAACTCTATGATAACTTCTTTATTACGAAATCGATTGTAAAACGAAAAGTTTTTGGCGAGGAAAAGTTTGAATCTAGATTAGTGATTAGGATCTAGTAAAATCTTTAGGATTAAAAGTGTTTCTCATGCAGTGATTTGCTTGTGTATATCAGAAGGCGAGTTTTAACATGAGTACTTGTTGTTAGAATCGACATGGAAATCAGTTGTTAGGCTCGTTCAGCTCTGCTGAGAACTGATTAAAACAATCAGGGAATGTTATCGTGGCTCTTTATGACCAATGGAGTGGTTCAATATGGTTTTAACTTTTAAGCTGAGCATGTTAAAATTGAAAAGCTGAGGTTATCACAGCTTGTAACTCAGGGTATAGATCAGAGGTTGTTGTCTTTTTTTATAGCGTCTTGAAAATGGTGTCTCTGTTTATGAATGTGTAATGAGCTAGGAAAATCACACCTTAGCTAAGCTGAATTCCATTCAGCTAACGTTGTAACTTAGGATAAGACAAGATCAGAGAGTGTTAATATTTTTTGTTCAGATTGAGCCTGTGATACCAACTGTGACCAGCCGTGACGATGATACCAGCTGTGATATTGGGTAAGGCACGGTTGGTAAATTCAAATGATGGGCTTCAACATTTAAGAAACCAGGTCTGATCAAAGAGCATAAAGATAGGTTCAAGACGGTTGGGACTTTGATATGTAAATCATTCAAGGTGTGCCTGATAATGCCAAAACCAAGAACACCCCCTGAACCTGATGGTTCAAAGCATCCCCTGAACCTAAGTTGTTAAAACTAAGCCCCTAAACCAAGTAACTTGAAACCAAAACCAGACTCTGAATTCTCAATTGACTAATAACCTGAACTCCTAAGTCAGAGATGAGAAGCATCAGTGTTTAAAAAAATTGGGGCTGATGGGAAACAACGATTCGTGCATCAAGATCAGACATTGCTATCTCTCAAGCTGTCTTTGAAGGCTGCTATCTCTCAAACTGTCTTTGAAGGGAAACAAGTCGTGCATCAGCAAGAATATGTGTCTATCAGAGGGTTGTGTCATGAGTTAAAGGTGTTTGGTTTTGGACTGAGTGTTGTTATTTCAAGATCAGGAAGTGTCGTGATAATGGTGACGGTTGTGAGTTTAGATACGGTTGTACTAAGGAGTGTTAAAGTGTTTTGTTTCGGGTTGAGCATGAGCCAGAATATGTGTCTATCATAGGGTTGTGTCATGAGTTAAAGAACAGAAGGTGTATATGTTGATTACGAGTCAGCTGATGTTAACTCAGGGATAGAAAATATCAGAGATATATACACCTTTTGCAACACAAGGTTGATATTGTTGGCCTTTTTAACGGGATCTATGGTCTTAACGTTTCAATCACGATTATACCGAGTAAATGTGCAAGGATTAATAAAACTGTAAATATGTCTTTGTATTAATCAAATATGTCATCTTGTTTTTACAACAAATGTATCTAGTATATATACTGTAATGAAAGGGTACATGAACCATTGTCGGTTCGTGAATGTGAGCGATTATTTGTAACCGCTTTATTTTCGTATGGTTGACTTTTGTTGACCGGGTCATTTAGGTTGTGACGGGCTTATGGTTGGGTCGATGGTGATTAACCCAATATTCTCCCCCTTAATCACAATCAGCTTGTTTTAGATCTTTGACTCCAATTAGTTGTCTCATAGTGAGGAATCTGATCTTCGACAATGCCTTTGTCAGATATGTCACCTTCAATTCTCCACTTATGAATTCGACTTGTAGGTCTTCTCTTTCGATGCATTCTCTTATAAAGTGGTATTTTATATCAATGTGCTTACTTCTTCCGTGGAATACGGGATTCTTCATTAGTTCGATGACGGACTTGTTGTCTACTAGTATTGTAACCTTTTCTTTCTGTGTGTAAGCCTAAGCGTCTCTTTAACCATAATGCTTGTGTTTCTACTGGTTACGCAATGAATTGGACTCACATGATGATAAAGCTACCGCTTGCTTTTTGTGTATCTGTATTGATGATTTTCACGTAGTAGAAGATAATTCCAAAGTGCCTTTGCCTTCTTGAGTATTGACTCGTAGTCTGCCACTATAACCTTGTATCTGTTTTCTTCCATTGTACTTGTAGGTGATTCCATAGTCTTTTGTTCCTTTAACATAGCGTAGTACTTGCCTTATAGCTTTCATGTGTTGTTCCTTCGGTTCTTGCATAAAACGACTAAGTAATCCAACGGAATAACTTAATTCGGGTCTTGTATGTAGCAAATATCGTAAGCATCCAATCAAGCTTCTATATTCATGAGTTGACCATTTTTCTTGATGTTCTTTGTTAGTCTTGTTCCTGGATCCATAGGTATTAAAGTTTCGTTGTAGTCTAGCATTCCAACTTCTTTTAGGATCTTGCTTGTGAGCGGATTGCTTTATTGATATGTCACCTCCGTTTGTGTGACTTCAATTCCTAAGTAGTAGGATAGTAATCCTAGGTCACTCATCTCGAATTTCTCTTCCATTTGAGCTGTGAACTTGTCTATTTATTTCGTGCTGATGATTAAATCATCCACATAGACTCCTACTAGAAGTATTGAGTCTTTTGACTTCTTTGTGTAGACAGCTTGTTCTAAAAGCACTTCTTGAAATCTAAGGACTTCAAGGTATTGTCTAACTTTATGTTCCATGCATGTGGTGCTTGTCTTAAACCGTATAGAGCTTTTATCACCTGAGACTTTTCCATTTTCTTTTATAAATCCTTCGGGTTGTGTAACATACACTTCTTCTCTTTAAGTCTCCATGCGAAATGCAGATTTGGACGTCTAGGTGATGTACTTCCCATTTGTTATTAGCAAATATAGCTAATAGTAATCTGATTGTTTCCATTCTTGCTACAGGTGCAAAGACTTCTTCAAAGTCTATGTCATGCTCTTGTATGTAGCCTTTTGCTACTAGTCTTGCTTTATGCTTGACTATATTTTCATTAGCATCTTTCTTGGTCTTGAATACCCACTTTAATCCAATGGCTTTATGTCCTTTTGGTAGAGTGGTTAGTTCCTATGTATTGTTTCTATTGATGGAATCTAATTCGACCTTCATTGCTTCGATCCATTTTTGATCGCTCGATGCTTCCTTGTAATTCTTGGGTTCATCTTCAGCTAGTAATAAATGCTCGGGTAAAACTTCCTCGGTGTTTTCATATAAATCATTCAACGTTCTAAAACCTTGTAGTGGCGTATGATCAAAGTTTGGATGTAAGTTCCGGGTTGTAGTTGAGTTACTTTGATTGGTTGAATGTCTTGAGGTAGTTGGTGAAATTTGAATATTTATTCTTGATGAAATTGTAGATGGTGTGCGAAGTGTTTGTGATTGTGAGGGTGAGTCAGTTTTTGATGTTTCATATTCATGATCATCATTTGCAGGGATATCATTGTCTTCTTCATCTGGATGGTTTTCGTTTTCCTGATGTTCATCTGTGGCTTCAAGGTTTTCGACTTTGAATTCAAACCATTCGGGTTCATCATTGGTGGGTTCATCCAGGTAATCCTTCCAGTCCCATGCTTCATCCTCCTTAAACTTCACATCTCTACTAACACATATTCTTTGTGTTGTTGGATCAAACAACCTATAAGCTTTTGATCCTTGTTCGCTTCCTAAGTATACCATTTTGTTGCTTCTATCATCTAACTTTGTCAGATGTTGTGATGGTACCTTTGCATATGCTATGCAGCCAAAACTCTTAAAGTTTCTAAGTTTGGCTTTTTCTTCTTAATTGCTTCATATGGAGTGATGTCTTCTAAGGCTCTTGTAGGAACGCTGTTTAGAATGTATATAGCGTATATGTCACCCAAAAGTTTTGTGGCATGTTAGTTGCTTTCATCATGCATCTCGTAGTAGACATGATTGTCCTATTTCTTCGTTCAACTACTCCATTTTGTTGTGGTGAGTAAGGTGCGGTTAATTGTTGTGCTATGCCGTTCTCTTTGCAGCATTGAGTGAATTCGTTAGATGTGAATTCTCCTCCACGATCAGTTCTTAACATTTTCAATGTTGTCCTTAGCTCCTTCTCTATTGTTTCTTTTTATTCCTTGAAAGTATCGAAGCTTGATCTTTCAGTATTTAGGAAATACGCCCACATATATCTTGAGTAGTCATCTACTAACAAGTATATATATTTCTTTCCAGATGGTGTTGGTGGTGTTATTGGTCCACATAAATCTCCGTAAACTAAATCTAATGGTGATGTTGATCTAGTTTTTACTTTCTTGGGAAATGGCTCTGTGTGTTTACCAACTAAACAAACATCACAAATTTGTGTTGTTTGTTTAATGGCAGGTATTCCATGAACTAACTCTCTTTGAGTCATAGATTTTAATGATTCAAAGTTGAGGTGTCCTAATCTTGCGTGCCATAACCAAGTGTTGTCACTTAAGTTTGCTAATAAGCAAACAGGTGTGCCTATCTTCAGATTTGCTTTGTATAGACGGTTTCTTTGTCTTGTGACTTTCATGAAGATTTTGTTGTCCATGTCATAAAGTCGTAGTTCATCGTCGTCCATTACAACTTTACAACCTATTTTGGTAAAATTTTCCAAGGCTCAATAAATTGTTTTTTAAGCTGGGAATGTAATAGACTTGAGATATGATTCTTTGTTTCTCGTCTTCACATTCTAATAGGATTGAACCTTTTCCTTTAATCTCTACATGAGATCCATCTTCGAATCTTACTTTTCCACTAACGTTCTCATCTAGTTCTTTAAAGTGTTCTCTTATCCCAGTCATATGGTTACTAGCTCTGTTGTCTAAGTACCATTGACTATCGACATTTGTCTCTTTATATCCTACATCTTCTTCGTGTAGCGAGACCTTTTGATCTTCTAGCTTTGTTACATGTGGGTCTTCTAATATTGCCATTAATAAGGTAGGTTCTAAGTCCTCCTCGACAAGATTAGATTGCATACTAGTGTTTGGTTTTGAATAACACTTAGATGCATAATGACCAGTCTTATTGCACTTGTAACATTTAACTTTGCTAAAATCAATATTCTGTTTGTTGAAGTGATTGTGAGTGTTTTCTCCATCCTTCTTCTCGTGGTTATTTTTATCGTGGTTTTTCCATCCTTTATATCTTCCATGTCCACGTCCTCTGAAATTTTTCCCTCTATTGTCATGTCGTGTGAACATCGGTTTTCTTGATTTGTCCACTTGTTTTCCTTTCTTGAACTTAATCCTTTCTTCATAGGTCTTAAGTCTTCCTATTGCCTCTTCTAATGTCATTTCACTTAGATCGAAATATTGTTCTATAGATGCGACTATTTGCAGATACCTTTCGGGTACAACATTTAGTAATTTTCGTACTAAGGTTTCATCTTCTGTTGTGTGTCCTAGACTAGCGGCTTTGTTTACGAGTGTTGTAAGTTTTGTGGTGAAGGTGTCGATTGTTTCATCTTCCTTCATATATAACATCTCAAATTCTGATTTGAGTGTTTGTATTCTTGCTTGTTTAACTCTGTCTTCGTCAACGTGTCTAGTTTTCAAAGCATTCCAAATGTCTTTTGCGGTTTTGTGCTTTGTTATTTGAAGTAATTGTTCTTTGGGTAAGGCTTGATAAAGGAAAGCAATAGCGGTTTTATGTTTTTTCTTATCGGGTTGAGTCGTTTGGTCGGCTCAATTGTTTCCCATAAATCATTAAACGCTAGAATGATTTGCATTCGAATTGCCCATAATGAGTAATTCACGGGCTTTAGGATTGGGCATTGAAATTGGGGTGTACTATTCGAAATGTTAGTACTAGGTTCCTTTCCTTTCGTTATATTTTAAATTGATAATGACAATAAATCTCCAACAAGAATTTTTAACACAAAGTGTGTTTTTTTTTCAAAAATTCTTATTTCTTAAAGTGAGCTCTTAATTTTTTATCTTCCTCAAATGGGTGTAAAACTTTTCTAGGTATAGTTTTAACAATTTTTAAACTATCCTTGGAGATTGTAAATTTAAAATGAATAACCTAAGGTTAATTACTCCTTACAAATTATTCCTAATCAGTATTCTAAGCAGTGTAGTCACTAGGTTAGATATACTATTCAAAAATATGATAAGACTTTAATAATTTTTTAAAATAACTTATCAAACTAAAAACAATATATATCAAATATATAAAGTAAAAATAAAGTGGTTTTGAAATCTTTTGGAACCTGGAGGGGTTGATGGTTTAACCCGATGCCCTAATAAGTAATATCCTTTGTTTTGCCCTTAGTGTGTACGCGCCCCTTATAACTCTTTTGTTTTCTTATCCTTTTGAGATAAAAACACACGCGCACTCTTTTTTCTTTCTTTCTGAGACAGTATATCAGTCTCTCTCTCTCTCTAAGAAGATATCTTTGATCTTCTTCTTCTCCAATAATCGACGGTTGACCGGCCTTTTAATGGCTGTGTTTTTTGACCGCCTCTTCTCCTTTCTCCGGTATGGGTGTTCTTTTATGAGCACAAGTATTCCTCCAATTGAAACCTAGGGTTTCGACTTATTTGGGGGTTTTCTGATCCGTGAGTAATTTTACGATTGGAGTTTGCTAATGAATCAATTGGGGTTTCAATTGATCCTTCTGGGCTTGATTCCGTTTAAGAACAGGTGTGTTTGTTCTAATTCGAATCTTTGATTTGTGCCCTAATTGATGACGCTCGTATTAGTTTTTATTTGAATCAAATGTTTAAACGATTTGAATTCGTTTTCTGATCCTTTTTTGGATTGGGTATTCTAAACTGGTTTCGGAAAAAATATTGCGAGTTTGTTTTGTTGCCGGGTTGTGAGTAATCACAAAGTGATTATACCCCTGTTGCGACAAACGTGTGAGACACAAAAAATGACGTCTTGGATTTTGTGTTTTTACCGATTTGCAAAAAAAAAATTTCTTATCGAAACTGGTCTTGTTTTTTTGATTCTGGAACGTTTACGAGTAAAGGTAAATGATGATTGTTGGTTGATAGACCAAACCGCTCTGATACCAATTGTTGGCCTTTTTAACGGGATCTATGGTCTTAACGTTTCAATCACGATTATACCGAGTAAATGTGCAAGGATTAATAAAACTGTAAATATGTCTTTGTATTAATCAAATATGTCATCTTGTTTTTACAACAAATGTATCTAGTATATATACTGTAATGAAAGGGTACATGAACCATTGTGTCGGTTCTGTGAATGTGGAGCAGTTATTTGTAACTGCTATATAACCGTTGTGTAACTGCTTCTTTGACTTTTCGTATGGTTGACTTTTGTTGACCGGGTCATTTGGGTTGTGACGGGTTTATGGTTGGGTCGATGGTGATTAACCCAATAGATATGAAGACATGTTGTCGGGTTTGTTAAGTAGTACAAGAAGCTGATTGAAACACATCAGTGAATAGAAGGAGTACTAAATCCCTGATAACTTGATAACTTAAGTTGTTGAATAATTAGCTAGGAAGCTGATACGAGAACCTGAGTCTGATATGACACCACAATCTGATAAGAAAACATCACCATTACGTAACAACCTCACAACCATGAACCTACACCTTCTAAACCTAAACCACCAACCCAAAACTCACTACCTGAATATGTTACTTAAATGTTTAACTTCAAAACTTGCTTTTAATGTTGCAATTTTTGAGGGGGATATTAAGCATTATCCTGATAAAATTACCCATAACCTACCCGACACCAAAACATTCACCACTAGAAATCAAAACATCTCACTCGAAATCAAATGTGAGTGTCGGGCTGATTCTCTTACAACATCAGAGAGTGTGGTTATGTGGGTTTCGACAGAAAATATCAGGTAGGTGGTTCGAGTCAGGTTGTGACTCAAAGTGAGACATCATAAGAGGTTGATTTGACAAGGGTGTGAAAGGATCTGCTTAGCAGTCCTGAATGAGGTATGAAAGTTATGTTTAAACATGACGTGTACCTAACATCTACTTAACCACAACCACCATAATAATAACATAACCTGATTCTACAACACCACAACCACAACCCCAAAACCTAAACCATCACCTTACAACATGATAAAATAACATCACCATCATCTTACAACCTCTCAACCATAGCCATAACCCAACTTAGAACCAGAAACCTTTGTCACTAAATCCAAGACAATGTCACTACTCTCAAGATGTCCCTGATTATGCTCGATGGTTCCTGTAAGTTTGAAGATTATGGCCGAACCTTAACCAACAGGTGGTTAGAATGCATGCATCAAGTAGTAATCAAAGATGAAGACTACCTGAACCAAGTAAGTCTATGATCGTACCTAGAGGTTGAATCAAAGTAACCATGTAACTCGAGTACCTGAACAATCTAAGTCTAAATGTAGTGTGAATACATTTGGGAAAGATGATGATTCAGGTTAGATTATGCTTGTGATAAAGTGTAACTGAAAATATCAGAGTTGATGTGATCTCATGTTCACCAATATGATGAGCTGATTATAAACACATATCACCACATGAACCGAGTGTTTCTGTAAAAATCAGAGCAACTACCTAAGCCCGGGCACCTAACCTAGTTGCTGAACTCATTTGTTAAATCTGAACATAATGGTTAGATCAGGACTCTACAGTCTATTTTTTCAACTTCAACAACAAAGAATCTATAGTGATTGTCTATTATTTTATTCTATGTTGTAATATAGTATGTAAGAAGAAGCCTATACTCACTTACTGTTATTTAACTTAGACTATTTTATGTTCAAATAGGGGGAGATTGTTGGGTCGAAAATTGACCCAGTTGTCCCTCACAAGTATTTGAACATAAATTAACCAAGTCACTCGTTGATAAATTCAGTGAGCACATTCTCTGATAAATCAGAGAGTAAATCACTCTCTGATATCAGGGAGTAGCTCAAACAGCAGAGATGTCAAAGACCAGTTGAAGATGTACCTTACTTCGCTGATGCGGTATTAGACTATTAGCGAGTATTGTACCTGAGCAACACCAGAGTCGTGAGATCTGACAAATGTGTCACTGACTTTGAAGACTTATCTGTGAAGAAACAAGCTGATATATGGGCGGGAACTTTCTAAATGCAAATGCAAAAGAAAGTCAGACAAAGTACATGAATGGTTGATAAAGTACGTTGAAAAGTATGGAAGCATTAAATGGAATATGTACTATTTCACTAACCATCGCATGGAAGCATTTAATGAAGCTTCTCATGGAAGCTTGACTTGGTTAGCTTATATACACATGCTTGTAAACAATAGATTTTGTTCCACAAAAATAACACATAGTGTTATTATGATAGAGTCCTCCTCTCATTGATTTCTAATATTAGAGAGCTTAGATTAATGAGAGTTTTATTTGTCATTCAACGGGGATAGTATTCCGCAGCTATCCCTTTGAAAAGTCTTCGTCACTACTTGTAAGATTTACAAAAGTTGCATGTACAAATGATGTTATCAGTAGTCAAAATTGTTCTTGAGTAATTGTTCTTCATATTGTTCATTGTTCTTAGATTACTTAAGTATAAAAGGACCAACAATTACTAAAAACAAGTGTGATAGACTTGGCTATGTATCGCAACAGGCTCATCAAAGCTTGTAGGGTCTTGAGCTTTTAGAATAAGTCTTGTTTGTCACACATGCTTATGAAGGCTCATGGCTTATAAAATAAGCCATGAGCCTCATAAGCTCAAGCCCATAAAAAAGGGCTTATAGCTAGTCAAAATTACTTAAATACCCTTCAAAATATAATATGTGAATTTAATTTAATGAATTTATATGCGATTTTACATTAATAAGCTTCAACTTCAACTAATTAAACAACAACTTTATGCAAATATAATCTTCATCTTTCGGCTTATAATATAAACCTCAACCCAAACCCCAGCCCATTGCGTCAAACATACCCGTAGCAGTGAATTGCATCGTCATCAAAGATCTTATGTGCCTTTTGCCGTTATATACAACGTGAAATTTTTGTCTATTTTAAGATTAAGACGATTCAAATAGACATCACAAGTATTAATAATACAGATTGGACATAATAATACTAATTTATACTACTTATAAAGCATGTATGCTCATTCTTGAAATCTTGAATATTAATATAGTTTGTCTAATTTACTCCAAGTGTGTTTTAGTACACTTTAAGTTTGATCAATTCTAAACTTATTAACTTTTAAAAAACACGCACTATATTAATTGTAAAAACACACTTTTTGTATTTCAAAAAGCACATGTTTTGCATCAAAGGTCGAACCAATGCAATTATAACTATTTGCAGCTATATACCGTTGCTTTGCGCGAGTATACGTCTAGTATTCTAAAAAACTTCTTTGAGTAGTAATAATCTACGTTTTTTTAGTTAAGTTTCTTATAAGGCTTATATATTTTAGCTATGTGTTTCTATAATTTGTCTATCTAGAAAATACCGTAGAACTTATACCAGCTCATTTAGTTTTGAATTTATATGTTCCAAACACGTAATTGACGGAGCCAGTGGGGGGTTGGCGGGTGCTCGGCCACCCCCAACCGGCCAGCTAGAGTCGCTTGTAGCTTTGTTTCCTAAAAGTAATATGATGTGATTGTCTTATTTGATGTGTCAGATGTACAAAGATACAAGATACATATAAGGACCATCCATGATCTATTTTGGGTAAATTGCTAATCACCCTCTAATCTCTAGCTAGACATATTTAATATACAGCTTATCACCAACTCATCAAGCTAATCTCTTTGCAATCACATTTAATATACAGCTAACACTCCCCCGCAGTTTGAGCGGGAGAACATCGAACACTCAAACTGGAGCGAAATTCTTCAAATAAAGCAGAAGGCAATCCCTTTGTGAAGATGTCTGCAAACTGATAGCGAGAAAGAACATGAAGAACTCTGACTTGACCAGTAGCCACCAAATCTCGAACAAAATGAATGTCAATCTCGATGTGTTTGGTGCGTTGATGCGAAACCGGATTCGAGGACATATAGACAGCACTGACATTATCACAGTATACAAGTGTTGCGGAAGTTACCGGAGTATGAAGCTCTCGATGAAGGTTCCGCAACCAACATGTTTCAGCAATGGCATTGGCAACCCCACGATATTCTGCCTCAACACTCGAACGAGAAAGTGTCAGTTGACGCTTGGATGACCATGAGAGCAAGTTGTTGTCAAGAAATACACAGTATCAAGAGGTAGACCGCCGAGTAGTCGGGCAACCAGCCCAATCCGCATCAGAATATGCAACCAAAGATGTAGTGGAAGAAGAATACAACTGTAATCCGTAATCCAAAGTACCCTGAATATAGCGCAAAATCCGTTTGAGCGCAGAGAAATGAGGCTCTCGCGGATCATGTATATGAAGACACACCTGCTGAACAGCATAAGATATATCGGGGCGAGTGAATGTTAGGTACTGAAGTGACCCTGCAAGGCTTCGATATAAGGTGGGATCGGATATCAAACTGCCATCATCACCCAGTTTAGACTCAGTGTCAACCGGAGTCCGACTGGATTTGCAATCAGCCATGTGAGCACGCTCAAGGATCTCTGTAGCATACTTACGCTGTGATAAAAACATACCAGAAGTGTCACGAGTAACAGATATGCCCAAAAAATAATTTAGTGATCCCAAATCTGTCATAGAGAACTCCTTATGAAGAGCTGCAATGATACGCTGAAGTAATCCATCAGAAGATGCAGTTAGTACAATATCATCAACATATAATAAAAGATAAGCAGTGTCAGTCCCCTGATGATAGATAAATAAGGAGGTGTCACAGCGACTATGAGTAAAGCCAATCCCAAGAGCATACGTAGCAAAATGCTGAAACCAAGCCCGAGGAGCTTGTTTCAACCCACACAAAGATCTACGTAACAAACATACATAATCAGGGTGCTCAGTATCACGAAATCCAGGTGGCTGATGCATGTAAACAGTCTCAGATAAATCCCCATGCAAAAAGGCATTCTTGACATCAAGGCGGTGAACGGGCCAATGTCTAGAAGCGCTAAAGCGAAACATGCGGATAGTACCGGGTTTAATAACCGGGCTAAAGGTCTCATCAACATCAACCCCCTCGATCTGAGTGCTACCATTCGCGACAAGGCGAGCCTTGTAGCGACTGAGAGTGCCGTCAGCCAAGTATTTGTGACGAAATAACCACATACAGCGAACAATGTTGATGTCCGCAGGTCGAGGGACAAGAATCCAAGTTTTGTTTTTAATAAGAGCGTTAAATTCATCATACATAGCATTTAACCAATTAGGGTCATGAAAAGCAGCGTTATAGGAACGGGGTAAAGGGGAAACTGTAGACACATGACAAGCATAACGGGGATTGGGACGAGTAGTCCCGACACGGGAACGTGTAACCATGGGATGAACTGATGTCGTAGTCTGGGTAGGGTTAGAGTCATGGGGGGGGGTGCTTGGGAAACGGAAATGGGGGCGGTTGGGTTTGTAGGAGGGGTGGGTAGTGATGGGGAGGGAGGTGTATGAGGAGATGCCACAACGGGAGAAGGTGGAGGGTCTAGTGTAGGAGAAATGGGTGAAGGAGGTGAATTTGTTGGTGTCGCAGTGGGCGATGTTGGTTGTGGTGGGGGAGTAGGGGTGAGTTTAATGATGTTGGAAATGATGTTAGGCGAGTCATCTAGAAATTCGTAGGATGGTTGCGCAAGGGGTGTGTTGGAACCAAAGGGAAAAACGGTCTCATCAAAGGTGACATGGCGAGAGATAATGATTTTGTTCGTGTTTAGGTCTAAGCAGCGATATCCACGGTGATTGGTGGCATGGCCCAAAAATATGGAGGGTGTGGCACGTGGGCCGAGTTTGTGGTTGGTATCGACATGAGGATAACAAAGGCATCCAAAGACACGTAAGATACTATAGTCGGGTGAGGTGCCAAACATGCGTGTAAGAGGAATGTCATTATCAATAGCACATGATGGTAGAATATTTAAAAGATAAACGGCCATGTTGAGGGCTTCAACCCAGTAGTTTGGGGGTAGATGGGCTTGAAAAAGTAAGGTGCGGATAAGGTTGTTAATTGTGCGAATCATGCGTTCAGATTTACCATTTTGTTGGGAGGTGCGGGGACATGAGAAACGAAACCCGAATTCCATTGTCATTAAATAGTTTATGAAAAGTATGGTTGTCAAATTCACCACCATGGTCACACTGAAAAGATTTGATTTCTTTGTTAAATTGAGTTTTGACAAATGTGCGAAATAAAGTAAATTTGGTCAAAGCATCAGATTTGTTAACCAACGGATAAACCCATGCAAACTGAGAATAGTGATCCAGAAAAATAACATAATATTTGAAACCAGACAGACTTGGAATGGGAGAAGTCCATAAGTCCGAGTGAATAATATCAAAACAATTTTCAACTAAAGTAGATGAACTATCAAATGGAAGTTTCACGTGTTTGCCAAGCTGACAAGCATGACAAAGCACGGGAGATTTCTTTTTATTACATGAAATTGAATTATTAGAAATAACGTGACGTAACACTTCACTTCCTGGGTGACCAAGACGTTGGTGCCACGTATACTGACTGGTCAGGTAGGCTTGAGGAGTGGGAGTAATGGTACTGGACGTGATCTGCTGGGTGCTACCATGCACACCATTGTGCAAGAAGCGACATGAGGCTCCAAACCGACAATATCCCTTGAGAAAGTTGTTGCAAGGTTTGTGTACCTTATCCGTGGAGGTGAAAGGGCGACGGTTATTAGACCCGGTGTTTGCCAATAAAGCCATAGGTGATGAGGAGGACGAGTTGGACAAAGGGTCTTGTGAGCGAGCCTTATGACGCACTTCCTCCGTGGTTAGCATGGATCGAACCGTTTTAAGATCGGGAAAAGGATCCCGATGGGCTATGATGGTGGCTACATTGTCATATCTTGCGGGCAAGCCTTCAAGGGCGAAGGTAACGATATCATCATTGTCCAATGTCGAGCCAAGGCTATTTAAAACCGTGGCAATGGACTCAATCTTTCTATAGTATGCATCGATCCCCAAGTCACCAAGCTTCAAGGAGCATAACTCCGCTTTCAAGGCAATGGAACGAGTTCGTTTGTTGTCGGAAAAGATGGTAGCTAGGGTATCCCATGCGTCCTTAGCCATTTTAGGATTTTCAACAACCAAACGTTGTTGGAGGGTTTTAGAAACCGTAACAAATATCTATGAGAGAAGAATGGAGTAAATCTTCAACCATTCGGCATCATGAGGTGTTGTAGTACTTGTGGATGCATCCGTTGCATTTTTGTTTTCGATGTGATCCAAGAGTTGATTGCCGCGACAAAAGTGAGTGAAAAAGTATACCCAAGATGAATAATTCATCTCATCCATATCAAGTTTTACGGGAATGATATTGGTAAGGTTTTTTATGGCCATTAATTTGTCGGAAAGAAGAATGGTGGGAGGCTGTGGGGGATCGGTGATAGTCATCGGGAGAAGAGATGTAGAGGGTTGAGGGAAGCAGTGAGCGAGTGAAGATGGGAATTAGAGTGTGCTGTGATGGAGATAGGGTTGAGTAGCAGTAGAAGAGTGGAGGGGAGATGGAGATTGAGGGAGCAGTAGACGAAGGGAGGAGGAAGAGATGGAGAGGCAGCGGAATATGCAATTTAGGGTTTGTTTTATGATCGGTATTGTTGCTCTGAAACCATGAAAGTAATATGATGTGATTGTCTTATTTGATGTGTCAGACGTACAAAGATACAAGATACATATAAGGACCATCCATGATCTATTTTGGGTAAATTGTTAATCACCCTCTAATCTCTAGCTAGACATATTTAATATACAGCTTATCACCAACTCATCAAGCAAATCTCTTTGCAATCACATTTAGTATACAACTAACATTTCCAGCCTACTATTTGTGTCAATCTAGCCCTTACAATCACCCATATCTAAACATACATACACTCATGATAGTCGATTGATTTAATTGTTTATTGCAGTCACTTAATGAAACCATCACCAAATGGTAGATACATTGAGTTATGAAGAAGAAGAAGAGCTAATGAGTGAAGAGAGAGAAAAAAAAGTGAGTGGCTATTATAACTTATTTAACTTTTATTTCAACTCTTATACAACACAAATATAACCCGAATATCGTTTTTAACTTTTATTTATTTATTTATGTTCTTTAGTTGTATTGAAGTAATATATAAATGGGAATATATTAGCTACAATTACATTTTAGCCAAGTTTTTACAATTTGTGCTATATTCTGTGGGTTTCTAAGTCTTTTTAGTGAGTCCCTGAGTCCTTTCTTATATAATTTATATGAAGGTTTTGTAGCCAAGCTATCCCCTATATAAATATCAATCTATAAAATATCGTGACTATTTTATAATGAAGTTCGACCCCCTTAACCTCAAATACTATCTCCACCTCTAATTGGCATAGTTGTAGTTAGAGAAATAGTAGAGTTGCAGTTGATGGTAAATATTACGTTTTGGCCATGATACTGATTTAATCTCGTCGTAACGCGTTAGTAAATAAATTTTGTTAGAATCATATATCACATATTATATAATTAGGATTAATAAACCAATATAAAGTTTTTTGCTTCCAGAATATGGGCAGTTGGACTCAGCTTTATTAACGGGCTTCTTGCATGGTCATTTTTTATAAAGCCCATATAATATTTCAAAGTCCATTTAGAGCACCTTTTCATGTTTTTCTTTCTATATTTTGGCAATTTAATTCTTTGTCTTGGTTCCATCCAGCCTAGAATTGAACAGTGGTATTTTTCTTTTTAGTTTGAGAACTTTGAGAAGACATTTTTGTTCACTTTGGGATTAATTTGTTACTACTAGAGTAAATTGCAAAAATCGTCCATGTGGTATGTTCAAATTGCATGGACAATCCATATCTTTTCAAAAGTGCAAGTGCAGTCCCTGTGTGAAATTTTGGTGTGCATTTCATCCGTACCTCAAAGTTAAATGACTAAAATGTCCTGTACTTTAGTAAGACTTTGTCATTTCACTTTCGAGCATTTTAGTCATTTCAATTTGGGCCATGACGATATTGGCATGATAGTTTCCCACAGGAACGATACTTGCATCTTCGAAAGGTAAGAACCGTGCTTGCAATTTGGATATACAGCAAGAACGAGTTATACAATTTATTCTTTGTTTCTAAGTTCATTGTTTTTCGGTTTTTACTAGTGACAACCAATTTAACAAATTTTTATGAAATTCCATAAGAACTTTATAATAGGGTAAATTACAGAAAATGTTTTGTGGTATCTCATTTTTGCAACCTATGTCACTCTCAAACTTTAATTACAAAAATGTCATTATTGTTCACACTTTTGAACAAATTATGACTCTTTCAATAAACGCTGATTATTATTTTTCGTTAGTAAAGGTCAAAGCTCTACGAAATTTTTAATACAAATAAGCCGTAAAAACGTTTATTTATATTTTACGATCTTCTAATGTTTTGTCGATAACAAACGTAAAATCATTTTAACGAAACAAATAAAATACGTAAACTATTTGATTCAATAGTTTTCTAACACACTTATGTTTTCACATAAAACACTAAAACAAGTATAAGTGATTTTATGTTTTAGATATACATATGTACAACAACTAGTGTTTACATATTGGGCTAACATATACTTAACTAAGTGTATACTAAAATGGGTACAAACAAGTTTATACTAAAATGGGTAAAAACAAGTATATACTAAATGGGTAAAAACTAGCAAATGGTATTGACTCATAACCCATGGTTTTGTATAAACCACTTAACTAAGTTCATTGTATTCTTGAGATACATTGTATCTAGAAAGAAACCCATGGATCAACCCATAACCCATGACCTATGACCCATAACCAAAAATACCCATGGGCAAAGAGGAGCGTCCCACGGATCCCTAGCTTTACGCTAGCCGGATCCCTTGTGGGAGGGATCCGTGGGATCCGGGGAACAGTAGAATTTCTCCTCTATAAATAGTGAGCCATTTCTTCCTTTTTGCTCACAACTTCACACATACTTTCTCCAAGTATTGTACCTCTCTAACCTCAGATCCAAAGAGATCTATGTAGTTTGTCTTTTGTTTTTGTGAGATCTTCTAGGTTCCTCTTAAAGGCGAGATCACCACTTCTTGAATTCGAGCAAGCTCAAGTCCATGAGTTGCCATGCTTCGTCATCATCAAGACAACTGAAGTTCTCTTGTTGATAGTTCTTTCTTCCTCCATAGATGTTGAAGGCATTAGTGAAGGATGCCGAAAGAGTCAAGACGAAAGCATTAGTGAAAGATGATAACCGTCCGTGTCAAAGCATTAGTGAAGAATGCAAAAGGTGTCAAGACGAAGGCATTAGTGAAAGGTGCCAAGCATTGTGTCAAGGGCATTAGTGAAGGATGCCTAGGAATCAAATCAAGTGGCATTAGGGAAAGAATGCCTAGGTTGTATAATCGATGAGGTGCATCGTTATACATATAAGTATTTGTTTATTTCCAAGGATTGTGATATCCTTGATGGTGTTGTAATATGGAGTGGATCTCCCTAAGATTAGGTGTTGTGTTGTGATGGGTAGTAGTTCCTCCATAGTAATGGAACTAGGTGCTTAGCCTAGTACCTAATAAAGGGTGGGCGACGTTGTGATAGGATTAGTTCTCCTTGGTGTGAAAGAACTCGGTGGTTAGCCTAGCACCATATAAAGGGTAGGCGACGTTGTGATAGGTGTGGTTCGCCTTGGTGTGAAAGAACTCGGTATTTAGCTTTGTACCAGAAAAAGGTTAAGCGACGTTGTGAAGGCTTCTCCGCCATAAAGAGATTGGTGTAGTGTTCTGAACTCGAGTAGGTGACTCGGGGAGTGGAGTAGGGCAAGGAAGGTGTCCTTGTAGCCAAACCACTATAAATACTTGTGTTGTGGTGATGTGCTTCTTACTCTTTATCTTTCATTACACGTTTATATATCTATCTATCAATGTCCAACATAAACAACTAAATAGATTGACATAAGTCGATCTAAATATTTAAAAGGAAGTTTTAAATTGGTAAAACTATTCAACCCCCTTCTAGTTTTCTACAATTGGCATCAGAGCTTCGTTACCAAGTTTCTTAAAGTATGTTGTACTTTAAAAACTTGATACGATCCGTGTATGTTTGAAAAATACAAAGAAGGATTTTTCAAAGTCATGTTTTCTTTTAAATCATTTTGTTGGTTATTGATAGATCATTCTAACAATTTTTGTTACAAGAAATCTTCATGCTAGGATCTCTCCAAAACCTTCATTTCTATTCAAAGAATAATAAAGTCAACATTCAAGGAAGGATCTAAAAGTAATCACAACTTACTTACACCAAGTACAAAGGATTACTTTAAGAGCTCATGAAGTATTTTTGGTATTATGCCAAACCAAGACACATAGAGGTATGTTTTACTTTTCATTAGATAGCTTACATGAGTTTATTATTATCATAAGTTCTCTTTGTTTAATAATTGCTAGTTTCTTTAAAAAAGTCTCTTTCGTCATTTTTCTTTTCCGCCTTATTCATCATCGGGAATAGTATTCCTTTTGATTCGTCAAACTATCGCCGTTGTCACATATGAACCCTCGATAAGTAACTTATCAAAACCCGTTGACCAAAAACAATTTTTCATTTGATACCTCTAAACTATTCTTTAGTAAGCTAGTTTATTAGCCTACTACAAAAATAATGCCAAACAACCCTTTGTCTATTCACAGTAGCCGGATCCCCCTAGTTGTACTAGCCGGATCCCAAATACAAGGGATGCGGGGAATCGTGGAACAGAACTCAGCTATACACTTTCAAAAATCACCGCCGATCTTTTTCCCTCTACTAAAAACGACTAAACTACTGATTTCATTCTAATTGGATTCCATACTCTCAAGTATTCCTTCCTAGAACACCATTGTAAGTAATTACATTAACTTGTTCTAATTTTCATCATCCTCATCCTAGGGTTTATGGTTTCACAAATCTCTAATCAATTATTTTAACTAGGGTTTTCAAAATTAATCATGAAAAGGGGTTTTTAACATAACTAAGATCACATTGTGTTCACAACATTGTTAATACAAATCAAAATCATAAACCCACATCAACTAATTTTACCTAATTGGAAAATTTGTGTTTTTAGGACCAACCATGCCTAAAGCCATTCAACAAGATCATCATGATACCGTCCATTACCTTACTCATTATTATCGAAATGAGGAATTCTCAAAAACTGACCGCAAGGTCTTCAAAAAGCTTGAAAAATGTGTAATCAAGTAATGTTTCCTTGAGGATACCGACATTCGTCAAGTCTTCTCGGCAATCAATTTTGATTGTCTTCTTGACATTGATGAACAAATTTGTCCGGTCTTCATCTTTGAGTTTTATAAAAGCATTAGGATCATTCAAAACGGCGATGATAGCATTCAATCGCCTTTATCATCAATAAACGAAACTTCATTCTTCCTCTCAACACCTTTGCTCAAATTCTTCGCATTCCTTGTGAAGGAATTTGTATGTACTCTCAAGATTGGGCAATTAACACTCAAAACCTTGCACTTGATTCTAAACCAATGTACCTTACTCCTCTTGATGAACCCGAAACCATCCGAGACACCATTTTCAAAATAAAAACCGATCAATCCCGTCTCGACCGAAAAAAGAAGCTCATTCACCGTAATCCTTTTCAAATGGAACTTTTCAAAATGCATCCCATATTTAAAAATTGGGAAGAAATCCTTAGGGAAAACGTCATAAGCCTAGTTGGTAACAAAGATCATCCAAACGCATGTCTTGTGCAAATGATCTATTGTCTTATCCACCAAAAGCCATTTAATCTCGCCTATTACATGGTAAGGAGAATGGCTGGGGTATTCAAAGCTTCCAACATGGTACTTCCATATGGTATGCTCCTAACACGACTTTGTAAGTATGTTAGTGCATTGCAACCATCTCCGATCAACAATGATCATTTCTTTGCCGATCATGTAATGGTACCTCTTACCAAAATACCCTCTAAACACTTCAAGGTCAATGGAAAGAAACCTAAATCTCTCTCGGACTCCTCGAAAAGAGAAGAAGAAAATAAAGAAGAAGAAGATGTCGACCCCATAGCCAACATTGAATTGGAACCCTTTGATTACTACGAACAACTTCCAACCATTCCAAACAAGACCGCAGAATTCAAACAATTGAGGGGCATGATTCAAAATCTTGCTTACAACCTCACTAAGTCGTCAAAAAGGAAAAGAAAGAATTGACGAAAGAGACAATAGGAATATGCTTATTTTTAACACTTGATTTATGTGTGGATGAATTTGTTTTAACACTTTTGTTTGTGGTAATTTGGTTATTGTGACTTTTACTATTATCAATGAGTGTTTTTATGTGATGAAATGCCTGTACTTGTTGTTTAGCTTAATGGTTAATTAGTGTGCAAAATCTGCACATTATTCTGTGGGGGTTCTGATCTGCAGATGCCGGATCCCTAGAATTAGCCTAGACGGATCCCTCCCTTGAGGGAACCGTGGGATCCGTGACATCAGATCAGCAATACAGCATCCCTTACATCAAGATAGCTTTCTAGATAACACCACATTAACTAAACATAAGATATTAGAACCCAACTAAGTCCACTTCAAGGATGAGAAAGGCTTAGACTCACTTATAGCTTACATAAGATCTTAGTCAAAATGCCTCTTGATTTATCAACACATCAAAACTCACCATATTTCCGCTTCAATTCTCACAAATTATTTCTCATCTTTCAAAACACTTAGGTGGACATATTGAACAATTTTAGAAAATTATTTTTAGTCATTTGTATCTCAAAATGAGTCAAAAATTGGTTTCTCAATTCTTTTGATTTTTAAGGATTTTTCAAATTCCATCTCAAGCTAAAATCTGATCACTATGATCATTTATTATGACTTGACAACACCAAAATTCTTAGTGTTATCCTTGAACATCCATTGGTAGTCATGTAGTCCAATTTTTCTTCCATAAAAAGCAATCATTTGCTATAATACTCATTACTCTTGATCATTCAAGTATACCCTCATCTTAGATAATTAGGAGAACTGAAACACTCAAGATGTTATAGGTTTTAGCTCTTAGAAACTTCAATTCTAACCTGTCATAACTGCTGAGAGCCGGATCCCTAGGATTAGCCTAGCCGGATCCCTCAAAGGAGGGAATCGTGGGATCCAGGTGACAGATTAAGTCAAACTCTAGCTAAAACAATCATTTCAAGCTCATCTTGCTCACTCAAACACTCCATCTCATCTTAAATGAGTTCCTAGATCAGTGAAACTCTGAACTTCAATCTTGTGCATGTTAATCATCACATCTTTAAGAATCTTAGTGGCTTAAGTCTTAAATGCACTTGCCAAATTCTTCTCTTTATAAGCCATATTGCTAGAACACTTTAGTCATCAAACACAAACACAATTATCAGCAATTACAACCATCTTCCTTAGTCATTTCATCATGAGAAAAGCTCCTAGTGCTAACTCATCCACCTAAGAACCACCCAAGAAACTTGCTAGGATCATACACGAAGTTTCCTCAACCGAATCATCTCCGGTTAAGTCCACAAATGCTAGGATTTCCCCTACACCAAAGAAACCAATCGAACTAATCCCCAAGAGGATTGTTCCCACAAGGATATCATCACCAAACTCTACTAAACCAAACATACCCTCCACAACTCAACCAACATCATTGGTGCCTAGAGCCACCTCACAATCATCTCCACATTCTCACAATTTAGAAGACTTACCTCCTTGGCCATCTCACCTTCCACCACTACCAACAAATTCACTTGAAAAGGTTGGGCAACAAAATCAAAGTGTTGAATCAACACTTGCTCCAATATCAACCTCTCTTATTCCCCCCAATAGTCCATTTTGGATTATGAGGAGACGTCAAAGTCAACCACCCGACCACATGGAAGTTGATGCTTTTTTACCTCCACCCTCAAACATTGTAGAGCCATCACTTAATGAGCCTCCACCAATTCCTCCTTCATTTGAAGATCCGCAACCCACTTCACTTGAACATCCACTTCAAGGAGTTCAAAACCATGACAAGGATTGCTATCATTGTCAACATGTTGAAAGGTTGATACATGAACTACGTGAAGAGCAACGTTTCATGTTTTATCACCTCCTCGAACGTTTCGATGAGGTCAACAAGCCTAAACAACAATAAGCATCATAGTCACAAGCTCAAACTAGAACGTTTAGGAACCCTATCTCATCCTTGATCATCATTAAGATTTTAGTTGAATCTTGAGTTTGGGTAACTCATTAGCATTAGTAGTACTTGTATGGCTAGATCATTCTCTTAGTTTTAGAGATTTGTTTGATTATCTCTTGTTTTTATTGAATGAATATCTATATGACATGATTATTTTATGTGTTGTGCTTGATATATTGTACACATATCTCACCTCTTCATTAGTATTGTTTGGCACATCTTCATTGCTGAAGAAACTGTCACCAGACAGCCGAATCCCTCCAAAATACCTAGACGGATCCCTCCAATAAGGGAACCGTGGGATCCGTGGTACATAAGCACAAATTTCTACTAACTTGAGTTTTATTTGTAGGAAATTATGCACTATACTCTTGTTTTCTAACCTTTACTTTGTAGATTTTCAAAGTACACATGAAGATTTTGACACCATAAAAGCTAGGGGAGCTTTGTGTCAAACGATATTGCAAAATCACTTGCAACTTAATCCGCTTTTGGATTATACTTCATGACACCCCATTGCAATTTTGCAATCCTCAAGGGGAGCACATTTTCGTCACTTAGACGAACCATTTGCAAACATATTTGCAAAACACATTAGTTTATTTACGTTATGTACTTGACGCCCTCTCAAAGGGATGGACTCGTCAAGGGGGAGTTAAGACGAGTACCATTCCTGTCACTTGCTCTCTTTACATTTTCTTTTACATATTTTTCTTATAAAAATTGTGTTAGTTTCTTTTAACACTTTTTGTTTCGACAAAAATGGGGAGAAGAAAGTAAAAACTACTAATTCAAATTTTTCTACGAATTTTAGTTTTTCCTTAAAATAATTTTATGTTTTGTCATCAACAAAAAGGGGGAGATTGTTAATACAAATAATCCATAAAAACGTTTATTTATATTTTACGATCTTCTAATGTTTTGTCGATAACAAACGTAAAATCATTTTAACGAAATAAATAAAATACGTAAACTATTTGATTCAATAGTTTTCTAACACACTTACGTTTTCACATAAAACACTAAAACAAGTATAAGTGATTTTATGTTTTAGATATACATATGTACAACAACTAGTGTTTACATATTGGGCTAACATATACTTAACTAAGTGTATACTAAAATGGGTAAAAACAAGTTTATACTAAAATGGGTAAAAACAAGTATATACTAAATGGGTAAAAACTAGCAAATGGTATTGACCCATAACCCATGGTTTTGTATAAACCACTTAACCAAGTTGATTGTATTCTTGAGATACATTGTATCTAGAAAGAAACCCATGGATCAACCCATGACCCATAACCAAAAATACCCATGGGCAAAGAGGAGCGTCCCACGGATCCCTAGCTTTACGCTAGCCGGATCCCTTGTGGGAGGGATCAGTGGGATCCGGGGAACAGTAGAATTTCTCCTCTATAAATAGTGAGCCATTTCTTCCTTTTTGCTCACAACTTCACACATACTTTCTTCAAGTATTGTACCTCTCTAACCCCAGATCCAAAGAGATCTATGTAGTTTGTCTTTTTTTTTTGTGATCTTCTAGGTTCCTCTTAAAGGCGAGATCACCACTTCTTGAAGTCGAGCAAGCTAAAGTCCATGAGTTGCCATGCTTCGTCATCATCAAGACAACTGAAGTTCTCTTGTTGATAGTTCTTTCTTCCTCCATAGATGTTGAAGGCATTAGTGAAGGATGCCGAAAGAGTCAAGACGAAAGCATTAGTGAAAGACGCTAACCGTCCGTGTCAAAGCATTAGTGAAGAATGCTAAAGGAGTCAAGACGAAGGCATTAGTGAAAGGTGCCAAGCATTGTGTCAAGGGCATTAGTGAAGGATGCCTAGGAATCAAATCAAGTGGCATTAGGGAAAGAATTCCTAGGTTATATAATCGATGAGGTGCATCGTTATACATATAAGTATTTGTTTATTTCCAAGGATGGTGATATCCTTGATGGTGTTGTAATAAGGAGTGGATCTCCTTAAATTTAGGTGTTGTGTTGTGATGGGTAGTAGTTCCTCCATAGTAATGGAACTAGGTGCTTAGCCTAGTACCTAATAAAGGGTAGGCGACGTTGTGATAGGATTAGTTCTCCTTGGTGTGAAAGAACTCGGTGGTTAGCCTAGCACCGTATAAAGGGTAGGCGACATTGTGATAGGTGTGGTTCGCCTTGGTGTGAAAGAACTCGGTATTTAGCTTTGTACCGGAAAAAGGTTAAGCGACGTTGTGAAGGCTTCTCCGCCATAAGGAGATTGGTGTAGTGTTTACGAACTCTCGAGTAGGTGACTCGAGGAGTGGAGTAGGGCAAGGAAGGTGTCCTTGTAGCCGAACCACTAAAAATACTTGTGTTGTGGTGATGTGCTTCTTACTCTTTATCTTTCATTACACGTTTATATATCTATCTATCAACGTCCAACATAAACAACCAAATAGATTGACATAAGTCGATCTAAATATTTAAAAAGAAGTTTTAAATTGGTAAAACTATTCTACCACCCCCTTCTAGTTTTCCACGAAATGATTAAAACATATCTTCATCTCTTCCCTACTTTATATTCTTTAGAATTTATAATTAATTTTAAAGTTTATCAATTTCATAGAAAACAAAGACACATGATTTTCTACAACCTTCACCTACATTTTCATACAAATCTTTATCAATAACAACCATTAAATCTTACAACTTCTTCAAAACTACAAATTGATATCAAGAATCACATTTTTAATTCCCACCATACAAAAAGATCCACACTATATCCGTATGTATTTGTTTACTAACCACAAGCATTAATAATTTTTGGGCAATTTCATATTTCTTCAACTTAGGTCATGTTTGGCAACGAGCATTTGGAAGCGTTTAGGAGCGACAAGCGACAAGCGGTAAGCATTATGGATGAAAAGTTTGTTTGGCAACACCTCAACAAGCGTTAGAATATTGTCTTACCGCTCCAATCTAAATGCTTCTTGATTAAGCATTTCACAGTTGCTCCAAGCGTTTAGTTTATGAAATTACATATATGCCCTCATTTGTTTAATCATTTATTTTATTTTAATATGTATATGACCTTTTTCGTAATTTTACAATTTATAATTACTGCTACAGCTACGTTACCAAACACATTTTTAAACAAACAACTACAGCTTACTGCTTATTGCTTACTGCTACTGCTTACTGCTTACTGCTTACTGCTACTGCTACATGTCGCCAAACATAGCCTTAAATATCATAATTCCATATTTTCCCAACACATGCTTTAAAAGCATTGAACTTATGCATTAAAAACTTGTGTTTTGGAGAAATATGATATTTTGATTTTCAAGTTGGGTAAATATGGAATTATCCTTAAATTATTTTAGGTCATAAGGTTTGTACATCATCTACCCTATCTACCCTTTCTATAGTTCCACCCCTCATATTATTCGTTTTATTGACATTAAAGACAATATTTAATGTTTTTTGTTATGTATATTTTGTTTATACTATTTTGATTTTATGGTTTATGTTTCGCATTTTTTTCCGGCAGTTTTACTCATTTATAAACAGAACAAAAACAGATTTTATGGTATTAGGCTCCGTATTTTTTGTATTTTAATACTTTTCACTTATCAAAATTTATAATTTTTCTTTATTTCGCAGTTATAATAAAAAAAAAATGAGTAAATTACAAATTATGTCCCTAAACTTACTCATTTTTGCGAGAAATGTCCCTTTTTTTGAGTGTGCGAGAAATGTCCCTAATGTTTGTTTTTTTTTGGCGAGAAATGCCCTTAAAGAGTTACTGTAGTTTCAAAATCTTGTTTTTTTACTAACACTCGTTAGTAAATCCCGTTAGTCAAAGTCAAATCCGTGCAAAATGACTAATTTACCCTTGTTTTCTACCCCACTTTTAATTTATTTTGAATTTGCACCACCACCCTCCACCACCACCACCCTCTACCACCACCACCCTCAACCACCACTACCACCCTTTACCACCACACAACCACCCTTTACCCTTCATCTTTATCTTCTCCGGTGACCAAACCCAGATTCCGGTTACTTTTTTTTCTTCTTCTTTGTAATTAGAACTTTTTTGAAAAAAGACTCATATTGATTGATTAAACAAGCTCAACGACAAAATCTGATGCACCTCCACTTCCATTGCACATGCTCGCTACTCCATAGTATGGTCTGATACTAATATAATCTAATACATAAAGAAAACATGAACATTGATGTAGGAAAATCAGGATGAGATCTTCAAGCTACGTCTTTGTATTGACTCTATCATGCGCGGTTTGAATTCCATTTAATAAAGTAATATCTTGTAAGTCATACTTTATAACTTATCTAACATTGTTATATCATAGACTAAGAGCAGATTCAAACAAAGTGAAGCTTCTAACAATTCATAGCAGAATGACATGATCCAATGCAGCAGTTATAACACCTTGAAACCGGGCCTAAGCGTTTTATTACAATAATGCCATTTGACTAAGTTGAATACGACTTTTATAAGTTTTAAGGACTCACGGGATTGGTTGGTCAAACCCGGTAGTCAAATGATAAGTATTAAATGTTATGTAAATGATTATAGAAAATATGATGTGTCACAATCATAAGAAAGGTGGACTAAAGGGACTAATGTTGTTATAAAGTCAATTAGTAATAAAGTTATTGTGGCCACAATAGAAGAGAAGGGACTTGAGGGACCATAGTTTCCAAATAGACAAACTCACAACTAACATATACTAGAGCATTCCAGGTTTTTGATAAAAAGTATATGTGTGATGGATGTGTCGGTTTTACAAGAGAAAAAAGAAGGGAGACCAAAGCTTGATGATCACTTTGTGAAGAAGAGTAGTCTACTAATTTTAAGATGAAGCCCTAACAATGATCCTTGCAAGTAAGTGACTCCCAATTAATGTTTAATTGTTACTATAAGATTTAGGGTTCTTACACCTAATTTGGGGTTTTGGGTAATTATGATTTTAATACAAGAATTGAAGTGTTGATGATGATAGGTTAAAGGTTAATTGATGAATTTAGTGAAATTAAAGGTTTTTATCATATGATCAAGGTATGATCATATGATATTAAGTAATTGTCAATTGATGTTTAAGCTAATTAAATGGGTTTAAAGATTATGAAACTAATGGTATTGATTCAAAATGGGTAATTTTATAAGATGGCTATCATATAATAAATATATAATTATATGATGGAATTAAGTATTAAGAAATGGGTTAATGGTTGAATAACCATTGTTATGGTTATTTGGTTGTGTAATTTAAATGTTTATCTTATTATGATAATGGTTAGTATGCTTAGAGAGATCGATGATGATGGTGATGATGCCTTGAATTGCTTAGCTTGGGGCTAAGGTAAGTGAAACGACGTTTACATGCTATTATGTGGATTCTAACATGTATGGGTTTATGTGTATGTTACATGTTTGTAGTAGAAGGAATTAAGGTAGGATGGACCTAGTCTTACTATAGGTTGATCTTAGTTTTGTAAGCAAGAGAAGTGGCTAAAGTGATAGTGGATGTTCAATATTATGAAAGGTTAGGTATTTCGATGTTCTACGTTATGAAAGGTTATGTGCTCAAGCAATATGATGATTTTATATGTTCTAATGCTTACATGTTATTTGATATATATAATGACATGTTATGTCTTTTACTTACTAAGCCTCGTGCTTATGGTTTAAGATGTTAATGTTTTGTAGGTCTATATGTGATAGCCAATTACTTACTAAGCGTAATTGCTTACATGTTATAGTTGCCATGTTCTTGTAGGTTCATGTGTATCGGAAGTACTATGGCTTGGATTGGATGTTAGATCATGGTTGATCATGGAAGTTTGGTAATATATGATATTAGGAGCTAGGTAGACACCGAGCTCGTGTGATGAGTTTGTACCCCCGTGAGTCTTTTTATAGTTCGTAAATGTATCGTCAATCAACAAGTACATGTCATAGTCGTTATAGTATTTTGATTGGTCAAATGATTGTTATAGTATTGACTTGCAAATGGTGTGTCATAGTTTTGGTCTTATTGGTCAAATTGGATGTTATAGTCAATTTAAAGAGGTGTTTAGATTAAAGTGTATTTCTACCCATTTTGGGTTGAATGAGTCAAATAAGTGTTAAGTACATCAAGGATGGTTTGATTTTAGTTTGTAAGGTGTTTGGTTATTTTGTAAATGTTAAAGTGTTTGAATTGGTTGAAATGGGTCGAATAGGTAAATGCAGTTTTGCTGTAAAAAATGTGTAGTTCATAGGCCTGACGGCATCACAGTTTCGTGAGTGACGTCGTCTGGCTCAATGGTGACGGCGCCGGGTCCAAATCCCTCTGAACCGTCACGTGTAATTTTAAAATGTATTATGAGTCTCAGTTAAGTAGCGACGGCGTCGCAGCTTCATAGCTGACGGCGCCAGGCCGTCAAACTGGTATAAAACATGGTTTGTTATACTTCGATGCGTATGCTTTTGAATAATAAATAAATATATGTTATATTTAAGTTGTCAATGGTCAAAATGTCATAGTTTTGTCTTGTTTTGTGGTATCTTATAAACTATAAGTTATAGTCAAACGTTTCCGCGTCAAAGTTTTAAAAATCGAGTAATTTTCGGTCAAACTGGGAATCGGGGCGTAACACATATCATATAACTTAGGTTAGGTTTAAAACATATATAAAAATGTGAGTCCAGATTTTAGGGTGCTATATACTCTTACAATTAAATCATATTTTTCAAACTTTGTAACCCTTTCTAACATTTGCAATTTTATCAATATGTTTGTATTTTTTTTCATAAGAAATATATATATTCAAAATAAATACTAAATGAGGTAATAAAATGTTGAGGAAGATAACTTAAATAAATATTTATAGTGTGTATGTGATGCTTTAATGCTTGTATTGCTTAAAAATGCATTATTCGGTGTCTTACAAAATTTATAACAAAAAATGCTATTCATGTATATGTGGTATAGAACTATAAATACGTGTAACATGTTATTAGTACATTTATTTTCACTTATCACTTTACACTTTTGCATCACTTTGTTTTTAATAAATTCGTCCCAACTTTTATCGAAAACATATAATTTATTTTTGCTCTTGATTCTTTCCAAAAATTTAGAAGGTGTCTTGATTGTTTCTCGATGACACTCTTACAATTAAATCATATTTTTTTATACTTTATAACGTACTTGTTCTAACAATTTGTAATACTATCGATTTTTTTGTGTTATTTTTTCATAAACATCCCGAATATCGACTTTTATGTTTTTCTAGTGTAGATAAAGTCACAAACCATATTGTTATTAGCTGAAAGTTTTTACTTTCTTCGTAGGTCTTGTTGCACTTGTTGTATTAATGTTATATTATCAATATGTGAGATTTTGAGTACTCATACATAGAAACGTTATTCACAACTAGATGATTATGCGTGTAAAGCGACGGTGTAAAGTGAAAAATAAATATACATGCGAACTTGTGTTTTGGTGTGACCTTTGATGTAACACTTACGAGTTTAATATGTAGTTATTGCGAGAAAGGAAAAATCTATGAGTTATAAACGATAAATGATAAAAGTTTGAGAATTAAATAATTATTAAACTATTAATTTAGTAGTTGATGTTTTTTCCCCTTTTTTAATAAGTGTATTTTAAAACTTGTCATTTAAACTTGTTTTGTAATGGGTATTATAAGCATTACATTACTCAAATTTAAGAATTTTAAGTTTAAAAAAAGTTATGCATAAATTATAAGTAGTAGAGATTTGACTATCAACACATAAGCTATATGCTTAATAACAAAAATGTTCGATAAAACAAAGAACAAGGTCATTTTCATCCTTGTACCCATGTATCCATAGACGGATTTTAGAGTGTGCAGAGTGCTCAACCGCACAGGTATTTCAAATTTTGTTGGGCCCCGACGTTATATGTGAATGGCTGATTTAAATCAGGGTTAAACGTAAATTTGATAATAATGCATTTTAAAACTTACGTTTTTTGAGATTATATAAGTGAAACAAAAACCAGTTTCAAGCGGAAAAGAACAGAAAATAGAGTCTCACATAACTGATACGAATACGATGAGGAAGATGATAACTATGAGTAATGTTCAACTTGTACCCCCAGGTTGATAGATTTTATATTTTGATCCCGTCTGTTAGTTTTATCTCTAAATACGTACAAGTGGGCTTACTAAATTTAGAATCCTCGTCGAAAAAAGTTTTAGAATTAGTCCAATTTATCTTTGTAATAATTTTTTTAAAACTAATATGATAAATAGGATGTTATACACATATATTCTTATGTTTTCCCCAATCTACAATTTTACATATTGATATATATATATATATATATATATATATATATATATATATATATATATATATATATATATATATATATATATATATATATATATATATATATATATATATATATATATAGGGAGGCGTTCTTGTGGTGACCATCCTTAAAGTAAAAACAATAAGAACCGTTATGGATCGTTAGATCAAACATTATACATGTGATTTAGTTTTAATTAGATAATTAATTAATAATGATAATCTTGTAAATAAGAGAAACATTGTGGTTTCTTTTATATGATGCATTTATTGTCCAGACCATCAACGATTCTTTTTCTTTTCTAAGCTGCCAAATACTTTATACACATGTGTAATTTTAGTTCTTCTATTGTTTATAGTGACACCAATTTTTTATGTGTATATAGTGACACATTAATTTTTTATACGTATATAGTGACACATTATTTTTTTTATACATATATACATAAATGTCTTGATACATATATAGTGACGCATTAGTTTTTTTTGACACATTTGTAGTGTGACACACAAATTTTAGTATATATGTAGTGACACTAAATTTTTTGATACATTTATAGTGACTCATTAAAATTTTAGTACACTTTTAATGACATACTACAAAACTTTAGTATATTTATAATGACACAGTATATTTATTACACAAATGTCCTTGACACATATGTAGTGACAAATTAATTTTTACGACATAATTTTAGTGACAAATTAAGCATTTTGACACATTTTTTTATGACAAATTAAGTTTTCGACACATTTGGTTGATTCACAACCACTTGCTATATTATACACGAAACAAAATAGCACCAAATGATCGTACGTGCTTTGAAATCAGTTAATACATACATTATAATAAGTGATACACTCTTTGTAATTTTATACATAGAAACAAATCAGAATAAAATTAAATAACAAAAAAATGCTAAATTGAAAAACAACAAGAAATGAAATACAGTAACACATAGATACACACGACATCATATTGTTGCATAAATAATTCTTTACATTATTAATTGCACAAAAGTTGATAATCAATTGATACAATACATAAGAAACTGATAGACGATCTACCAATATGTCCTGATCTGACACACAAGGGCCAACGACGGCAAAGTCTACAACATTTAACAACAACCAATAGATTAACATTCGTAATAAAAAAATCGATTACAAAAAAACAGATCCTAAACAGATATGAAAATGAGATGCCCAAAAAGGTTATTGTATCACTAGAAGAGGTACCGTGTCACTGAAAATACGAAAAACAAATACCCAGATCCAGATGGTGTGGCGGCATGGGTATGATTCTTTATTAAGACGAGAGATAAAGGCAGATGGATTGGGTGGTTTTTACTTTTAAATAGTAGCACTTATGGGTTCATCGATGGGGTAGATCTGATACTTACGGGTTCATCGACAATGGCTGAAAGAGGCGTGGTACTTTATCATCGTGTGAGAGTCGGTAGTTACCCTCGTCGGTCAGAACAAGTCGTCCGTTAGAAGGTCATCAGCGGCGGCAGCGTGTGTGTCGAAAACTTAATTTGTCATAAAAAATGTGTCAAAAGGCTTAATTTGTCACTAAAATTATGTCGTAATAATTAATGTGTCACTACATATGTGTCAAGGAAATTTGTGTGATAAATATAGTGTGTCACTATAAATATACTAAAGTTTTGTAGTATGTCATTAGAAGTGTACTAAAATTTTAATGAGTCACTATAAATATATCAAAAAATTTAGTGTCACTACATATATACTATAATTTGTGTTTCACACTACAAATGTGTCAAAAAAACTAATACGTCACTATATATGTATCAAGACATTTATGTATATATGTATAAAAAAAATAATGTGTCACTATATACGTATAAAAAATTAATGTGTCACTATATACACATAAAAAATTGGTGTCACTATAAACAATAGAAGAACTAAAATTACACATGTGTATAAAGTATTTGGCAGCTTAGAAAAGAAAAAGAATCGTTGATGGTCTGGACAATAAATGCATCATATAAAAGAAACCACAATGTTTCTCTTATTTACAAGATTACCATTATTAATTAATGATCTAATTAAAACTAAATCACATGTATAATGTTTGATCTAACGATCCATAACGGTTCTTATTGTTTTTACTTTAAGGATGGCATACCTATATATATATATATATATATATATATATATATATATATATATACACACACACATATATATATATATATATTTTTTGGTTTAGTTGGCAGGCCCTGCATGCATGAATAACTTCAAGTAACCAAACTCAACAAACAAATAAATTTTGATTTTGTATTGTAAAGTTAAGAAACCAAACCCAACATACATAATCAAAAACAACATCAGAAACCAAAACCCAACCACGTCCCCATGCTTATGGCATAAGAATTTTGTTTTTTGGTTTTCTTTTGCAACATGTACCAAGCATCCTGGATAAAAACAGAAACAATAAAAATAAGAATCGAGTTCTTAAACTCTAATACAAAATCATGATTTTATTACCTCGATCAAATCGAACCGCAATCGGCCTGCATGAAAATATATCGTGATTTTAGAGGCAGGAACGTTTATCACATTTATGTGGCAAGAACGTTTAGCACATTGTCCATGCCTTTCATGACACCAATTTATAGTGCAGGGTCCCCTTCATGACATCAATATTTATGGCTATCCGATCCTGGTCTAACCCGAAACTCACGGGTCAGCCCGTTAATATAACAGATAATGAGGTCTATAAATACACTAAAGCTAGTTGCTTGCAGTAGTACCTCACAACATCATAAACATACACTATACTAACTCATAAGATTAATCATGAACAGTATGTATGCAGTGGTGTTGGTTCTCGTTGTTTTCGCGAGTACCAGCTCGACTTTGTGTTTTGCCTCGAACAATGCTGGTGATCAGGAGATATTCATGGTTGTAGACGATGAAACAACCTTTCATGATGCAGCAATGGGAATGAGCAAGGTACGTAGTCATGCTGGTTGATGATTTTATTGCTCAAGCTAATGATATGATAGATGCATTTGGTAATTCATATTCTTAGCATCCCTTAGCTCTCATGTGAATTTGGAATAGGCAAATACTTACACCTTTAATTGTATAATTAATGTGCTCTTCTATCGTCGCATTGTGCAGGCCAACCCAGTTCAAATTGGGAAATTTCTTTTGGAAGATGGCAAGATATTAACACTTTCACGGAAATCATCCCCAGATAGGAATTGCATTTCTCAAGGCCAGCCGTGTGGGACGCTTGATTGGTGCTGTGATGGGCTTACTTGCGATGGGATTATACAAGGAACATGTAATCCCGGTTCGGGTTGCCGTGCTCCTGGCACTTTTTGCGGCCCATTCTTCCCATGCTGCAAGGGTACTTGCATTGGAGTCGTTGGAGGTGCTGGCGTTTGTTCCCCATGGAGCCAATCGCTTGCCTGAAGCTTGACATGATGAAGGCGCTGTCTGTATGATTGCAAGTGAAACAAGCAACATTGTTGGCTTGATATATATGTGTGTGTGTGTGGTAATAATGTATGCGCACAGATACGGTGTGTCATGTACGTGTATAAGAATATAACGTATGAACGTCGTAGTTCATATGGGTCAAGAGTCATGTCCTTTAAATTCCTGTGCTGTGTTTGGTTTCCTGTTTAATAAAAAGTACTAGTAATGTATTGCAGTATTGCACTACTGTTTTTATGTTAGCAACCTGGAAAGTAACGCTTATATATGCATGGACTAGCTTGCTACTGTATATGCATGTATGGAGCTAAGTTACTGAACATTTTGATCTTGATCTTGCTTGATTAAATCTTTCATAATGAGATAAATAAAATTACTGTTAAAACTATATTTAATTGTAAATTACTCCTATGTCTTGATCTATATTCGACAATCACTTTTTGGATGCAGGACAACTTTATAAATGCTTAAATAAGTACTATATGTAAGAAGATATTTACTGCATTAATTCAAAAGAAAAACATAATTCTTTAACTAATAAGATCGTGAAGATAAACGCTTGATATATAACAAGATTAGGAAAAAAAAAAAAAAAAAGAATAAGATGAAAAGTTTCTTTATCTAACAAGAAAGAATCTCATAATACAAAAAAGAATGGAAATATTGGTTAGTCATAAACACCGTAGAAACCAATTTCCAGAGCCAGTAGACTGGGATACATGTTGGGACAATTATATTTCAGAAACTGAAACTGCGATAGAACTTCTTGTTGTGAAATTACGTAGCTCTTTAGCTAGACAAGCAGTTGAATCTGTATACCAGTAGACTGGGATATATGTATCTATAACACCCCGAAATTTGGGTCCAGCGGAAGTATACGAACCTTTGGGTGCTACAATCTTGGTATCACAACATAAGGTAGAAAGAATGGTTTTTATCCTATTTATTTAGAATAAAATTTATTAATTGAAAACTATAAGTTTACATTAATGAAAGTAGTGCGGAAATAGGCCCAAAAGATAATTAAAGCGGTCCCGTTTATTCATCAGAGTCGCCTATGACCATGCCCCTTGCCAAGCGTCTTCCATTAGTGAGCTATCGCCTTAAACTTAAGAACACATGCTTAAAAGATCAGCTTACGCTAGTGAGTTCATAGAGTTTAGTTATAAAAGCAATAGTTGACCTGATAGAGTTTAATTACTATGTGCGACTAAGGCAGATATATATGCTATACATTCCAACCACAACATTTCAAAAATAATCCAATAATATTCTATCAATAGGCGACTCTAGCCAGGCACCACAGCTATAGCAAAGCCTAGAACAATGCTACCCTGTTCTAGGTCGGATACAGATGTCTATTCTTAGCTAGGTATCGCGTTATAGCAAATGATTGCTACCCTAGTCTGAGTCTACATCTTTCACATGTGTAACCTTACCTAGTCAACACATTAGCAATTCAAAAGAGTAGTGACAGATCCAAGAAATAGTTTGCAATCACAAAAACACATAAGATATCAATTCACAAATCAACTATACCAAACAACAATCATTCCAAATAATATTCACATATCCAGTTATAGTTTGTTAAAAGCAGCATGTATTCTCCCCCAAAAATAGTTAGGACAACTTTAGAAAAGAGGGGCTATGAAACTCACTTTAGCCACAACAATGCACTATTCACTACTAGCAGGGTACCCGCGCAATGGCGGGTACCCCGTGACTAAATTTTGTATCGAACAAATATTTTTTATTTATATGTTTTTTCTAACAACAACATTACGAATTAAAACTAAAACAAAAGTCTACTTTAGAAAAGCTTAACATTCAAACCATCTCGCTTTAAAACTATCATATCTCGCTTAAACTTTAAAACTTTAAAACAAAAGAAAAAAGAAAAAAAAATGTCACCATAAACTTTATAATAAAATTTGCACGACAAGCTTTTTAACAAATCTACGCAATAAACTTTATAACAAAAATTACGCCGTAAACTTATAACAAAATATATACAATAAACTTTATATATCAAACTTTAATACACTTTATATTATACTAACAAATATTAACAATAATAATTCTCAACCCTATAACACTCTTAACTTGCAGCCACCACTCCAATCTCACACACACAACATAACCTTTTATTCCATACCATCCTTAATTTCACTCTAGCAAACACAAACGCCATTCTTGTCAAATGCAGTCACAAAAAAATTCTTATTCTTTCTTCATTCTTTTGGTAAAACTTCGAGACACACAATCAAACACAAACACAATCTCCCTTTTCTTTCTTCATGTGAAGAGGAATACCCAAACAAAACAATATCAGATATTTGTTTCTTTCTACTGAAAACCGAGCACAAAAAAGAAGTCTTCTTATTTCGTTTATGTCTTCAAGATCTTGTTGAAAGGTCTCGGGTAGGTACCTTATGTTTGTGTTTTGTTCTTGTTTTCTTTGACCGAAATATAGAAAGGATGATAACAGTTTTGTTATTGTCCTATCTTTGTTACTTTCGAATAGTTAAAAAGAAGGAAAACTTCTTAAAGATCTATGATGGTTGTTGATCATAATCTCATGGAAGATTCGAAACATATACTGAGATCTTGTATATTCTTTTTGTTCTTTGATTTGAGTCTTGTTCTTGTGTGGAGATGGGATTGTTGTAGCTTTTAGTGAGATTGGATGATGGGTTTAAGACAGATTGTTGGTCTATATTTTTTGAAGATGAAAACACCTACTTTAGTGTAATGGTACTCTTTTAATTTTTTTAGAATGAATTATCAGTCAAGGGGACGAAGGGGTTGCTTGTTATGGAGCCGACTGACCTTTGAAGACCGACTACCTTCAGCGGTGATGACTCGGTCGGCGCATAGGCGACCCGTCAGTCGACCGACCATTGTGGGAGATAAAAAGAGTGTAGTACTTTCTTTTATTTTATTTTTTTCTGTTTGGTTTGTGGCTGTATAGGCTTTATATATGAATTATAATTATAATGTATGCATTAAAAAGTAGTTAAGGTCTAAGACGTTTATTTATTTATTTATTTATTTTTTTTTATTTTTTTGTAAATCATAGTGATAAAGATTGATTAAATAGTGATAATGATTAGATTAAATGGCTGTTACAAATCAATTAAATGGGCTGTTAATTTTCGATGTAATGTAACTTCTATTCATGTGTATGTATTGATTTTTTTGACTATTAATTTCCATATTAAGTAAGTGATATTGGCTGAATTTTTAAGCCTTCTAATTATAGAATAGTTCAAAATGCATTATAAGGTACTAGCCGGGTATCCGCGCGTTGCGGTGGCGGGTACCGTATAATTATATTTTCTGGCGATAACTTTTTTCGAAGTACATTTTTTTATGACGACACAGTTTTGAAATAGGTTCTAACATCTTAAATGGGTTGTTACATCTTTAATGAGCGGAATAAATATTGGAGTTGTTACAAAAATGTAATAAATTTTAAGCCTTACTATTAAAAGAATAGTCCCAAATGCTTTATATATTTGTAAAGATTAAGATTGACATGACTGGCATCTAAAGCTAATCTCCACGGCATCCAGAAGAATGTACGACAAGTACGATAGAATAGAAGTGACGCAACCTAATGCGTATACGATTTTCTTAAAATACAACTCAAAAGATAAATAAATCGATAGTAGATAATGTGTTGTGGTTTTCGTGGATCATTCATGTCGTTACTTTCAAAAGTCCATTATCGTTCCCAAAAGTTTATAATTAATATCTCAAAAGTTTAGTTTTAACGTTTAGTGTGGTGGTAAGAAACATAGACGCGACGCACAACTCACGCGAAAGAAGAGGAGACGTCGACATAGTCGAGACATACTAACTAGAACGCACGCCAAAAAAGAAGAGACATTGACAAAGTCGAGAAATACTGACAATACTCAAGCTAGTCAAAGACTAGAAAATGATGACATCTATTTATGACACATAAATAGGTTAACTTTCGATAATATCCCCATAATCCCAAATGTACATGTTTTGTTGGAATACTTGAGGATCTAAATAATGACCATGTTGAGACTCACGTTGAACAAAATGATTCTATGTTTGATCCAGAATTTGAGCTCCGGACCTTAGTTAAAGACCAACAATCCCGAGTGGAACATTACCATGATGTCAATACCAAATTAAAAGAGAAAAATGCACTGTTAACCAGGGATAATGAATGCTTAATTCGACAAATCAACTTTTTCAAAACTCAAGAAAACCGTGAAAAAGGTTTTGAAGCCGCTTTTGCCAAATCACACCAAAATGAAAAATCTTTGGAACGACAGATTCGTGATCTAGCCGCTTCGAAGAATGCGTTGTTGTCTCAAATAGAACAAATGAAACATGAACATAAACAACAAATTAACGCTCTTACTTTGGAAACTCAAAAAGCCAAGGCTGAGTTGTTAACTTGTTAAAAATAGTTCTCTGAGTACAAAAAGCATTCAACGAAACGAATAGATGACTATCTTGAGGAAATTGTCGACTTACAAAACAAAATCAAAGAGTTTAAAACTGTTGTTTATAAACATGGTGAATCAATCACAACGATTCAAAGTTTTCTTTCAAACCAAATCCAAATGGATATGGACCGAATCTTTCTGATTATAAACCTAAGTTTTCACACAGAGCATTCAAACCAAATCCTGAAGTTTACAGTGCAAAACATAGAATTGATGATTCAATTATGACTGTTGTTGAATATAATCGGATGGAGGAATTAGATGCTGATGAAGAGAGTCGGTCAAAAATGGAAAATGTCGTTTATAACAAACCATTTAACTATTCAAAAGCCGTAACTTTTGTCACACAACAAGATACTTCTAACAAATCTTTGGTTATCACACCAGTTTCTGAAGTCAGTCCCCAACCAACTGGTGCATAAATTAATGGTCCTTTACCTTCACTTAGTGAAGTAAAAACTAATGCCGAAAGTTGTCGCGTTATCAAATACTTTGACACTTTCTTATCTGACTTCAAATTTTTGGAACATGAGATTGAATTTCATTCTGAAATAAAAGTTCAACATTTTCAATCGCCAATGGCGCGAGAACATAGAGATATTCTTCAGAAAAGAATTTTACCCCATGTCAAAAATTTAAAAACTTGTGCACTATATTGGGAAAGGGATTTTCACAAGAAACTTGGTCTCATGAAAACAGTTTTCGAGAAAACAGAAACATCGATTTCAAATACTAAACGTAAAAAGAAATTGTTGCGAAAAGATGTTGATCGACTCTTGGAAAATGTTATCTTTGCTGATATCCATAATCTTGTGTTATTACAATCTGTTGCATACGCATCTGATCATATTTCTGCTGATACTGTTGAAATTGTTGTGAATACAGATAATGTGCTTGGTCGAGTCTTTAAAAGTTAAAAATGAACGATTGTCAAATGAACTTTCAAATTCAAAACGTCGTCTTCAATGGTGTCAAAAAGATATTCACATTCAACAACTTGCTTTTCAAACCAAAATCGACCAGTTGCGTTCAAACAATGTTAATACAAAACTTGAGCAACTGGATGATCAAAACGTGTCTGTTAAGTGTCAAATCTCAAAATATGAACAAGAACTTGCAAAAGTTAAAAAGGAACATGGTGTCATATCTGATTTACTCAAACAGACTCGTGATGAAGCATCAAACGAACTTGATCATTATCTTGCACACACTAAAGAAGTCATGAATTTTGTTGGAAATCTTCATTCTGAAAATCAAGATCTGATTCACACTATCATTAAGTTAAGGGAAATGTTAGGAAATTATGAACAAGTTGACCTAGCATCATTAAGAGAATTGCACTGTAACACTTAGCAAACATGAACCGAGAATGCCTACTGACAAAACACAAGTTACTAATGTGCTTCCCTCTACTGAAACAGGAATAGTTGCCTCTTTTCCCAGCGTCCGCACTTCACAACCTAGGAGCAATACAAGGAAGAATAGGAAGTTGCGACCTAAGAAAAGACAAATAAAGAATGCTGAAGTAGAAGAACACTGTAGGACTTTGAATAAGACTCTAGTTGCACACACTTTAGATATTGCATCTAGCAAATGTAATGGAAAAAGTGTTGTAACTAATCTTTGAACCTTTAAGTACTTTTGATATTCATCGATGCTTCTTGTGTTATTTGTCGTAAAAGTATGCGTTCTGATTGTCATGATAAATGTGTTGCTAAGGCTATCTTGTCTCGTTTACGGAATCCTAAGATTCGAAATACCTCTAGGCCCACTCTTTGCTTCTAAGTGCATTGCTTGGTAAACCGCCCTCTTTAGATTCTAAGAAACGCACTATTGTCCCTGTAGCTCCAGTATCACCTCCAAAGAATGTAGTACCACCTAGTCCATTCACTAAGACTAAAGCTAAGACTAGTTGGAGGTGGCAGAAATGGATACATAATACACTAGGATTTAAATGGATGCCTAAAGTCATTGCTGTATGTATTTCTACTATAAGCTGCTTGAACCCTCTAACACTTCCGGGTTCCACATCTACTTCTATTCCATCTTGTCGTGCATTGTATGTCAGGTGAGACAGATCATCCTTTGGATTGTTGATAGCGGATGTTCCCGACACATGACATGCAACCTTAAACTGTTATCAAACTTTATTTCAAAGTTCATTGCATGTCGGTCGGGAATGATCACTTCGCAACTATCATGGGCTACGGAGACTACATTAATGGCAACATCGAAATTAGCAGGGTTTATTATGTGGAAGGCCTCGATCACAATCTTTTTTCGTTGGTCAATTCGTGATGGAGATTTGGAAGCTTCGGGGAGAAAACTTGTTTCATTCGTGATCTACAAGGAAATGATCTTATGTCTGGCAACGCTCATCCAGTCTCTACACTATCTCCGTGCAAGACATGATTGCTTCATCTCCCATATGTCTACTCTCAAAAGCTACATCTACAAAATCTTGGCTATGGCACCGTCGTCTCTCACATCTAAACTTTCAAACCATAACCAACCTTGCTCGACACAAACTTGTTGAAGGTCTCCCAAGATTCCGGTATTCCAAAGATCACCTATGCTCAGCTTGTGAACAAGGGAAAAGCACTCGTGCTCATTTTCCTTCAAAGATGGAACACAGCTCTCAGCATGTGCTTCATCTTCTTCACATGGATTTATGTGGCCCGATGCACGTGCAGACGATTAATGGCAAACGCTACATCTTGGTAATTGTTGATGACTACTTAAGATGGACTTGGGTTTATTTTCTCCGAAGTAAAGACCACGCTCTACAGATGATCATCACCTTTCTCACGAAAATTCAAATTCAGCTCCGGAACACCGTCCGACAAATTTGAACAGACAAAGGAACTGAATTTGTGAATCAAACTCTTCGGGAATATCATGAGAAAGTGGGAATTGAGCATCAAACATCCATTGCCCGCACACCAGAACAAAACGGAGTTGTTGAAAGGCGAAACCGTACGTTAGTGGAAGCTGCCAGAACGATGTTAATCAATGCTAAACTTCCAGATTACTTGTGGGCTGAAGCTGTCTCAACTGCATGCTACACTCAGAATCACTCAATGATTACAAAACGCCACAACAAAACACGATTTGAGCTTCTCCACAACCGTAAACCGAATCTCAAACACTTTCATGTCTTTGGATCTCTTTGCTATCCGAATAATGATCGTGATGATTTTGGAAAGCTCAAAGCCAAAGCTGACATTGGAGTCTTTATTGGATATTGTGAGAATTCTAAAGGTTACCGGATCTGGAATCGTCGTACAAAGCAGGTTATGGAAACGATTCATGCTAATTTTGATGAACTTACTGAAATGGATTCTGAGTATAACAACTTGGAACCCGGTCACAATCGCTTAAACTTCCCCCAAACCCCATCATCAGCTGACTCAAGCCCTCAGCTTACTCGTCAACAAATGGAAAGACTATTTGCTCCTCTGTTCAGTGACGATATTGATGAACGTGCTCCAGGTGTATCCGATATTTCCGTTGCTCAACTTGATAATACTCTTATACCTGATACACCTGCTACAACAACTACGGTGGAAGAAGCACCACCAGTTGACTCTACAACAACAGTTGAACAAACTGCTTCCAACGACGCTGAACCAGCTGATGATGTTCTGAATGATGTACCCCCACCCGTAGATTTTGATCCAAATGCATTCTTTAACCCGTTCGCCAATGAAACTGCTGCACCTGATGTCGCGGAATCATCTACAAGCCATTTGAATCCTCAGAATCTGCACAATGTATACCAACATCAACCCTCTACACATCGATGGACAAAAGACCATCCTCTGGAAAATATTATTGGCAACCCGAATCAACTAGTCGTTACGAGACAACGTCTTCACACAAATGGTGAACATTGCATTTATGCACTCACCGTCTGCCAATCTGAGCCTAAAAACATTAAAGACGCAATGACAAAGGACAACTAGATTGAATCCATGCAGGAAGAACTCAACCAATTCAAACGTCTTGAAGTATGGGAACTGGTTGAAAGACCAACAGGGGTCTACGTCATTGGTCTAAAATGGATTTGGAAGAACAAATTGGATGCTGGAGGGAACGTAATCAGAAATAAGTCACGTCTGGTGGCTAAGGGTTATAGACAGGAAGAGGGTATTGACTTTGAAGAATCTTTTGCTCCGGTTGCTCGTCTTGAGGCTGTTCGGATATTTCTAGCGTTCGCGGCTCACATGAACATCATGGTCTTTCAAATTGATACCAAAACTGCATTTCTCAATGGACAACTGAAAGAAACGGTTTATGTCAGTCAGCCAGAAGGATTCGTTGATCAAGCACTTCCGAACCATGTCTACAAACTGAACAAAGCTCTGTATGGTCTCAAACAAGCTCCTCGGGCGTGGTACGATAAGTTATCATCCTTCCTCATCGCCAACAATTTTACCAAAGGTTCGGTCGACCCAACTCTTTTCATACAATATCACGGGGAACATATTTTAATTGTTCAAATTTACGTGGATGGCATCATTTTTGGGTCAACACATAAAAAGTACTCAATCGCTTTTGCAAAACTAATGAAGAAACATTTTGAAATGTCAATGATGGGTGAACTTACGTTCTTTCTAGGACTGCAAGTTCATCAATCACCCCGTGGTATTTTCTTGAGTCAGTCCAAATATGCCCTTGAAATTCTGAACAAATTCGGAATGAATACTTGTGATACTTATGCCACACCTATGTCACATACCAAGAAGCTGGCCGATTTGCATGGGAAATTGGTTGATCCTACCAAATACCGTAGTATTATTGGGTCTCTCATGTATCTAACAGCCAGCAGGCCTGATATTGTCTTTGCCGTATACCTATGCTCCCATTATCAGTCGAGACCAACTGAAACCCACCTCTCTGAGGCTAAAAGAATCCTCCGATACATCAAGGGAACCATTAATTTGGGGATCTGGTATCCGAAGGATTCTGTTTTGAACTAATAGCTTTTTCAGACGCTGATCACGCAGGCGCTTAGACTCTCGGTAAAAGTACTTGAGAGCACTACAATTTCTTGGTGACAAACTAGTGTCTTGGCAATCGAAGAAGCAGGATTGTACATCGCTGTCCTCAACCGAAGCAGAATATGTAGCCTTGTCGTGTTGTGCTCAAGTCATTTGGATGAGAACACAACTCAAAGACTATGGTTACGTAGTTGACAGAATCACGATGTCTGTGACAATCAGAGTGCTATTGCGATCTCATGCAACTCGGTTCAACATTGAAATCAAAGCACATCGATCTTCGATATCACTTCATCAAGGACCACGTGGAGCAGTGCTGGTTGAATTATACTTTGTGGGTACAGAATACCAATTGGCAGATCTTCTCAAAGCCTTAGCTCCTGCTAGGTTTAATGAGTTGGTCCACCGGATTGGTATGCGGTGCTTGACTCAAGAGGAACTGGATGAACTCTTAAAACATTCTTAAAAACCAGTCAAACACCAAAACCTCTTTTGTAAATATTTTTTCAAAATCAAAATACAAAAATATAAAATCTGATAAAACAACAAAAATATTCTTCTATCTTGTTTTCTTTTAACATGGCAAGTACATTTCTTCCGTCAACACTCTAACCTTTCAAAATTCAGTATTTTTTCCGATCAAGTGTTGAGGGGGAGAAAAATAAATACTTAACTATTTCAAAATAACACTGTACTTGCATGTTACATTATCCCGGTTGTTTCTTTAATAATGGTGGTCACATTCCTGGTCTCTGACACTCCTCGGACTAAAATTTATAAACTTTCATTAGTTCTTAAGTCGAGGGGGAGTGTCGTCAAAGTTATTTCCAAATATTCTTCGTTTGGTAACCAAAATGGAAGTTAAAAGGCATTGAATGAAAATGGAAAAGGTGGAGGGACTGAAAGCGTCAAAAGTTTAAAGTATTTTCTAATAAAACCACTCCACCTAACTTGAACTATTCACATTTATTACAAAAAAACTAATCTCATCCTACGCATAAAATTCGTTCTTCTAATCCGTGCTTTGAATCATCAATTTGTAAGTGATAACATGTTCTTTGTAAACATCTAAGCAATGGTTTTTAACCATTTTTGTTGGATATTGGATTTCACAAACACATCAAACCATTAACACAAGTGGGCTTATAAGTGGAATTCTAGAGAGAGAAAGTTAGAGGTTTAGGGAACTTAGTGAGAGAAAGTGAAAGATATTATTATAAGCTCCAACTCTCTACCTTGGGAGGTAGAGAGTATTTATAGTCTTACATAAATCGCCACACAACGGGCTGTGGATCAGGCATACAGTGGGTAAAGACCCGTCCGTCCTCCACGGTGTTACTTAACTAAATACTACTTAACTAAATATTACTATGACTACGAGCTTTCTAACGATTACATATACTTGAGGTGACCGACTCTTTAATACCGGGAATTTCTAATTCCTAACAATCTCCCCCTAAGGGAGGTCACCTCAAACATATACTAAAATGACATTGAATACAATCAGATATTACATTAACAATTGATCTTGCATTCTTGATGTAGTACTTTGCTCCGAAGCTCGTAGTCATTGATTCCACTCATTGCATGTTTGGTTTATCCAAGTGGAGGTCTTTCTTGATCCACGTGATAATAATGTTGAGCCAGCATTTGAGATCATCAGCTAATAGAAAATCTCTGATACATCCATTGTGGTGTTGGTATTATGTGATGTTGTGACATTCGGATCGACATGCTCACATTCTGATCATGATATCTTCTCATCAGTAGCGGAAGCTTTAGTTGATTCATGATATTGGCAGCAGCGTAGCAGAAGCATGGAGTGAAAATATCCGAGTCATTGATGCACTAATCATGATTTCTTTTGAGATGAATGTGTTAGGTGAGCATGCTGCTAAGGATTGACCGCTTCATTACATCGGTACAAAGCGTCGGGGTGTACCGCATAAGACAGTTAGCAATAAAGCGCCGAAAGTGTCTTTGAACACTTTCTTTGAATTGAGGTACACGGCCCACGGTTCCCCGTTGATCAGTACAAGTCTTGCCTGTGATCGGGTATAATTCGAAGAATTTCCTTGACAGGGTTTGCAGTGCTCTAGCGTTCTCAAACCGGAACGTCTCAAAGAAGACAACACGGAATGAGTGAACCAGCGAATTTTAGTCCACGATTGATGAAAAGAGATTTGAAAAACAATCGTGTATTGCTCAATAGAAATTGTTTTTGCAATATAACGAAGGTTTTAATGAAAATCAATTATCAATCATAAAACACCTTTTGATTTGAAAAATTAGTACACGGTCGACGTGCTTAATGAAAAGAGTTTTTAAAGCACAAAGACCGGTTTTTCAAAGGTATCCGTCAATCCATAACTTGAACCAGGATTGATTCAAAAGAATGAATCGCCCCATTGTTTCTGTTCAGTTGTCACATGATTGATCCATATAATAGATCTCACATGCCACCTACCAGGAGCTTGTTAGATGTTGGCTCCAGAAGGCTTTCCATCTTCATTGTGAGTGTGTAGACACATTACTCAGATGTTCTGGCAATACCACAAGGATAATGCGTAGGACTCAAGATATAATCTCTCTTTCCACATTGTGTGAAACAGAGAGTCTTCATTGAAAAGTGTCCTAATGAGATTTATTGATGATCTCGTGGCTCTAGACTCAATTTGTGCATATTTGGATCCTATATCGGAGACTAGGGAGAGGGTCTCCTCCTTCAATATCAACAATCTCTAAGAGAAAGTCGATAGATAATGTCGGTTCTCCGTGAGAATGAAACAAGTCCTTTTAAGAGGAACTTGAGTGGTTTGTGAAGTTGAAGTGCGGTCGTCACTGGGTCCATGACGTCTTGTCTTCAATACCGATGTTACCATCAGTAGCATATGAATTGAACCGGTTTCTGCCCTAAGGTTGAATATATGGAGGGCTATTTGTTTTCACCCTTTTCTCATTCAATTCTTTTTCATTCTTCAACCCCTTCAGTGCTTACCGAGACTTCATAGCAAGAACCTTGTTGGGTTTATTCCAGTACTAGCTCAGTCTTAGTCCGCACTCTTCCCATATCTCATTTTTCTCCTTTTATCATCATACCTAAGAACTCTACACTAACTAGTGGATAGTCCCTTGGTAGATCCCTCCGGTTCTGGCGGATCATGGGAACACATACCTAACCTTATCGTCCTTATATCACCATACATAATGTAAAGTTGGTCGGTCTTTTTGGTATTGTTCAACTGCCATAGGAACCAATTGAAAAACATTTGAAAATCAATCCAGATACTTATGATATTTTATCAAAGTATTTTGTACCTGAATTGTTTTTGATATTTTTTTTTGAAGAAAAACTCCCCCTCAACATGTGAATCAAGTATTTGAAATAGTTTTCCATACGGAGGCAAGAGAAAGAATTAACTTCTTTGATTACCATTTTCAAAAAAATATCAATATCACTTCCCTAATCGAATCAAGTAGATAAAGCATTTTGGGGAAGGATGAGGTTTTCATGATTTTGCTCCCCCTCAATATGTGCCTCGAGATTTGAAAAGAGTTTTGCACATACTAGAGGGAACCTGTACCTTGAGATAAGTTATCACGTTTCAAATCATAGGTTTAAGATAGATGCTCCCCCTCAACATGTGCATGGAAAATTTGAAATCGTTTGTCACATGTGGGAAGGAGAGCTTGTACATCCTTATAAAACCATTTACCGAATTATCAGTTTAAATCCAATTTAAATCACACATTCTCCCCCGATCACAATTATCAAATCATTTGAGATTTGTGATCTCTTATAGATTTAAATTGATTTTGAAAGCTTTTAAGGAGAATTGTGACTTGATTATGAAAGCGTTTTAACTGCTAAGGATCGGATTTTAAGACTTTAAACTCCATTGATAAAACATGCATGTACATCTTTTGAAAACAATTTAATGCCAAATAACTTTTTAATTTAATTGAAATCATTCTCCCCTCACTCAATGACATAGGTTGTTGATTGAGAGATGGAGATTTTGACAACTAAGTCCCGATGATTATCAAAAATAGAGACCGAGTTATTTTTCAAAGCATTTAGTTTTCAGCAGATAAATGTTTATAGAATCCGAGCATGGAATTTGAAAACATGGTAAAACATGGCTCTGTTCTTTCTTTTAAAACCGGGTTATTGCCTGAAAATGACAATAAACCATTGTTTCTCTTTCTCTCAAACATTTTTTTTTTGATTTTTTGATTTTTTTTTTTTTTTTTTTTTTTATTTTTTTTTGAATTCGAACAACATCTAAAGTCCCGTGTCATTGTTTGAATGACAGCACAAAGACCGTAGATATTATCGAACCGAGAAAACGCATGACAAAATGACAATATTTTTGAATATTTTTCGAATTTTCAGATTTTTATGGATTTTGAAGGTTTTATAATTTTGTATTTTGATTTTCGAATAGATATATACAAGAGATAGATGAAGATAGACCTTTACTCCTCGTCTTCCTCCTGAATACGTTTGAGTGTTTCGGTTGAATACTTTTCAAGCCTAGTGGGAAGTATGAACTCAAAGCGTTCTCTTGGAAGAGCTTTGGTGAAGATGTCGCTGCTGAGATATTGAGATCTCACAAAATAGAGTTCCACCACACATTTTTCCACTTGTTCCCTGATGAAATGATGTCGAATGTCGATATGCTTTGCTCTTGAGTGTTGAACGTTGTTGCAAGAGAGAGCAATAGCACTTTTATTGTCACATTACAGAGGGATTTTGTTGAATTCAAAGCCATAGTCAGATAATTGAGATCTCATCCATAAGACTTGAGCACAACAAGATGACATGGCTATGAATTAAGCCTCTGTAGAGGAACTAGAAGTACTCATTTGCTTCTTTGAAGGCCAGCTCACAAGCTTATCACCCAAAAACTGAGCACCTCGGGCGTGCCGGCGAGTATCTTGACATCTGCATGATCAGCATCTGCATAGGCTGTTAGTGACATACCGGTGTCCTTCGGGTACCAAAGTCCCATATTGATGGTTCCTTGGAGATACCGAAAGACCCGTTTAACCGCTTCAAGGTGCTTTTTAGTAGGCTTAGCCTGGTATCTAGCACACATGCAAACAGCGAACAAGATGTGTGGTCTACTAGCTGTGAGGTACATCAGGGATCCTATCATACTACGATATTTTGTTTGGTCAATCATGATCCTGAGTGGTCCTCATCTAGTTTGGTTCGATCAATCATGGGAGTGTCAAGCGAGGTCACATGAATCAAATCCAAATTTCTTTAAGATCTCAGTTGCATATTTAGATTGATTTATGAAAATGCCTCTGGGACTTTGCGAAATTTGTAATCCCAAGAAAAATGACATTTGTCCCATCATTGACATTTGAAATTTTGAACTCATTTCATTGGAAAAACGATCACATTCCATTGGGTCGGTCGAGGCAAAAATAATATCATCAACATAAATTTGAACATGAGTTAAATGTTTGCCCGACTTCCTGGTGAACAATGTTGGATCAACTGCTCCTTTGCTAAATCCGGTTGATAGAAGAAACTTTGACAACGTATCATACCATGCCCTTGGAGCTTGCTTTAAACCATAAAGGGCCTTCTTCAAACGATAAACGTGAGTAGGATGCTCGTGATTTACAAATCCTTGGGTTGGGCGTAGACGACTTCTTTAAGATCTCCGTTCGGGAATGTCGTCTTTACGTCCATTTGATAGACTACCATGTTCTTACTTGCAGCATTAGCCAAAAGATTCTAATTGCCTCGATTCGAGCCACAGGAGCAAAAGATTCTTCAAAGTCTATACCCTCCTCTTGAAGGTATCCTTTAGCAACTAATCGAGCCTTGTTCTTCAACACATCACCATGCTCATCAAGTTTCACTTTGAAGATCCATTTTAGAGCAATAATCATAGCACAATCTGGAGCGGGTACTAATTCCCATACATCTAGTCGATCGAACTCATGAATTTCATCTTGCATAGCATTGAACCGGCTATTTTCATTCATGGCGGTTTTAACATCTTTTGGTTCGATCTTAGAGAGTCGGAGTTGAAGAAGCACCATAAGGCATCGGTTGCAAGTTGTTTCCGTGTGGATCTTTGGGCGAGAGGATTTCCAATGATGTTGTCTAATGGATGATCGTAAGTCCATTTTCTGAGGTGTTCATGTGGTTGTTGTTGTGGGCGAAGTAGCGAGTCGATATCTCTGATGAATAAGGTTCGATGATGATTCAGGAGCAAAGATATTTTCAAATGGAGCATCTTCGGGAGTTGCAAAGGGATTAACTTCATCATTGATGCCCGAAACAATTCCATGATGTACATTTGATGATTGATGATTTGTTGATGAGACGAGTGATCGGCAGGCGCTTCTTGACTTAATGAAATTGAGGAGAGGGTTTACTTCATTCAGAGGGATAGGAGCAGCCTCTGTTGATGGAATTGACATTTCATCAGCATTCGGTTCATAGTATTCATCAAACATTGGATCAAACAATTTCTTTAAATCATCTTCTGGTACAAGAGATGAACCAATGGGACTGTTTTGAAGTGCGGGTCCAGAACTGGATTGTCCAGGAGCCATACATTATACGCAACAAATCAGCTTAAATGAATCCTGTGAGAATCAACTACAATAGAAACTCTCTCTGACTATCTTTATCAACCCATATGTAGACAACTTGAAGTAACCACTAAAGAAGAAAAAAACCACGATATACCAAACTTGAAACGAAGTCGAATTCCCACATATGTATCTTAATCTTGCACTAATTTTGGAAGAACGGTGTCGAGAATTTATGCACCAAGCAAATCTCTTAAGTACTCAATACTTAATTAAAGTATGAGACATTAACACCTCTTGCGATTTTCCACAACGTAATATACGTGACAGGTATAACAAAGTAACTCCTAATAGTGATAGTTAACGGTCTTCAACCATCCACCTTATTTGCTGGTAACTAGATAACCCAAGACTTCAACTCTAATTCTTAAGCTCGAGCAAGTTATCAAATAAGAACACGCCTTTGTGAACGTCAACTCCAACCTCAAATAAGTGATAAAGAGTAACGAGTAATCAACTTGTGTCAAATGCCCAACATGTGAATAAACATACAACCGGATGTACATTCACCCCTTGAATGAACGAGAACAAATGATGCCTCAACATCAATGTATTCTTCCTAAAAGTATTCATGTAGAGACTGATATGGAGGATACACCAATAACTCCGAGCGGATGAGGTAGACATTTTCCTTGAAGTTCATGTGGTTGATTTATAGCATGCGATGAGGAATAATAATCCATGAAGATTTGGCAAAGGAATACCAAAGAGTGGATCATTATTCATGAACAATAATCCGTGAAGATTTGGCAAAGGAATACCAAAGAGCGGATTATTATTCATGAGTGCAACTGCAATATTATGATAATCATTATCAAGCCTGAGGAATAGCGGAGATAGGGCTTTTTGAGTAGTCTGAGTTGTACTTCTTTGATGATCATCAAACATATCTTGAACTCATGAATCACATATTCTTTGATGATCATCAAATATTAGCTAGCGGTTGTAAATACTCATCAAACATATCTTGAACCAATGAATCCCAAACAATAAATCCCATTTATCCTTAGTGAGTGAAACATTAGGCGTTGGAGGAGAGTCATCAAACTTTAAGTCGTATAACCATTATTCAAACATCCATCATCCTTTAGTATATTCACTCTTCTCCCCCTCAAAAATTGCATCCGAAGTTGCCATTTTGATTTAGCAAGTGAATAAGAATATACATTAATGAATGTAGATCCACTTGATGATTGAATGAGCATGGGAGAAACATGAAGCTTGTTGATGAAGAATGTCGATGAGAATGGTCATAAACATGAGAAGATTTCTCTTCTTAGAAGATAAAGCGCCTGAAGCGTACACTTTTCTTTTCTTTGAGGAGCGGGGCCTGAAGTGTTATCTGCAGACGCCATAATGTTGAAGTACGAGGCTTGAACCGATGTGAGCAGAGCGTCATTGTTTAGAGCCCATTTATATGTTTAGAGCCGCCCGAATCCAAATACCAAGGGATGACTTATGCGACCTGCTTTGGACAACAGGCGAAGACAGAGAATTGGAAACATTGGATCCCCACATGCTCATGGGGTCCTTTTGGTTATCACAAACAATCTTTGAATCGTGAAACCCTAGGTGCAATGTCATTGTCACTAGGAGCTGAACTAGTAGAAGCATCAGACTTAGTCGAGGGACATTTTGTGCTTAATGGGATTATTCTGCCAGTTGGCTTCCAAACCTTAACAGGCACTACTCTAGGCATAGTGGGTCTAGTTAAGGGGCAAGGTTTGCCATTCGTGAATATTCGACTTGTTGGCTTCCACTGAAATCCTACATTGGTAAAACCTTCCTGTAGGTTTCGGGGATTGCTTAATCTGTTTTGCTCTCCAAACTTTCTTAACTGGGTTATGAATCTTAGACCTCAGAAATAACACATCACATTTATCATGATTACTAGAAATTAAACATTTTTTGCATGTTTTGCAAACAGCATAAGGCCTCGAATTAATTTTAGTAAGCTTAGAGCTAATACTAGAACTAACACGATTCTTTTGTTCAAATCAAACTTCTTGTCCCTATGGTGTTCTTTCACTTCCTTATCATGATCACTTTTAGTTTGCGTAATCCTATCCTTCTTTGCATAGCTTCTAGGTTTTGACCGCTAACTTTAGTGTCAATCTTAACATCTGTAAAGTTAGCGATGGGAACATTACATGGCTTCACTACTTTCTGCATTCTGGTCTAGAAGTCTTGGGATTTGAAATTCTAGGAGGCACATCACATGTTGCTTGCTTGAATTTAGATATGGAACAAGGCATATCAAGGGTCACATGCTTGGCTTTAGGCATAGAACGGATTTCCTGTTTGGCACTAGGCATAGAACAAGGCTTCACGGCTTTGCCTTTTTCACCTAAGGGTTTTGGACATGTTGCAATTACACATTCAGCGAGCTCTTGAGATCGTTTGGCACAGGCAAGCAAACCTAATTTCACTATCAAGAGGTTTGTTAATGAAATCCTCTTCGACAATCTCACGGAGACATTCTAGACTATCCTTAAGGTGAGCACAGTAGTCATGAAAAGCATGTTCATTATTCCTAAGATGAGGAGGAATATATTTAACCATCACAGTGTATTTGCAATCTAAGGGTGACTTTGAGACAACATTCTTATTGAAAACAAGTAGCAGTTTCCCATTTCCACGACTTCAGATTCTCAATTTCCTTTTGTAAAGACGTTACTTTTTCGTTGTTTTGGTCACGGGTGACTTTTGTTGAATCATATAACTCTTTAAAATGTCTTTTAACTTTTTCATTTTCTTCTAGAAAACTCTCGTTTTCCTTTTGTAAGGCATTAACTAAGTTTTGAAGATGAAAAGTTTGAGAATTCTGAGAATCTAAAGGAGGAGGCATTTGGGAGCTGTCATATTGTTCTTTTGACCCTTTAATTGAGAGATTTGGGCTTTCAACTTTCTGATTGTGTTCCAATGAGCTTGAATCTGTTCATCACGTTTGTTAATTTGAAAACTGCATCAAACTCTGGAGCATTTGAGGATGTCTTGATATTTGAAGTTTTGACATTTTCTTTAAGATGTTGATATTTTAGTTGTAAATTAAAATGCTCAGACTCTAGTTTAGACAAATGTTTAACCAAATTGTCGTGATCATCCAGTTCAATTTTCTCAGATAGTTTGGAATTAGTTTTTTCAAGCTCAATGACACGATCATGGGAGACTTTCGAGCAAAGATAATTCATGAAATTGAGAAGCATTAATGGAACAATTTGTAGCAGTGTAAAACACATCTTGAGCAATACATTAGAAATAAGATTCTCATTCAAGGTATGCAAGTTCTTCCTCTCAATCTCATTATATTTTAATTCTCGCTCATAGTCACTAACCTCAACTATCATTGCATCAAATTCCTTTTCCATTTCTTTAATATCTGATTTTATCCCCTTTTAAGACTCTCAAAATGATCTTTTAGTTGTTTAAAGAAAGGCATGACCTCAGTTAAATAACATTCTTTCATTTGCTCTAAACCCCTTTCCCCTTGGTTATCCCGTGGGTGTGATCCTTTTCTTACAAGTTTTCTCAAAATCGGCAAATAGTTGAAGAATAACATATTGGCTGATTAAGGTCTTGCTCTTAGTGGCAATAGTTCTAGGAACTAAATGCATTGGTGTATTTGGAGGATACACGGTCGCTTTAGGGAATTTCCTACAAGGGGGATTCTTTTCAACAAGATTTTCACTTTTGCAAGTCCATATCCTTTTTCCGAACACTTGTTGAGGGGTCAATAGAGTCCGAGGCTTAAACATGTTTAAGGATATCCAATTTTCCTTAGTGTAATCATGGGGTTTCATCGTTATCTTGTTCTTTTACACTCAGGATCTTCTAGCTTCTTATTCATTTTCTCCCTAGTGACTTCATTTGATTTCTTATCTTCCTCGATTACTTTCAGCGCAACTAGGTTTCTGTCTAGGCTTAAGGATCTCATTACCATCATACAGTACCTTATGAGCATTTCTAGCCTTTTAATTACCTCTGGATTAGGTTCCTCAACAAGGGAATGCTATGCTTATCGCTTAAGACTCTATGCTTAGTGATCATGTGGCAGATCTGAATGGTATTCCTTTGTACGTACAACTTATTTTCAAGCTTGTTTTCAAAGTTTTTAGATTGGAAAAATCATTCAAAAGTTTTGATTTCTTAGCCTTGAATTCTTGCTTAAGCATTTTAACATTTTCTTGAAGTTCGTGTTTTTGCTTAGCCGTTTTAGAAAGCTTTTCTTGTAAGGAGTTTAACTCTTGTTTTAATACTTCTTCTCTAAACCTACTTTTTCTAATAGTTGTACGTATTTGGACATCCATTTTCTGCTCACGGGTGGTCAACTCAAACTTAGCACGCTGTTCATAAATAGCAACCTGATCCTTATATATGTTAAGCTCGGTGGTAAGGGAATCATCAGGCACAAATGCAGCGTACTCATGCAGTTCATAATCATCATTTTGAGTAGAAGATGCACAACTAGGTACAGTAGAAACATCCATGCAACTTACGAGCATGACATGCACGGTGTGACGGGTGCATCTCTATCTTGGGTACATCGAAGCTTCCATGGGCGTTCCTTTGCATTAACTTGCACAGGTTGTGTCCGGTGCACCTCTCTCTCTTGTGAATTTGAGCACGAAGATTCCATTTTTCCATTATCCGACTATTCATTTTTTGTTGTCATGACATGCATTCGGCAACACCCGATTCTTCAACATATACATTACCCACTTATCACAACAATCTTTCAAGCTGCACGACACTCATTCGCGTCTTCATTCTTTTGTGCGGATTCTTCAATGTACTTTTTCACATTATCCATGAGTTGGATAAATGTCTCAATAATTCTGAATTTCCATTCGGTATGTTTTTTGAAGGAAATTCGGTCAAGTGTTGATCGTAATCTGCTGAATATTCCCAGTGATGAATGGTTGAAATTGTTTGTAGATTACTTGAAGAGCACTTTGGAACCATCCTTTTGAACCTCTTTATTGGTAAGTTGCAGCTTTAAGTGTTCTAAGTTCAACGGCAAGCTTCTTGTCAATGTAGGTAAGTCTGGCGGGAAAAGAGCACTACATGTTCGATCCCACTATGGATACAGATTGTATGAGGTGCAGATGAAGTAGTTGATATGGCTCAATCTTTGCATTCCATTTGCGTGGCATTCTCATTGTACTTCGGAACATGAAGATCTCACATCCTCATTGTTCAATTCAAACATCTTTAACCGTTCAGGGTAGCATACTTTATCATTGTTGTCCACAGCATCATACAATTTAAGCACTTCTGAAATCACTGGGTCAGTAGAGTAAGACATGATGTGGTAGAATGCCTGGGATTTTACAAGTCTATGATTTAAACCGAGAAATAGAATCTTTCGGCGGATTTTACTAAATCAAGACCAAACCGTTAAGCAATGACCAATGGAATGTGTTAAGATGACCGATGGATCGACACAATGATAGACAATTGTGTGTTAGGACTTATGATTGTTTGTGGGATAAGCAAAGATGTTGTTTGGTTGAGATTTGGATTGGTTTATGCCGCGATTTTCCAGAAATTTAGGTCTAAAACATAAAACCTCAATAACTTCATTCGAGGCGGATTTAGCCCTCGAAGGTTTACCAAATAGTTCATTCGAGTGACATTCTCCTCGTTCTCGGTCGTTTTGATGGGTAGAAGCTGAAAGCAGATTCTGGATCAAAAGTTATAGCCGTTTGAAGTTTTGTCGGAAAAAGTCAACAAGTCGCTAAGAATTCTTGAACCAAGTCGCTAAGGCCAAGTCGCTAGGACCAAATTAAGCTAAGTAACAACTCGCTAAGCTCCAATTCGTTAGCAAAATTTACTGACAAATTAAGCTAAGAACTAAATTAAGCTAATTTTCCAAATTAAGCTAAATAGCAACTCGCTAGGTACCAACTTCGCTAACACCAAATCGCTAACAATTTTGGCACAATTCGCTACTCAAGTTAAGCTAAAACTTCAAGTTAAGCTAAAAGCAACTCACTGAGACCAAGTCGCTACCACCAAGTCAGCTACCGTAGTGGAGAGTCCACTACTTGTCTTTGTTAATCGCTAGGTCTAAGTCGCTAGCTCCAAAGCTGTAACTTCTACAAAATTGTGAAGCAAGTCGCTACGAAGAAAAACAATCCGTGGCTGTGCTAGCAAGAAAATCTCAAAACAACCACTTTTCAATCCAAAAACAACCCAACCACAATGATTCAAGCTTACCAAATCAAAACCTAAACCCTTGTGATGATTCTAAACACAAAAGTACTATCAAAATCCAAACTTTAACACTAGAAATCAACCAAATGATGCACAAACCACTAAACTTTTTCTAACTCAAAAACCACCTAAAAACCACTAGAAATCCAAAGATGTGTAAGATATGATCTAACCATGGCTCTTGATACCAATTGTTGGATATTGGATTTCACAAACACATCAAACCATTAACACAAGTGGGCTTATAAGTGGAATTCTAGAGAGAGAAAGTTAGAGGTTTAGGGAACTTAGTGAGAGAAAGTGAAAGATATTATTATGAGCTCCAACTCTCTACCTTGGGAGGTAGAGAGTATTTATAGTCTTACATAAATCGCCACACAACGGACTGTGGATCAGGCATCTGATGGGTAAAGACCGTCCGTCCTCCACGGTGTTACTTAACTAAATACTACTTAACTAAATATTACTATGACTACGAGCTTTCTAACGATTACATATACTTGAGGTGACCGACTCTTTAATACCGGGAATTTCTAATTCCTAACAATTTTAAAATCCAACGGCTAGTTTTTTATCTAGAAGAGATTTTGTGTTCTACGCATAAGCGTATGAACAAAAAATCAATGGTGTATGTTTGTGGTTTAAATAATAGTGTCAAAACGTTTCTATAACATCAATGATATCATTTTTATCCTCAAAATGCACCCAAAAACACGAATTGATTGATTTTGAAAACTAGGGTTTATGCGTGGGTTTGGGTGTTTTCAAATGAGAAAGTTTTTGGTGTTAAGATTGTTGTATAGGTTGTTTTCAAGTTGAATTGATCATATCTCGGCCTAGAAAATACACCAGAAAACTAATGATTCACAAACTGAAAAACTAGGGTTTATGTTCATAAGAATTGGGTATTCTTGATTGGCCTTGAATTTGATGTTAAAACTTGGATAGGACAACTTACTATACTTCTTAGACCTCCGAGAAAAACTTTGGTGCAATTCCTATGGCTAGATATCATACGCAGCGTAATACTTGAGGGTTTAGGTCTACGCATGTAAGTTATCTTACAGCGTAGGTAGCAAATGAATATTCATGATATGATCTGATAATAATTGAATGTGGATGTTAATATTGTTGCTATGATGATTTTTATTTGGTTTGCAACACGTTAAAAAATCGAATCAAGGTTGTTAGACATCGCATAAGGATCACCTTACGGCGTAGCATGTTATGCGTAGAAATCTTCTGGCGTAGCGTTCTGGCAGTAAGGTTCTACATAAGGGACTACGCGTATCCGGAAGGATATCTCGTAAACAATCGCATAAGGTTGACTCTTACGAGTAAGCCTTACGCGTAAGGTTTTATATGCGCTTACGCGTAAGCTCTACGAATAAGGTCCCCTTTTCTACGTAATATTTCTACGGCGTAAGACAAGGTCCTACACATAAGCTTGGCGCTTTATTATAACTCCTGTTTCGCATAGTACGCCATTTCTAAGCCTAAGCGGTAACCTTAATCATGAATTGTGCAGCGTGCAAACTTGTAAATAAATAAATCATAGCGTCCACGAAACCAACAATGTCACTAATAAGCTTAAAGCGTTTAATATTTGTGAAAAATAAGTGATAACATGAACTTTAAAACTTAAAGTTAACCAACTCCTCAGAAACTTATCACGGCGTCATTGGACTATTGGACAAACAAGTGACTTTGGACTCGTAACAATCATCAACATTGCACATTCAATAATTAGACAATAAAACCATCTGTTGACTAACATAATGTCTTTCGATATGTTGGTTCTTTTGGCTAAATATATTTTGAATCACACGACATGGACGCTTAAATGAATGTGGATGCACCAAATGTTCTCACCATTAGCGATATCTTCCTAATGGCTATCCGATGAAGATTGGAAGAACAACCTTCATGTTGACTTTGAAACTCTACTCACTCGAGTCTTCTTGCTTGATTGTTGTGGATATTCTGAAGAATCATCCTTATCAGAACATGCTCTCAAATTCGCTATAGTGCACGAGATCTATATTCATCGATTACGGACTTCAATGCAAATGATCAAAGGACAAAAGCTGTGGCGGTGACTCTCATGACAAACAAGTCACCATCATGTCACACCCCAATTTACATTTTCTGCGGAATGGAATTCACAGGGGCATTACCTGTCATAGCACCACATCCGCAGTTATATTGAGCGACCTAAAGTGCGTTTAAAAACACATCGTTGGATATATCATAAAAACATAATCAGAGTACAACATCGGTCCCAAAAGGTTTAACAAGTTTGCCAAAATACAAATATGTTACAAATTCCAACGATGTTTTGAAATAAACCATAATGTACATAATGTAAGTCGGCCTTGCGACTCAAAATATAGGTCCCTAACCATGTCATGATGAGCGTGCCTCGGTTACGAAAATACATTGCTAAAAACGTCAACAATAATGTTGGTGAGAAATCATAGGTTTATGTAAACATTTTATACGACTACACAAGTATTGACCATGCATGACAATCAAGTCACGTAAAAATAATGTTACAATTGCCTTAAGCCCATGACCCTGAAACTAGACTGATCAATTATGTATGCCCCTCCACGAGTGTTTGCCGACAACTCGTAATGAAATCAAATGAAATGCATCCGTTTACTTGGTTGGGATTCACCAACCCGGATGGAGGCGTCACCCTCGATAGATCTATCCACTCATCCTCGCTTCAATGATTAACGGTTCATGGTTCAGGAAATGGGGACTTTCAAATGGCATATGCGGTAACTTAAGCAATGTAATGAATTTAACATACTTGGTATCGTACAAAAATGTAGTGCAATGTATTCTCCCCCGTGGGTTTGAAATAATCGAAAGCATGTAAAAGCGGGGCTATGAAAACTCACTTGGATAAACTGGAATAACGGCAAAAGTGAGTACACTGAGGTTTAAAGTGATGCGTCAACGGGACCTATTATCAATGATATGATATGTCATGAGTTGCAATGTAATGTTATGCATGCACTTGATATGTTATTTATACCATTTCCGAGTTTTGAAAATATTACTCGTCGTCGAAAAATACATTTGGCGTCTCGACCAATCAAAAATGACTTTACATGTTTTTAAGTAAAAATGTCATCCTACTATGGTTTTAAAATGATTTTTGGTGAAATTACCACTTTTATTAAGCAAAACAATGTCGTCGGAAAAATCATGAAATTGCCAAAAATGGCTCGAGGAAAAACAATGCGTAAAACAGTACCGTTGATCGTTAGAGAGCGAAATCGACGGTTTTGGAAAGTTTGTATCCATATCTAAAAGTTTCAGTTCAGGATTTTTTAGTCCAAAGGTCTCGATCATAAAGATATTTAAGGGTTAAAGTTGGTGATTTTTGCTAATTGTGTGCAGAAAATGAATTCACGGCAAGTTTAAGAAAAAGTGCATATCTTTGTCGTTTCAAATCCGTTTTCTACGTATAATATGTCCTTAGCCCATTATTGAAGTAAACTAATATATTTTTGAGAAGTCGAAATAATTTGTGAAGCTTAAGGCTCGTTTTTGACCCGAACAAACTAAAAACATGTTTGCTGAAATTTTCAGAAATAATATTTTCGTCGTCAAACTTCAAAAATCCATAACTTCTTCGTTATAAGTCCGTTTTTATCCGTTCAAGCGGCCACGGATTCGTTTTTAAGTATATTTTCCAAAAATCAAGGCCAAACTTTCGTACCACCAACTGATTTTTCCAGAAATTCGTTTTAAGGACAGATCACAAAATATAGTTTACGAAAATAGTTTTTCACGGACAAAACCTATTCTAATCCCTTCAAATCAACTCCGAAACTAATCTAATCCTACCATACACCTTCTTAGGGTGTCATGGGTTCCTAATCACCATCAAGACCAAAGAATAACTTGGGAATAATTATAGGATGACCTTAGGTATATATATAACTTAAAAATCAAGAAATAAATGGTATAAACTACATAACATGCATAAAAGCTCCAAAAATGATAAGAAACTCATGAAAATGAAGAGGAAACATAAAAATGACAAGAATATGCTTACAAATGATATGAAGAGGTGTAGGTAACAAAGGTTTTACTTAGATATCCTTGGTTTTTATTTCAAAACCATGAAAAAGGATATGATCTAGGTTGTTAAAACACTCGATGTTGCAAAATTTCTTGATCCCTTGGTGTCTTGTATGTGGCCGGTTATGGACTCAAGAAGGAAGGAGAGAAATAACTTTGGTTTAACACTTTGAGAAATATGAGATGTATGTGAAGTGATTTGAGGTTATAAGACTTTATGTAACTTGTGAATTATTAGCTAGACAAATAAGTAAGAAAACCATACTAACATTTATGAGACACCCTCCCCGGCGGTTTTGGGGAGGGTTGTCTTCTATATTATTTTTTTTTTTTTTTTTTTCTTTTTAAAACTTTGCTTAGATATTTGTGAGATTTTTGAATAAATGTGTAAGTTATTGTAAAGTTAAGATAAAGTAAATGAAAGTTTTTATTAGATCAAAATACAATGTAATGAGTTGATAAAAGTTGTAAAAATACTTTCCTCATGAAATCGGGTGATAAAATAATTATCGTAAGATTTTAAGAAAAACAATATTTCAATTTAATTTTTAGCGATTAAGGTACCAAATAAATTTGAAACACTAGGAAGACTAAAAATATAGTTTTTACAAACTAAATGAGAGTTTAAAAATACCTCGGGATCATTTTTGAAATAGCAGTTAAATGTTAAAAATAAAAAACTCAGCGATAAAGATTTTTAAACATAAAATTACGTTGAAGGGTGAAATGAAATGTCGTGAATGAATGAATGATATGTACATGATGTCCATGAAATGTAGACTACTCATAGTCCATATAAAATATACGGTGATGTCATGATCATGAATTACGCGCTAAACCTCAAGGTTACTGAATTTGAAACAAGTAAACCAAGTTCTTATAAATGTTGTTGAAATAATAGAGACATGAATAAATTATTAGAAATGACACGAAAATCTGGATTGTCACATTACGCCCATCCAAAAAGGAATTCATCCTGACTGAATTCAAGCGTTGTTAGGTGAAACGATTATGCGTTGAAAGATGTGGATACTTGCGTGCATCACGGTCTTCGGATTCCGTAAACTCGGGACCTCGACGAGAATTCCAACGAACCTTAGTA
>OU343220.1:59623563-59675879 GCA_910596185.1 Chrysanthemum makinoi
ATACGGTTTCATATCAGAACTTTAAATACTATACAAAAGCGGAAGCCTTTACAAAATAATCAAAAGAAAACATAATAACTTAATAATCAAAATAAATCTACGATCCCTATTTCAAATCTTGCTGTTGCCTCTACTCTCAACCCAGTCGGCTATCCCATAAGCTCATCTTGAATGCTAAATACCTGCCAGAAAAGAGTGCGGTGAGCTTACAAAGCCCGGTGAGCAGATATAACGAAACAAAAGCTAAAATAGAATAATATACAATTAACGAAATCACAACGGAATGAGAAATAACGAATCTTTGAGGATTCTGCGGAAGCGCAAATATACAGAAATCCAGAAAACACATAACATTTAACGATCACCTCAGAACACGTTTATGACACAAACGTAAACACATCAGAATAACCAAACACTTAACATATCAATAATAATAGATTTCGTGTCAACCAAACGAAGAGTCTAATGACTAACGGGAACAGTTACCAAAAAATAAACATGGCATTCATACAAATCAATTAATCTACATTTAACACACTTAATTCAATATTGTAGCAGCGGAAATAGCAGTCACATCATGGCAGTCACACATACAGATAGAAAATACAGTAGACAAACTATAACTAGAAAGACAAAGACATAACATAGCCATTAGAAATTATCGAGCAGGATATCATCCGAATACATAATACATTCACTAACATATCATATCGAATATACAAAATATAACACTCGAAAATACCGAATCATACAGAATACTTAACACGAAGTAAGAGATAAAGATTTAGTTAACTACCACGAGCCCAGAACATATCATATTAGAAGTATCTTTCTTCTTCAAAAGGTAACCTCAGAAAATAATTGGAGTAGCTAGCTCCCGGAATTTTGTGAAGACGCGTATTACTACGACATCATTCACGAAAACATATCGGATAACAGATCAGATCTAGGATGCATCCATACGCCCCTTCCTACATATACAAAATATGCTTCACCTTCCAGAAAGCGTGGCGAACATCACTCTACTGCCCTAGAGTCATATCGAGAGGTGCATCACGATACGGACATGGAACCCCAATGACTAGTGAAATATTTGGCTCGGGTGTCAAACTAACTCAGGTCAAACAGATTTTCATACATGACACAGATCATAATTCATCATAAAGGTCACAGACATATATATCAGAGGTTTCATATTACAAAGTCCAAATCAAATATTTCATGGTTCACTAAACAGAAGTTTCAGATAAACAACGGATCAAACAAATCAGAAGGGTTCGTAACAAATGTTCAGAAGTCAAAGGTTCATATCTTAGTCATACATCATACATTCATAAGCGGAAGTTCATAAACAAATGTTCATAATCAGAAGTTCATACTCTTAAATTCAAATCAGATCATGATAGATTCAACATACAAAGGTTCAAACAAACAGAGATTCACATAAACAGAAGGGAATCATAGCAATGGCATAGGAAATCCTAATAAGCATAAGAGAAATGACGAAGAAAGGAAATCATAAGAAACCTTTACTGAAAAGGTCAGAATATCTGTACCTTAAAGCAAATGAGAGGAAAGCAAACGAATGTAGGAACACGAAGATACAACGTCGCGTCTCCTTCAACGAATCTACACGGATTATGATTTATTTAATACTTATTAGCATCATTAAAGTTATAACGGATTAATCGCATTCACCTTCTTATTGTTGTAAGTATATTTTCATTTTTAGTGACGGACGGAATTACAACATTTAGAGTCTTAATCATTAATTAGCCAAACTTTTGTGTTACAAATGATAAATGGTAAACTTAGGGGTTTAATATGATAAATATCTTATTTGAGGGCTTATATGATCATCTTTCAAGGTATATGGTTTATAAATGTCAAGAACGGATTTTAGGACTCTCTTTCAAAACAGTTTACACAAGCTTTATACCTTACATGATTGACCAACTCACATGTAACATTGTTCGAACACAACCTTAATGAGACCATGCATGCAATACTTTAATTCATGATATTTGACTCCTTGCATAAAATCATAACTCACGCATGTTTACGACACACTTAGTACTAGCTCATTTACTCTTAATCAATAGTTACTAACGACTCCAAAACTTACCATTCTCACATGAAATAACGAATTTACACATTTAGCTTTTAACCCTAACCGACTTCCTATTTATGTTCTAGGGTTTTTCTCATACTTTTAATATCATTTAATACGCTTTGATTGACAGGTTACAGATTAAATGACCAAACTCCTTGACCTAGAATTTGTGAAAAACCAAGCGGAAGTTGAACAAAACTCATGCATGTTTACACTAATAACTCACACTTGTCGACCCATAATTACTCAGAATTACATATTACACCTTTAACATCTTTTATTATACGATCTAACCTTATATTATCAGATTTTACAATTTTAGCCCAAAGGTTTTAGAATTTACAAAACATACCCTTTTTAATTTAATAACGATTCGAATGGCCCTCTAAATATCCAAAATTACACGTTTAACCCTCATACTTATTCTTATACGTTCAGTACCTTTATTTTACCGTTTACAGAAATAACCTTTAAGTTTCATAATTTACAAAACCAACCCAAAACTTTTATTTAAAACCGATTGATGCATAATTCAAGAACAACCCTAAACCTAGGTTTAACCCATCATTAATTCATCATTACTACAACATTAATTAATCTTTACCATAACAAACAAACCCTAGTTTTATCCAAGCCCTAATCGTCCCTTTTTAAATTCTTCCTTTTTCATACGCGATCGAACAAAACAAATCCATAACAATTCACACAAGCTTCGAATTCACTAATATGTATTTTATTCAGGTCGTATAACATATAAGAGTCTCCAGAAAAATTCAGATCATGGTCCCAATAATTATTATATGCTCGTTCTCTATTTTATACGCTTTTAGGGTTTTAATTCAAAACAATTCCATACGACTTGTTAAATATGCATGAATAATTTTTACAGGTTCTATATGATTTTTAGGACTGAAAATAATATTGGAAACATACCCTTGATGAGATTGGGACGTTAGAACAAAAGAACACACAAACTCCACTCGATAAAACTCTAACCGACCCAGAAAATGACCACGATCAAACCAGCACCTTAGAACCTCGAACCAGATTTTTAACACCTTATTTACCTTCAAACTCGTCCAAGAAAAATAGCTCTAAGCCTTGAAAAACGAATGTCGAATTTTCTAGGGTTTTCTTAGGTCGGCAAAGGTATAATCGGTTTTTAGGGATTAGACTAAACCGTATAATGTGTTTATATATGGCTTTTATAATTTTTATATGGGCTATATAATGTATTGGACTCATAAAAATTACCATACATTTTTCTTAAATTACTTTGGGCCTTGTTCTTAATTTATACACTCTATTAATTAGTTTAAATACTTTTCGGGCCTAAATAATTATATGGCCAATTTTTATACTTTTAAAAATACTAAAATTTATCTTATAAAGTTCTTAAAATTTATTATGATCATATCTGATAATTTTCTGAATTTACATAGCTTATTTGGTACTCTTTAAATTAATTATTCATACTTTTTGATCATAGGGGTATTTTGGTCTTTTTGTGAATTTTAGAAACTCGGGTTTTACAGGGTTGTCCACAAAATAGGTTCCTACGAGATCTCCTTATTGTTGTTTTCTTCCACCGCAATGGTTAGGCTTGCATCTTTGTCAGGGTAATCTCTTTTGATTGTGACGACTCCTTTTGTTGAAAATTTAATTAATAACCTGATGGTTGAAGCATCCATGCTAAGATTTTGAAGTGTTGGCCTTTGATGCGCGTCAAGCATGTTCGGGGTCAAAGGAACTTCCTTTTGTTCGAGCAAGTTTTTCAACCACCTAGGCAGTGAAGCTAATCGTTGTAGTGTAGTATTAGGTAAGCCTCGGGGATTGATATCGTTCTCTAGGGGAATAGGAATGCTAACAAGAAATTTATTACGAGAAGGTGGGGTTGAGGATGATTCTTTATTATCTTTTTATAGGTTTTTTATAAAGCTAAGGTAAATTATCTCGGGGCAATTGGTTTGGGGGTGGTACATCTATCGATTACTTCTACTTATCTAATTATCTATTACTACGGGTAGCTATGTCTATTTGATGTGTGCTCGCATGATGATTAAAAATGTGTTTACCTAGATACTATTACTCCCTGGTTATCTTTTATTGGTCGGTTGAATTGTCACACCTTATCTTAACGCGTTGTATTCCTAAGGTCGTAAGGAATGCATAGTCCCTAGTTCTTTGAGGTTATCCTTCGGGTTTAGCATACGAAATCCACAAGCCCTTAAGCTAATTCATTCATAAGCCTCACTTTCACAAAGAATATTTAAGCATTAAACACAACGAATGATGCCTAGTTGCACTCCTAAGCCAATTACAATTAAGATAAGAAACAACCTAATGATAATCAATAACTAGGTTTCATAGATCTAAGCAAACACATAAGAAATTTAGCTAGACATGTTAAACAAGAAAGTATACACACAATCAATTGAAGACATAATGATACTTTGGATTAAAATACTTATCTCGATATGTAAAATAGGGTTTGAGACCATAAGATACTGTCCAAATCGGACTACAAACATTTTAGGTTTTTTTTTCCAAAAGTCTACCCCCTAAATCCAGAAAAATCGAATTCTATATATAGATTTACAGTTGCGACGGCGTCACCTTTTAGATGGGACGCCGTCAGCTCGCCATCATTAGGGTTTCGTCTTGGCCAAGTCATCAATGGGACGACGTCACCTTAGAGTTGTGACGCCGTCAGTATTCAGTTGGGACGTCGTCTTGGTTCTGGATTTGAGCCGTTTGAGATGAAAAGTCTGAGTGATGCCCTTCTTCTTCAAAGCCTGACGCCGTCAGGTTATATGAACAAAAATTCCACTGAGCCGTCTGGTGCATGTTTTGATCAAGTCTCTATATAGGGACGGCGTCGCCCTTTGATTGGGACACCATCGATTCAGTTTGAGCGCTTGAGTGGCTTCGATTTTGACTTTGCCATTTTCTTCATGTATTCACTCCTTTTCGTCCAAATGTGCATCATTCCATCATTTTGCTTCCAAGAGACCTAAAAAGTGAAAAGGAATGAAATTAAGCAGTAACATATATAAAAGTGGTCGATTAAGGGCTTAAATGACCCCCTAAAAGCGTACGTTTTAAATCCTTATCAAATATCCCTACACTTGGTATTTGCTTGTCCTCAAGCACATGTGCTTTTGGCCAATAAATTTATAAGTTAGGGGGCATGAAGCATGGGTTTAGAATAATTCATAACAAGTAAAAGCACTGCAATAGTTATAACAAGCACGGAAATTATATACTAGCACCTTACAAGGGGTGTTTGGATTCTCTCATCTCTCGGGTTTATATGAAATATAATAAATGGAAATGGAAGATAAACACTCATTACCTGGCATAGTACATAGATTACCATAAGCTTAAGACTAGATAAAACCTCCACCGCTTTAGCGTAAGCACCTAGGAACGACTATCTAAAAGGTCTTTACAAGGGTTGTAACGCTAAGCTTACGGTAGGGAACAAAGGGTTTTGTTAGATAGGCGATATTTAGTGGTGGCAAGTCAAAAATCTTATGTTACAAGCATGAAAAGCGTGGCGTTGCTAAGCCAAGACTCGATTCACTAACTCTATATAACTTGAAACAAACAAACATAAATTTAAAGACATAAACATAAAGTTAGATGTAGGATGGTAGCCCGTTTTTTTTTTTTTGCATACATTTTACTCTACCATCCTCTACGATAACATCAAAATATAAGGGATTTATAGGAGCATCCCTACAGTTGAGTTTTTATTTCTCTAACACTAATTGACCCGAATTTAAAAGATCAAAACACTTGGAGTATTTAATTACGTAGACAAAAGGAATTTGAATTTAACATTCTTTTCCGTTACTCCATAAAATATTACTTTTACCCATGAGTCCCAATCATCACAAAACTGTATACAAAAGATATGACTCGACTTAGCAACCATGCAAGCAACTAGATATTTGAACTAAGGGTGTAGTAATGATATGCACTAAAGGTGAGTGCATACAAGGTAGACTAAGGCGATTTGGGTGTACATTTGGGGGTGGATTGTAAACAATGTTCTTCATTGATATTTCGGAAAACCGAAACATCACGAGAACCGCGAAAAGGATAGGCTCTAAGGGGTTAACTAGGGGTATCGTGTACTAAAGATGAGTACATCGCAAGGGTGTGGGGTAATTACTCAACCAATGTGGAAGAAGTAATTATAATACAGGTTTCAAACAAGGGTTATCTTAATGTCTCTTATCACTTAGTTATTCCTAACTAAACAAGTGTAGTCTCACTAGTGATCTCGGAATGCATCACAAAACAAGTTCTAGAATCTATTATACTACCGGTACACTCTCTAAGCATTAAAGGTGAATGCTTTATTCCTAAAGATCTAGGGGCGAACCTGACATTTTTGGGGTGGAATTTGAGTGGTAAACGGTTTTTTTGTGCTAGTCATATAACTCCTATCCATGAGACGCTTTATTAAGACTAAAGTTTTAGCTCGTACATGTCATAAAAAATTTAAATTTGGTGCTAAAATTGCCCTAACAAATATTTCTCATAGTTTATTACACAAATTACCAAGGACGAGACAAATAATCAAGGATAAGAATAATTTCTAAGTTTCCGTTTTATTCTCCCTCCCTACACTTAAACTGAACATTGTCTCCAATGTTCCCTGAAAGTATCAAAGTTCTGATAAAGGAAGGTAAGTAAGAAAAAGAAACTAGTACTCCCCTGATTAGCTCGGTAGGATCCGTGTGAAGTTACGGTTAAATTTTTTTCCAAAAAGAATGTATAACTATTAAGCTCCATCCAATGTTGAGTTTCATCTTCTTGCCAAATATAACCTGCACACTTAAGAAAACAAACGAAACCTTCGCGTAAAATTGGCGGTAAACTATATATGACACAACTACACTAAGATATAATGCTTGTGGAATGGATGTTTGCGTTTTTCTAGAAAATTAAGACCTGAGTATTTTCAAAAATTTATAAGTAGCACAGAAAATGAAAAATTGTATAAGCTGTTTACTTGCTTGACTGACGTCGTCAGCTTTAATCCTGACCGTCAGGTTGTCTGACAAAAACGGTCTGCTGCGTTTTTCTGGAAAAATTCTAGAAAAATTACATCTTTAAAACCAGGAAAAATTCCTGGAAAACATCCATTATGACTCGATACAAGCATTTGACTCTAACAAACACACATATATATCAATTTCACTAATTGCAATTCTCATGTTTACGTTCTTCAAAAACGTATGTAATCTTCCCTACACTTATCTTTTTGTAAAATACCTTTATATGTAATTAAGACGAGGTTAAAGACAAAATAAAGCATTTTCACAAAATCAAACATGAGAATAAACAACAATGAAAAAGATATATGACACACAAACAAGCAAACAATTAAGCATGGGTTGCCACCCACGAAGCGCTTTTCTTTATTTATGAGTCTTGTAGCTAGACTCGAAGTCGTGCTCCTACGTGACTTCCTTACCGTCTTTTTCTTCCTCATGACGATCTCTATTGGGGTTTTCCATGGTATAGTTATGCCCTATCGTGCATCTTTCTAAAAAGTCTTCTTCCCCCCAATTTGTTCTAAATTTCGGTCCTAATTTCAAGCAATACTTATAGAACCCAAAAATCTTATTCATCACATAATCTACTCCTTCCTCCTTATCCTTCTCATTCCTATAGTAGACCGATAGCTTAAGTTCCTTTTCATCATTGGATAGTGATGAGAATTTCTCGATCTTAAATGGAATTTGGTAAGCTATGTTATCGGTCTCATCCTTGAATCTAACTATTCCTAACGACGGATCATAAGTCATCCCGGTGTTTTCTATGAATGGCTTTCCTAGAACTACATGGGACAAGCTTGGATCTATGGCCGTACTAATATCCTCCACAATCACGAAATCCGTAAGGTACGTGAAACTACCTACATAGACGGGCAATCCCTTAACTCTACCAAGGAAATTACAACTAACTCTAGGATCATCGGGGTCTTGCCTATTTGGGATAGGTTTCTTCATCATCCAATTATAATATGTGCTAGTCATGATGTTTATTGGGGATTTGCGATCAATGTAGGCCTTTGCCACAAAAAGATGTCCTATTGATAACATCAAATAGTCCTGAATATTAAGTGTCAATTTCCATTGTTTTCCACTTTGAGGTAAATTAAGAGCATTGGAGCTAAAGAGACGCGGAAATAGAAACATAACTAAATATTTATCACAGTATGCCTATTTTGAAGAAGTTACAGAGTAACTCCTCTCTCACATTACGCCGTAACTATTGCGCGACCCAGAATACCAACTTATCAAGAGGTTACGGCGTAACTCCTCCCAAAGGTTACGACGTAACTCCATTAGGTCAAAAGAGGTTCCACGCCGCTGATACTTACGCGTAACTCTTGCATCACTTACGGCGTAACCGAGTTTATTGAAGACTACCGCGTAACCACTAATAAGGTTACGTCGTAACTTGCAGATCTATTGCATTTACGAAAAAATAGAAGGTTACGGCGTAACTCCTATATTGGTTACGCCGTAACCCAGGCCTGGCCTATAAATACCCCACGAATTCTAGCATTTCTAATCATCCCATTCCACATACAACACTCTGAGAACGTGGGAAAAAGCTCAAGGCAGGTCTAGGGGAGCATACGGAGCTATTTCCAAGGGAGAAGTCACTCCATTACGATAAGCTTTAGCGTTTTATATTTTCTTTTACTTTCAATTCATGTATTTCGTACATTTGAATATTGAATTGATTTGCATGATTAATATGAGTGGCTAAGCACCCTTTGGTGCTAGCCTAGTTATGATTCCTTAATTGTTTTGTTTACGTTTACCTTTACTTCCGTACAATTATTTCTAAGTGTATGCATGCATAGTTCATTGGTAGTCACCCTTGGTTCGGTAGTTTTGAATGGCGGTAGAGGCCAATTGCCTAGGAGATATGACCAACTAACCCTAGGTGAGCGGACTGAGACGGGAAGGGTAAGATATGACCAACTGACGACCCTTTCTACTTGTGCGATTTGACCAAATGATCACCTATCGTTTGGGTGAACTTAAGAATTGGGGGGTGTAGTGTCTAAGTTCCTAATGGCCCAGCACTCACTATTTTGAATCTAGCATGTAGCGGTACTTAATGACTTGGCTTAGGGGACCAGGAATAATAGGACTTATGACGGTGAGCCTGATTTCTCATGTGGTGGCATATTTGTCGATAGGTTAGGGTGAATTGACCAAATCTTTGTCCTCTCGAATTTGACCCCACCTGAAGTAATTGGAAGTAGGTAGACGTAGACATAACTAGATAGGAAGATTGACTAGGTTAGCACCACTATTCCTCTATTGATTTCCCTTTTATCCATTTATCTGCTTTTATTTCATTCTGCATTAGTAGTTTAATTAATTAAATCTCTATCGAAACTATTATTATTCTGTGACACTAGACTTAGTAATAATCCAACACACATAGCTCTTGGGGCGACCTCGGCTTTACCATTTACTACACTACACGCGACCAGGTACACTGCCCGTTAGTGCATTAGGGTAGACCATAGGTATAGCGAGACACTATAAATATTAAGACCGGTCAGTAAAACTGCATCAAGTTTTTGGCGCTTGCTGGAGTTATATTAGGATTAATATTAAGTCTTTCATTTCGTTTTTAAACTTTTCTCACGATCATATTTCAAGTTTTCGGGTACCATGGAAGTTGTTAACATTGATGACGTCACTCTTGAGGAATACTTGGCGTTGACAAGAGCAGAACAAGGGTCTCGTAAGACCGGCAATCGGAGCGGATGTTCGTTTCGAAATTAAAGACCAATTTATGAGGGAGCTTCGCGCTAACCCTTTTTAGGAAACAGGGACGAAGACGCATATGAGCACGTTGAAAATGTCCTATACATCGCTAGCCTTTTCAACATTCCAAGCGTGTCTCATGATGTTGTTATGCTAAGGGTATTCCCAATGACTCTTACTAGATAGAAGATGGATCGAAAGATTGCCGCCGGGCAGTTAATACTTGGTCGCTACTAAAGAAACACTTTATTCAAAGATATTGACAGCCATCGAAGATTTCTAACCAGCTTTTGGAAATCCATAATTTCAAACAAGAAGACTACTGAAACTCGTATCAAGCTTGGGACAGATACAACGATCTTCTTTATAAATGTCCTACCAATGATCGAATAACCAGTGAGAAGGTCACATTTTCTACAAAGGAATTAACAGTACTACAAGACAAATCTTTGGACTATCAAGGACCTATCCCGAACATGACTCCTACCCTTGCCCTTGAGGCCATTCAGAGACTTGCCGATCACTCTCAAAAATGGCATGATGGGGGAGCAAAGCTTTAAGACAAGGTCAATAAACATTGCTTCCATTTCTAGCAAATTGGAAAACCTTGGAAGAGATATGAGGAAACTCCGGGAAAATGTTCGTGCTATTCAATTGGTTGCAACAATGATGACTGGGATCGACGGAAATTTTCCTATGGATGATATAAAACCCCGAATCGAGAAGGTTAAGTATGGGGAAGGGAAATCGTTCTATAAAGACCCCTTCAAAGCAAGAGCTTCTTCACTCAAAGAATCAATAAAAAATTATCTTGAAGAAGATAACAAGCGGCAAGCCGACAGGAATGCACTGTTCAAAAGATTCCATGACTCTAGAAGTGCTCTCCTGGGACAACATATGAATGTGGAGGACGACAAGAAATTGAAAATGATGTTATCCCAGACAATTCATTGGATGATAGTTCCTGTAATGCCATATACTCCAGCAATGGAAAACCCCTCTACACCCATTTCCGATACGATAAAGAGGAGCCCTCCGAATCGCAAATACTAGATGAAGCCTTATGTAACAAGACAAGTTTTCCTAAGGTCAAGGCACAAACTAATGACGAAGCAGGGACTGGAAACAAAGTAAAATTAAACGCCAGATGCTCTGCAGTCATCCTAAATCAAATCCCTCTCAAGGAAAAGGACCCAGGAAGTTTCATTCTCCTTTGCTTTATTAATAATTTACATGGTATAAATGCTTTAGCTGATTTAGGGGCTAGTATTAGTATTATGCCTTTCTCTATGTGTAAAATGTTGAATCTAGGACCCATCAAACCCCTTTAAATGACCATTGAAATGGCTGATAGATCGGTTAGCATACCTAGAGGAATTGTTGAGAATGTGCTTATCAAAATTAATAATTTTACTCTCCCTGTTGACTTTGTCATTTTAGACATGGAAGAAGACCTCGACATTCCTTTAATTTTAGGAAGACCCCTTCTAGCTATTGCTCGTGCTAAGATTAATGTTTTCGAAAAAAATCATCACTTTAAAAATAAACGATAGAAAGCTTACTCTAAATATGGATGACGTAGGTAAATGTCACCCAGTCGAATCTGTTTGTGTTATCAAGAAAGGAAAAAGCAAAACTACTCCTCCTTCCATCACAATTAAGCCTTTGCACTTCTAATCATCGTAACATGCAGGGACAAAAACCCAAAGAATTCAGAATGAAAGGATACAACGTGACGACGCATCAAATAATCTGAAGAACAGGTCCAACAAAGCGTGGCACGAATTTCGAAAGTAGATTACAAGAACGTCCCAGTTAAAATATCATTGGTGCCGGGCTATCCCTATTGACCACGATAAAGGATTTGATCTATGGGCTTCATGCAACCCTTACTCAGACATCCGTGACGGGGACAAGACAAGGAAAAAGCAAAAAACAACAAATACTTATGGTCTTCAACCAATGATAAGGAGATAACATTCGAAGTTTGGATACGGAGTAATTATGGAGAAGTTAGCAACGATGATAAAAGAAAATATGGGTGATCCTTGTCTTAGCAAAACAATAATCACGAGACAACAACCAGCGGCGGAGAGTCATTGGTGAAAGCATTGGTGCGAAATGATTAAAACTACTGACGATGATTCTTGGGCCTCATGCGATCCTTACAAAAACTTCTGTAATGGAGGAAGTAATTCAAAAAGAGTTAGAACTAATGAATTTCTTTGGACTTCTACAACCGACCATAAACGTACCGAAGTACAATGGTCGGGCAAATTAAGATTTAACAATTGGGTGAAAATCAAGTATGGAAAAGTGGATTCATCCACTAAAAACAAAATTTGGAAGGACTGCATAAAAGAAGATAATCATGAGACTCTTCACGGTACTGGTGACTCTACGGTTGATAATGAGTCCGATACAAGAAAAGATTGCGTTTCAGGATTGTAAACAACTCTATTGAACCTAAAGACTACTGCATTAAAGGAACCGCGGCAATGAACCACGGCACAAGGTGTGTATGACTGACATTGATGATGAGGAATATGAGCAAAGCAGATGCAAACTACTTGGGATCCAATATACAAAACCTCCACCTATTGTCACCGAAGGTTCGTTATTCACTAGGTATTCCTTAGGACCGGATGAAAAGTTTTGCAAGGTTTTGAAAAAGGGAATCAAGGAATTCGACCGTACAGCACCCAACGTCACCTGGATCCGGAATAACTTGATAAAGGATATTGAAGAAGTCGGGAAGCCCAAAGGCCCCATAGAAGCCCCGCGGCTCTGAGTCTAACTTAAAGACTCGTAAATAAAGAAAAGTGCTCTTTCGGAGACAACCCAATTATCCATTTCTTTTGTTTTTATTTCTTTTCTTGGGTGTTGTATTTTCTAACCATTTTTGCGGAAGCGAGGAACTAATTGCGCTACAGTTCTTGATCTGAACAGATTCTGGCGTAACTCATCTTGGTGATTACGCCGTAACCAACATTTTAGCGAGAATTCTTGGCCAGTACCAATTACGCTGCGTAATACCATCTCATAGGAGTTACGATGTAACTTTCCTCTGCTTTAATTCTTTCATTTTAAAGCACAGTAACCTTGTATTAGTTTTTAAATGAACTTTGTGGGTGTGTTCCCTGTAAACCCTCACGAGACTTCACTTTCGTCCTTGGGACACCAAGTGGTTTAAAAGGCTTGTTGCATTAGCTAAATGCAACCATGATTCCTACGAAAGTGAGTTAGGTTTGTTTTTCATTTTTCATTTTTTTCTTTTTAGAATTATGCTTGTCGGTATTGTGATTTCTGGACTTGAAGTTTGTTCGTGACGCTTAAACGAAGGCACGGTTCTTTTCGTGGGCCTTCTACTTTTTGGAGCAAATTTCAGGGAAGTTCTCGCTCTAATTCTACCTTTCTCTTCACCTTTATTTTAATGCCTAGTACAAAGGGACTTTGTACAATTTAAGTGGGGGACGGGAGTAGAATTATCTCTTGAACTTTATTTTGCCCTCATTTTCTAGTTTATTTTGAAAAATTATGCCATTTTTAAAATTTTGGACATGTTTTTCCTAACCTAACTAGATTAGACCTTAGCCGAGCACATACAGCCCTTGACATTACATGGTGAGATTAGCCTTATCCGTTTCCATTATTTTACCCCAAATCCACCAAATTATGAGTGTGCCGGTAGCTTGTAAACTTTAGAACTTGGCCTTTGCATCATTTCGAGACCATAGACGAGGTATGTTAAGTTAGCTTGATGTATTTAGACTTTTCAGTTTTAGAAGGCAATATTATAGGATTATCACCCAACCAGCCTACCATTGTGAGTCTATTGATTAGTCACCTCGACTTTTCGACCCCCATGTGAAACCCTTTTGTTGCAATCACCTTTAGTGCACGATACCCCTAGATACACCCTTCTGAGCCATGCCTTTCATTTTGTCAACCCAATATATTGTTTCGTTACACCTATATAGGGCGGCGTTGAGCGGTCATAAACCGACCCGAACCGACAAAACCGAGGACCGAAAACCATGAAAAACGTGAACCGAAACCGAACCGAATGTTGTCGGTTCGGTTCGGTTTCGTTCGGTTTGGTTTTGTCGGTCTAGGTGTTTTTGGCATGTTTTTGTCGGTTTTGGGCGAACCGGACCGGACCGAACCGAACCGAAACCGAAAGCATGTAGGACCTGAAACCGAAACCGAACCGACGGGCTGTCGGTTCGGTTCGGTTTTGAACCTTCGGTGCTCAGCCCTACACCTATACACCTTAGCATACCATGTAGTCTTTATTTGTGATTGGGAAGTCATCATTTTCCTAAGTTCAAGGTTCGAGTGGAAAGGTTTGGAAATCACGCTTTCATCGACAACATTTATGAAGATCATTGAAGACCCCCCGAATTCCCATTGTTCATCTCAAGTGGGGGGATGTTATTATGTTATGTTGAAAAAAAAATGATTCGAAAAAAAAAAGTTGATTGAGTTATGATATTGTAAAGTGCGATGTTATAAGCACTATTGTATGAGCTTTATTGATTAGTATTGAGGAGGCCACCTCGGTCACATTTGAAGATTGGAGTTGGTAGTTATGCCAATAGAAGAAGAAAAGGTAGTGTGCCCCATCACGACATCCTCTAATGACACATCTACCTTGCATTTCATGATCCGGTTTCTAGACTTCTAAGCTTGAACTTTGGACGGACGGTAAGTGGTGATGACTCGGATATAGATTTAGACTACCCGCTTGTTTTTCATTTTACACCAATTATATATCCCATGTCTTATCCTACCCTTTAGTCATGAAGCATGTCTAGGTGATGTAGTGAGCAATCTTTGGTGTCTTGGCCATGGATTTGGTCATGTATCATTGATTTTGTCCACTTCGCCGTGACATGTTAGTAATGACGAGTCACCCCTTAACCTTTGTCGTGTCTACCCATATTGCCTTCGAGAATTGTTTAGCCCTTAACTCTAGTGGTGGAGATTTGTGTAACCACCAAGCTTATGATAGAATACATGCTATGACTGTGCGATTGAGTGATCACGCCGAAATTGACACTTAGAATAGTTGAGAGATTTGAGTGCTTGTTCCCCTTTCGTGAGGTGTTCGGGTTTGTTTTATTCTAGCATAAGGGATTTGTAAACTCATATTTTCCAGGTTTTGAGAGATATATTTTTAGGAATCTATCTAATTAGGTCTACTTGAGGGCAAGTAGAGTTTAAGTGGGGGATATTTGATAACATCAAATAGTCCTGAATATTAAGTGTCAATTTCCCCTGATAATGCTCGTTATTTATATCATTTATATGGATTTACGCTTGTTTTCCATTGTTTTCCACTTTCAGGTAAATTACGAGCATTGGAGCTAAAGAGACACGGAAATGGAAACATAATTAAAGATTTATCACAGTATGCCTATTTTGAAAAAGTTACGGCGTAACTCCTCTCTCACATTATGCCGTAACTATTGCGTGACCCAGAATACCAACTTATCAAGAGGTTACGGCATAACTCCTCTCAAAGGTTACCACGTAACTCCATTAGGTCAAAAGAGGTTCCACGCCGCTCATACTTACGCCGTAACTACTGCATCACTTACGACGTAACCGAGTTTATTTAAGACTACGACGTAACCACTAATAAGGTTACGCCGTAACTTGCAGATCTAGTGCAATTACGAAGAAATAGAAGGTTACGGCGTAACTCCTATATTGGTTACGCCGTAACCCAGACCTGGCCTATAAATACCCCACAATTCCGGCATTTCTAATCATCCCATTCCACACACAACACTCGAGAGCGTGGGAAAAAGCTCAAAGTAGGTCTAGGGGAGCATACGGAGCTGTTTCCAAGGGAGAAGTCACTCCATTACGATAAGCTTTAGCGTTTATATTTCTTTTACTTTCAATTCATGTATTTCGTACCTTTGAATATTCAATTGATTTGCATGATTAATATGGCTGCTAGGCACCCTTTGGTGCTAGCCTAGTTATGATTCCTTATATCTTTTGTTTGCGTTTACCTTTACTTCTGTACAATTATTTCTAAGTGTATGCATGCATAGTTCATTGGTAGTCACCCTTGGTTGGGTAGTTTTGAATGGCGGTAGAGGCCAATTGCCTAGGAGATATGACCAACTGACCCTAGGTGAGAGGACTAAGACGGGAAGGGTAAGATATGACCAACTGACGACCCTTTCTACTTGTGCGATTTGACCAACTGATCACCTATCGTTTGGATGAACTTAAGAATTGGGGGTGTAGTGTCTAAGTTCCTAACGGGCGGGCACTCACTATTTAGAATCTAGCATGTAGCGATACTTAATGACTTGGCTTAGGGGACCAGGAACAACAGGACTTATGACGTGGCGATTTCTCTGTGGTGGCATCTTTGCTGATAGGTTAGGGCGAATTGACCAAATGTTGTCCTCTCAAATTTGACCCCACACAAGTAATTGGAAGTAGGTAGACGTAGACATAACTAGCTAGGAAAATTTACTAGGTTAGCACCACTATTCCTCTATTGATTTCCCTTTTATCCATTTATCTGCTTTTATTTCATTCTGCATTAGTAGTTTAATTAATTAAATCCCTATCGAAACTATTATTATTCTGTGACACCAGACTTAGTAATAATCCAACACACATAGCTCTTGGGACGACCTCGGCTTTACCATTTACTACACTACAAGCGACCGGGTACACTGCCCGTTAGTGCATTATGGTAGACCATAGGTATAGCGAGACACTATAAATATTAAGACTTGGTCAGTAAAACCTGCATCACCTATGCAACAAGGTATGTTGAGATTTCTAGGATTTCCAAAGATGATTCGTGGGCTTCTCCTAACATACATGTGACGAAGGTCGCGTATTAGGTGTGGGTGGCATGAAAGTTCCTCTTCGGAAACTTATTGAAGTATTCATCACCTACTTCGTTGGTCGATTCTTCCTTAGGAGTTTCACTAACCTCAAGCATAGTCTCATGGTTTGCTTCGTCACTATTCTTATTTGGTTTTACTAAGGTGATGGCATTGACGAATTGAACATGCTTGGATGAAGAAGGATCTCTAGTTTCGAAGTACTTGCTTGGGTCCTTAATTTTCACACCGGAAGCTTTGGGAGAATGAGTCGAGATGACATTTACCTTTTTGGTGGTCTTCCTATCACTATTGGTCATGGCTTTCAAAAGGTTATCTATCTTCCTATCCATCTCGGCTTGTTGTTGGTTAAAGCGGTCTGAAAGCTTGGCTATTTGAGCTTCTTGGGATGTAACTAGGTGTTGCATCATCCCTTCTATGTTTTGTTGACTAGGGCCGTGAGAGTGGGACCATGGGGAATCGTTAGAGGTGAATTCTTTGGTTTGTCCCCAATTATAGTCGGGTTTTCCCCTCCATGCTTCTCGGGCATCATTGAAAGTCCTAGGTCCGGGTGTTGTGGGGAATCTCCCTCCCATTCCATTGGTACGCGAGGATGTGTAGTCCACGGAAGCTTGTTCAGGGAGTTTTGTGCAAGTACGAGTGTCATAGGGACCACTACATATCTCACACAAGGAAAAGACCTTTTTTACTTAGCGTGAAGACTTAGGATTTTCGTAGGAGCTCATTAGGAATTTGACTTGATCATCAAGTTTGAGCATCCTACGATTGGAAGTTTGTGAGTCAATGGGAGGCAAGGAGATTGCCTTGACGGTTTTAGGCAACTCACGGGGGTCATTCCAACTTTCGTTGTCATATAGGGCAAGGTCCTCTATTGTACCCCACGATTCTTCCGCGGTGAGTTCACTAAGTTTCCATCGGCCGCTTGGTCGATGGTTTGCCTAGTTGAGAAGTTGACATGATTGTAAAAGATTTGGACTTGAAGCCATAGATCGATGCCGTGATGAGAGACTTTATGGATTAAGTCCTTAAATAGAGTCCACGCCTCATAGAGAGTTTCGCCTTGACGTTGTTGGAACATCAAGATGTCATTCCTAAGTTTGGTAGTTCTCCCGTGGGAAAAATTAGGCGAGGCGGTGGTGAGATCATCCTGACTTGAGATGGATCCGGCGGGAAGTCGCTCAAGCCAATTACTAGCTTGGTCCCGTAGAGAGAATTGGAAGAGACACAAATGCGTGGTCTCCCGTGTGGTATCATCGAGGTCGATGGAATCAACGATTTTACGAAAGTCCTTGAGATGCGATTAGGATCTTGAAACGAAGTCCATGGAATGCACATCCGTTTTGCACCAACCGGATGGTGTCGGATCGCAGGGCGGTAGTTTGAGCTTGATCGGGGAGCTCAATGGTGTTCCTATAACATTGGTGGCTCGGTCTAGAGTATTCACCAAGAGTACGACCTCTTGGTGGGTCAATTGGTGGTGGGTCGATGGGAAGTGGTGGTTGGTTTGGTGGTGGGTTACACCTTCCATGATGAAAAGTGATGGGGTTACGAACAAAGACACGAAGAAGGGGGATAGACTACAAGGAAGCTAATGAAAATGAGAAAAAATCTTACTTGATAGGAATCAAGCAAGGGATCCTAAACGAGATAAAAATATAACTAGCTATTCTATTCCCCAGCAATGGCCAAAAACTTGATGCGTCTGAAGCACGTTCGGGGTCAAAGGAACTTCCTTTTCTTCGAGAAAAATTTTCAACCACCTAGGCAGTGAACACGATAACATCAAATTAGCACGATATTTTATATATCAAATTCCCCTATTTGTGGCCTCATTTGTATTAATATGGTACTTAATTCGTTCATATTCATTCATATTCGTTCATATTTGCATTTCAGGATAAATGAGGCATTGGAGCCGAAAAGATGTGAGAAAAGGCCAAATATATGTTCTAAAGATTGATTTACGAGGGCCTATGAATTCAGTGTGAAGATTACGCCGTAACTCGTTAATAATGTTACGGCGTAAATATGATGCTTTGAAGGATACGGCGTAACCATTTCTTATGGTTACGTCGTAATTATTTTTATGAAGGTTACGGCGTAACATGGCTATTTAGTTACGCCCATAGAGATAATTACGGAGCAGATAAGAATATATGGTTGAAGAATTACGGCGTAATTCGGCAATTTAATTACGTCGTAATTAATTACTTGGGCGCAAAGTTTTGAAGTCCAGGGGATAAAGGCGGTCAAAATAATATTAAGTCATTTATCACAAGGACCGAATGTAAAAATAACAAGTACGATCAGGGACTAAATGTGACAATTCATATGAAGTTTATTTACTTCAAGTACTTGTTATAAAAATATGAAGTACGATAAGGGGCTAAAGTCGTTCTCTAGGCCATTTAAGTTTCATTAATTTTGGAGGATAAGAAAAAGTACGAAGTTGGTGAATTCACTATTAGTTACGGCGTAACTTTAGTTACTACGTAACTAATAAATTTGATTACGACATAATTATTCGAGATCCAGATTTCTTTGCGCTGTCATTAGTTACGGCGTAATTAGCCTTTATGGTTACGCCTTAACCATGTCGGGGGCTATAAATACATCCCTAAATCTGCATTTTTAGGCATCTCTCTTCACCCCTCTCCTAGGGGTCGATTAGGGCACCACTCCAGGGGCAATTTCCAGCAGTTCCAAGCCATCTTTGAAGGAAGAATTCGCTCGCAATCATCATCATTATTAGCTCTACATCAAGTAATTTGTATCAAACATTATGTTCAATTCAATTCATGATTTATTTATTTTTGTTGGTATGATTTACTATATTTTTGGCTAAGCACCTCTTGGTGCTAGCCTATTTATGATTCCTTAATTTTTTTGTTTGCATTTACTTTACTTCTGCATAATTATTTCTAAGTGTATGCATGCATAGTTTATTGGTAGCTACCCTTGTTTTGGTAGTTTTGAATGGCGGTAGAGGCTAGTTGCTTAAGAGATATGACCAACTGACCCTAAGTGAGTAGACTAAGACCGGGAGGGTAAGATATGACCAACAGACGACCCTTTCTACTTGTGCGATTTGACCAACTGATCACCTATCGTTTGGATGAACTTAAGAATTAGGGGGTGAGTGTTTAAGTTGCTACCGCCTGGGCACTCACTATTATAAATCTAGCATGTAGCGGTGCTTAATGACTTGGTTTAGGGGACGAGGAACAACAGGACTTATGAGGGGACACCTGACTTCTCCTGTGGTGGCATCTTTGCTGATAGGTTAGGGCGAATTGACCAAATGTTGTCCTCTCGACTTTGACCCCACTTGAAGTAATTGGAAGTAATTAGACGTAGATATTACTAGCTAGGAGGAATAACTAGGTTAGCACCACTCTCCTTCATTGATCTCATCTCTTGCCTTTATTCGCTTTCCTTTATTTCCTTGTTTTATTAGTTAGTTTTATTATTTCTATCTTAAAAGCAATTAAAATCGTGACATAGACTTAAGTTATTTTCCAATCCACGTAGCTCTTGGGACGACCTCGGTTTTACCAAATACTACACTACACACGACCGGTACCTTGCCCGTTAGTGCATTAGGGTAGACCATAGGTATAATGAGACTTTATAAATATTAAAACACTGGTCGGTAAAACCTACATCAAGTTTTTGGCCGCTAGGGAGCTATTTAGGATTTTAATTAAAAATTTTCTTTTATTTTCTTTTATTTTTAGTTTTCTTTTTCTCTTCTTTTCTGTTTTTGTTTGTTTTTGATATTTCAGGATATGGAAGATTCGGATTTTGACATGCTCACCATGGAAGAATATATTGCTTTGACTCAAAGTAACCAAATATCAGGCATCTTATATCCTGAGTTTAATGATGACATCGACTTTGAGATCAGCTGCCAATTCATGAGGGAACTTAGACAAAAGCTATTCGCGGGAACTAATGATGAAGATGCCCACCTGCATGTACGAAGAGTATTGGAGATCTCAGATCTTTTCACACTCGAGAGTCACTCAAGATGCATTAATGCTTAGAGTGTTCCCAATTACACTCACTGGTGTAGCCAGAAGATGGATGAAGATGCTTCCTGCTGGGTCGATCAATACATGGGATCTTTTAATGAAAGCATTCATTCAGAGATATTGTCCTCCTTCAAAGATTGCCAAGAAGATGGAAGAAATAAGGAGTTTCAGACAGAAAGATGGATGAAACGCTAGATGAAGCTTGGGAAAGATATAATAACCTTCTTTACAGATGCCCAACGCATGATATCAGCAACCATCAGATGGTCCTTATTTTCTAAAAAGGCTTAAACATACCGTCCCACCAAATGCTCGACTCTCAAGGACCTATCCCTACAATGCCACCTACACAAGCCCTTAGATCAATTGAACAGATGGCTGACCATTCACGAAATTGGTATGATGGAGCAACCACCTGGGTGACAAGTAGCAAAGGCATGGATGAAATTGGTGACATCACGAAGCAAATTGATGAGATTGGATGTGATATGAAGATGGTTAAGGAAAATATTCATGCTATACAAGAGCATTCTCTCCATGAAGAATGCAAAGCATATGAGCAGGTCAGGTATGTTGAATCATTGGAGGAAGCCGTCAAGAAATTCTCAGATAATTTAAAAAGGATGCACGACTCGAATGATGAATGGATTAGGAAATTCAAGGAGGGCGTGGACTTAAATTTAAAGAAGCTTGACGATAAGAGGAAAAGCTTGGAGGCTAAGCTTGAAGAATTAAACCAAAAGGTCCTGGAAAGTAAAAAGAATGCGGTTAGAGCTATCAAAGCAACGGTGGGAAAGATGAAAGAAGTCAAAAAAGAGCCGGTTCCTCGTGATTTACCTTATATCAGACCTTATGTACCACCTATCCCCTTTCCTGGACGTTTGAAGGTTGTGAGAAAAGAAGAAACAAGCGACGATCAATTGATGAAAATGGAAGCAAAGAACTTACAGGGTGATGAAGAAACGCCACAAGCTAATGAGGAATCAACCACAACACAAAATGGTATTACTTCTAGATCTTCTTTTATTCCTAACAATCTTGCTTGTTTTTCTATTCAGGATCTTTGAAATTATGGATGAAATCGTGCAACCCATCACATCACCCGATAATGGTTATGTAACTCGCTCTGAACCAATTTTAGTTGATCTTGCAAAGGAATTAGAGGACAAGATCTTGGACATTTTAGTGATTAACAAGGGGACATACGAGCCAATTAATCAACCACGTCACGAGGTGAACCAATCATCAATACCATCAACTAAAACGGGTAAAGTATGGAGGGAAATGACATCTTCTTTTAGGTATGATCATAATTTATCATTTCCCCATCCCATAGCAAATTCACACCTTCATGGTGTTTATTGCTATTTTCACCCACACTTGATTTCAAGTGAGGGGATGAACACCCTTTTACGTAGTAAATAAGGGTGGAGTCAAGCTCGTGACTGGAACAAAAACAAGCGCTTCGTGGGAGGCACCCCATGCCTATATGTTCTTTTCCATTTTATTAGAATAGTTGGTTTCGTATGTTTGTATTTATTTATTGCAAGAAATGGAGCAAGGAGGATGGCGTTTAAGCTTACCAAAATTCGAAACCTGTATGGAATTTCCGTTAAATGCAGTTGTTATCTGCGTAACCATAACCTTGAGTTACGCCGTAAACCTCCTCGATCGAAGGTCTCAGGTTTTATCTAATTACGGCATAACTCACTTATGTGATTACGCCGTAATCTCTCCTGTAACCGAAATTTTCATTTTAAACTTACATACCATAACCTTGTATTAGTTTTAAATGAACTTTGTGGGTATGTTCCCTGTAAACCCTCACGAGACTACACTCATCCGCTTGGGACACCAAGTGGTTTAAAAGGCTTGTTACATATGCTAAATGCAACCGTGATTCCTACGAAAGTGAGTTAGATTTTTCATTTTCTTTTATTACTTGTTGTTTTTCTAGTATGATGCATTTGGTTGTCTTAAGTGAATTCAGGTTATTAAAGTTTGCTCATAGATCTCAAAGCGAGACACGTTTACTCGTGAGTCTTCGATCATGCCGAGCAAAATCCAGGGGAGTTTTCTATTTCAATTCTAACCCTTCCTATCTTTAAATTATATGCTTAGTATGACCCAAGTGTGGGGAAGGGATTAGACATAAACACCCACTTGATTTTACTTGTCTTTATTTTTCTAGTTTTTGATGAAAAGTGTTTCATTAGTAAAATTTTGACATGTTTTTCATTACTTAACTGGATTAATCTAGACTGAGCGCACCTACCCTATATTTCCATTCTGTGAGGATAAGCCTTTCCGTTTTCCCCTTATACATAATTCCATAAAAATGAGTGTGTCGGTGCCTGTAGTAGACTTTAGAACTTGGCCTTGTATATCTTTTCGAGACCATTATCATGAGCATTACACTGAGGTAACTTGGTGTGATCGGTGCAGCTAGGATATAAGGCAATTTTAGGATTAAACCCAAATGGCCCATATATGTATTGTGTATATTGACTCTTCACATTGATCAGTCAATCCCCTTGTTAAACCCTTTTTGTTGCACTCACCATTAGTGCAAGATACCCCTAGATACACCCTTCAGGGCCTTTCCTTTCATTTTGATCACCTATATATGTTGTTTCGTTACACCTATCGCCAAGCCTACACTGTAGTTTCTTATGTCCATGGTCCGGGCGCTGTTGGTTAATTTCGGTTCCACTAGTGAAAGTCGCGGGTTTTGAATAAAGGGTTTTGGAAGAAAATCGGGTTTAGATGATAGTTGATCTCAAGTGGGGATACTTTTATGTTCAGTATCGTTTATATCCATGTATACCTTGTCTTGCATAAAAAAAGTGAAAAAAAGAAAAAAGAAAAAAAAAGCATGCAAGCAAGTGTTTTGTCTATAATTAGTGTTTTCGCCTTGTTCAATGGCAAATTTTACAAATCCGTTTCGTCTTACGGATAATATTAGAAACCCGAACATTTCTATCTCGCCTTTCAAATTTTAATCAATATTCGTACAATGGGGACATTGTACATTTCAAGTGGGGAGATGGGAGATAGAAATGGTCGATGTTGATAGAAATATGTGCTAAATTGACCTAAATTTTAAAAAAAATTATAGCACATTCTTTTTTCATTTATGATGAAGGCCGAGTTAATGCATCTTATTTGCCTAGATTATGGAGTTTATGAGGCACCACATTACATTTCTTATGCATTAACTCGTGTATTGGATTATTGAAGACCCGTTGACTCTTGACCCTTGATTTTCACTATGGAATTGAATGCGACTAGTGGTGGGGCGACTATGGACTTAGGAATCTATTTGTTTCGTGTCTTTTTATTTACACCCATTAAAATTTTCCCATGCCTTATCCTACCCTTAGTCATGAATCGAGTTTAGGTGAGGAAGCGAGCAATCATTGGTCTCTTGGCCATGGATTTGGTCATGTATCATTGGTTTTGTCCCCTTCGCCGTAACTCGTTAGTAATGACAAAATAAACCCATAAGCCTACGTTGTGTCAACCCATTGCCTTTTAGAATAGCTGCATCTATAGACTCTAGTGGTGGATATTAGTATATTTGCCAAGCCTATGATACAATACTCGCCATGACTGAGCAGTTGAGTGATCACCCCAAATATAAACACGTGAATTATGAGAGAGAGTGTGATTTCAATTCCCTTCTCGTGAGGTGCTCGGTTTGTAATTTTCTAGTTTAGGTGATTTTTAGACTCATATCTTTCAATTAATCCTGGGAGATATCTTTTTAAGAATTATTTAAAGGGTCAACTTGAGGACAAGTAGAATTCAAGTGGGGGGATATTTGATAACATCAAATTAGCCTGATATTTTATATATCAAATTCCCGTGTTTATGGCCTCATTTGTAATAATATGGTACTTAATTCGTTCATATTCATTCATATTTGCATTTCAGGATAAATGAGGCGTTGGAGCCGAAAAGATGTGAAAAAAGGCCAAATATATGTTCTAAAGATTGATTTACGAGGGCCTATGAATTCAGTGTGAAGATTACGCCGTAACTCGTTAATAATGTTACGACGTAAATATGATGCTTTGAAGGATACGGCGTAACCATTTCTTATGGTTACGTCGTAATTATTTTTGTGAAGGTTACGACGTAACGTAACAATTTAGTTACGCCGTAGAGATAATTACGGAGCAAATAAGAATATATGGTTGAAGAATTACGGCTTAATTCGGCAATTTAATTACGCCGTAATTAATTACTTGGGCGCAAAGTTTTGAAGTCTAGGGGCTAAAGGCGGTCAAAATAATATTAAGTAATTTATCACAAGGACCGAAGGTAAAAATAACAAGTACGATCAGGGACTAAACGTGAAAATTCATATGAAGTTTATTTACTTCAAGGACTTGTTATAAAAATATGAAGTGCGATGAGGGGCTAAAGTCGTTCTCTAGGCCATTTAAGTTTCATTAATTTTGGAGGATAATAAAAAGTACGAAGTTGGTGAATTCACTATTAGTTACGGTAGTAACTTTAGTTCTGACGTAACTAATAAATTTGATTACTGACGTAATTATTCGAGATCCAGATTTCTTTCTTGCTGTCATTAGTTACGGTAATTAGCCTTTATGGTTACGTCGTAACCATGTCGCGGCCTATAAATACAACCCTAAATCTGCATTTTTAAGCATCTCTCTTCACCCCTCTCCTAGGGGTCGATTAGGGCACCACTCCAGGGCAATTTTCAGCAGTTCCAAGCCATCTTTGAAGGAAGAATTCACTTGCAATCATCATCATTATTAGCTCTACATCAAGTAATTTGTATCAAACATTGTGTTCAATTCAATTCATGATTTATTCATTTTTGTTAGTATGATTTACTATATGTTTGGCTAAGCACCTCTTGGTGCTAGCCTATTTATGATTCCTTAATTGTTTTGTTTGCGTTTACTTTACTTCAGCATTATTATTTCTAAGTGTATGCATGCATAGTTTATTGGTAGCTATCCTTGTTTTGGTAGTTTTGAATGGCGGTAGAAGCTAGTTGCTTAGGAGATATGACCAACTGACCCTAAGTGAGTAGACTGAGACGGGAAGGGTAAGATATGACCAACTGACGACCCTTTCTACTTGTGCGATTTGACCAACTGATCACTTACCGTTTGGATGAACTTAAGAATTAGGGGTGAGTGTTTAAGTTGCTAATGCTCGGGCACTCACTATTATAAATCTAGCATGTAGCGGTGCTTAATGACTTGGCTTAGGAGACCAGGAACAACAGGACTTATGAGGGGACACCTGACTTCTCCTGTGGTGGCATCTTTGCTGATAGGTTAGGGCGAATTGACCAAATGTTGTCCTCTCGACTTTGACCCCACCTGAAGTAATTGGAAGTAATTAGACGTAGACATTACTAGCTAGGAGGAATAACTAGGTTAGCACCACTCTCCTTCATTGATCACATCTCTTGCCTTTATCTGTTTTCCTTTATTTCCTTGTTTTATTAGTTAGTTTTATTATTTCAATCTTAAAAGTAATTAAAATCGTGACATAGACTTAAGTTAATTTCCAATCCACGTAGCTTTTGGGACGACCTCGGTTTTACCGAATACTACACTACACACGACCGGGTACACTGCCCGTTAGTGCATTAGGGTACCCTAAGATACTATCCAAATCGGACTACAAACGTTTTAGGTTTTTTTCTCCAAAAGTCTACCCCCTAAATACAGAAAAATCGAATTCTATATATAGATTTACAGTTGCGACGGCGTCACCTTGTAGATGGGACGTCGTCAGCTCGTCGTCATTAGGGTTTCGTCTTGGCCAAGTCATCGATAGGACGGCGTCACCATAGAGTTGTGGCGCCGTCTTCATTGGGTCGTTGTCTTGGTTCGGATCTGGGCCGTGCGAGATGAAAAGTGTAAGTTACGCCCTTCTTCGTCAAAGGCTGACGCTGTCACGTTATACGAACAAAAATTCCACCGAGCCGTCCGGTACATGTTTTGATCCGTCTCTATATAGGGACGGCATCGCCTTTGATTGGGACGTCGTCGAGGTTCGCTTTGAGCGCTTGGGTGGCTTCGATCTTGACTTTGCCATTTTCTTCATGTATTCACTCCTTTTCGTCCAAATAAGCATCATTCCAGCATTTTGCTTCCAGGAGACCTAAAAAGTGAAAAGGAACGAAATTAGCGTGAACGGATATAAAAGTGTCGATTAAGGGCTTAAATGACCCCCTAAAAGCGTACGTTTTAAATCCTTATCACCTTCCTAGTATCACGTTGTACTTGGATGTAGATTTGAAGATGAGAAATTGTAACATGATTGTTCTTGACATCGGGTGTGTTTCGACTGTGAGTTCTAGATCTAGGGAGACTATGCCTTCAGAGTAGGACAATTCTCATGTAAAACCGATTTGTAGTGTAATTGGTGGTTAGAGGCCACACCGGTATGCTCAGGAGCATGTTGAAGCATGTTCGTACATTATGTTAAATGAGCTTCCCACATCTATATATATATACACATATACATATATATATATATATATATATATATATATATATATATATATATATATATATATTCTACTAACCTTGTATCAAGCTGTCATTGTTGTGATGAAAATGAGGTCAGATGATGGTATGAAGGTGTCCCAAGAAATGCTTCATAATGGGACACGCTGACAATCTTCCATAACCTCACTACCTCTTTTACTGCTTAAGTGCCATGATTGAATCAAGTGAATGTTCTGTACTTGTTCTTTAGGAATGTTTTAGATCGATTGTTTGATGTTGCCTACCTTGGATGCTATACCGGGATATGAATGTTTAGGTGTTCATGTAATAGAATGATCCATGGGGGTGCTTATCCTAAGGTGTCTAGGGGTTGGTAAGCTAGAGTAACAATTTTGCGTCTCCCCTGAGTGTTTTAGTGAATATCCCGACTAGGTTTCCTCCTCGCGAGTGTCCGAGTTGGGGATGGTGCAATGCAAATTTTACTTTGATAAGATACGCTAAGTAAAGATACTAGGGTGTCTCTTTGAGCTAGGGCTCATAGTTATGTTAACCTGATTGTTGATACTATATGGTGGTGTGTCTTTACTATTATGTATATTGGTATGCGGGAAATAATAAGCTAGTGGGTATGTGTTTATTTGAGAACTAGCTAATATTTTTTATTATGTGATTTGTTTACAGGTAAGCCGATCAGGTCGGCGTGACCTGAATGTATTGCAGTCTTTCCTACTCTTGTACACCGGCACGCAACCTATTGTTTAAAACCGATGTTGTGAAGTCGTCCCCAGTGTACCCTAAGACCCTCGAGCTACTTTGACATCTTATTTCTTGAACTGATCGACTTTAGAAGTTGACCTGAGAACCCCGTATTCGTCGTAGGAACGTGTAGGTGCTTTTTGGAAGAGCGATGAATACAAGTTGAGATGGTCATTTCTTGCATGCATCTCCCCTGATGGTGCTCTTGCAAGGTTTCTAGCTCATGGTGAACCTCATTTTTGGTATTTGTTGACCCTCCTCTTCTTTGTGTAAGTGAGTTCATCTACACGGAGGTTTGAGGTGGATTGGTTATCTCTGAAATTTAAGGGGTTGTTCACGGACATGTTTGGTCAAGAAACTTGTGTAAGAAGAACATGTTTTTGGAGTTTTAGGTGAGAAATGAGTGAAAATAGGTGAAATTTTGTGAGTATTTCGTATAATGTCCCCATTATGGCACCGTGTTTACGTATGGTATTAGATTAAGAGTAGATTGGGATGATTGTGGTGTTTGGTTTCTCGCGTTGAATGGTAATGACCCGAAGAGATGATAAAGATTAAAAGCTCGGGTAACACTCAAATAAACCATATGTGTGTTATTGTGTATGATAAACAATATTTGCCCAAGTGTGTGAGCTTCTATAATTTGTATGTGATGCATTATATTCATAGAGAGACATGTAGGGTTCGGAGATAAAACCCTTGATGGATGATCGACGGTTGTGGAAAGGCTACACATTGATCATCTGATGAGTAGACAAGGAAGACATATCATCTCTCCTCCTTGGCTCGTACAAGATAGTGTGTCTTAACTGTCAGAGACGGAGGTATGGGGTGACTAGCGGTGTTGAGCCCCTCCAAATATCACATAAGCCCGTGATCTCTTACTTTAATGATACGTTAGTGGGCCACCCTCATTTCTCTTGTGTTAATGAAAAAAAAAGGAAAGAAAAAGAAACACCTGACATAAATCTTCTTATCAGAAAACAAAAATCCCAAACAAGTTTTGGTAAGTCTGCTATATTTGTATGTATATTTATAGTAAATTCTTAGACTTTTTGTTTTTCTTCATCCTTCATTTCTAATGTTGCATGCCTAGTTTTTTTTATGGATATAATCATAAATCAGTACTTGTTTAATATTTATGTCTCTCATTAGTATTTCAGAGTTTGTGTGATTTAAGGATTCATGTCGTTTTGAAGTTTAACACTTTTATTTTGGTTCGTAATCCTTTAGTTTATATCAAACATTAAGTATAAGTTTGGTTGACGTTTGCAAATTCGTTTTCTACTTATGGGGTTGTGGCAAATTTCATGTAACACTATTCTAGTTATAAAAGTTTTCTGTTGCATTCAATACAAAAATAAAATGTTGAACTCAAATGCCTTATAATTGTTAGTTCAACTTATACCAGCACTAATGTACAGTAAAGTCGGACTCGGCCTCCTGAATCTAAAATCCAACCCCTGTCCATTGTCATATGTGAAATTGCACATATTTACCGTTAGTGACAGTTGTGTGGAAAACTAGAAGGGGGGAGGGTTGAATAGTTTTACCAATTAAAACTTTCTTTTAAAGTATTTAGATCGACTTATGTCAATCTATTTGGATGTGTGTTGGATGTTGATAAACAAACATATAAAAGTATGAAATGAAAATATAAGAGTAAGAAGCACAAAACCACAACGCGGGTATTTATAGTGGTTCGGCTACAAGGACACCTTCCTTGCCCTACTCCACTCCCGAGTCACCTACTCGAGAGTTCGTAATCACTACACGACACCAACTCCTTATAGTGGAGAAACCTTCACAATGTTGCCTACTCTTTTTCCGGTACTAGGCTAACCACCGGGTTCTTTCACACCAAGGTGAACCACACTTAACACAACGTCTCCTACCCTTTATCCGGTACTAGGCTAGATACCGAGTTCCATTGCAATGGAGGAACTACTACCCAACACTACACCAACGACTAATCCCAAAGGAGACCAACTCCTTATTACAACATCATCAGGGATATCAATATCCTTGGATCTAGTACTAATCTATCTTGTACATCGAAACACACCATATCGAATGTACATCTAAGGCACCTTTCACTAATGCCATTAACTAGATCTTCAAGACACCCTTCACTAATGTCTTGTGACTTGAATTCTAGGCACCTTTCACTAATGCCTATAATACGGACGATCGACACCTTTCACTAATGTCTTCGTCTTGACACTTGAGACATCTTTCACTAATGTCTTCAACACTACACTTCTTAGAAGAAAGAAAAGAACCATCAACAAGAGGACTTCAGTAGTCTTGATGATGAGGAAGCATGGCAACTCATGGACTTGAGCTTGCTTGACTTCAAAGGTGGCGATCTCGCCTTTAAGAGGAACCTAGAGAATCACACAAAAACAAAACTACAAACATAGATCACTTGGATCTGGGGTTAGAGAGTTTTAAACTCAGGGAGAAGGTATGTTAGAAAGGGGTGAGAAACAATAAAGAAATGGCTCACTATTTATAGAGGAAAATGTTCACTATTCCCCGGATCCCACGGATCCCTCCCACAAGGGATCCGTCTAGCATAAAGCTAGGGATCCATGGGACGCTCCTCTTTACCCATGGGTATTTTGGTTATGGGTCATGGGTCATGGGTTATGGGTTGATCCATGGGTCTTTTACTAGATACAATGTATCTTAGGAGTGCAATGCACCTAGTCACATGGGTATGGGTCAATACCATGGGTTATGGATATTATCCATATATGATATAAGCATGATGTCATGTAATGGGTTATGGGTCAAGCTCCATGGGTCATGGACTTTGGGTTGTACCCAACTACATTTAATGTATTTGGTCAATGGGTTATTATACTTAAGTTTCTACCTATTTATATTACCCAATATATTACATACTAGTTATGTGTATATTTTACCCAAATATGTAAACACTAGTTGTTGTACATATGTAATACTAAATCATAAAATCACTTATACTTGTTTTAGTGTTTTATGTGAAAACGTAAGTGTGTTAGAAACTATTAGTTCAAACTAATTACGTATTTTATTTGTTTCGTTAAAATGATTTTACGTTTGTTATCGACAAAACATTAGAAGATCGTAAAATATAAATAAACGTTTTATGGCTTATTTGTATTAACAATCTCCCCTTTTTGTTGATGACAAAACATAAAATTATTCTAAGGAAAAGCTAAAATTCGTAAAAGTTTGAATTTGTAGTTTTACTTTCTTCTCCCCTTTTTGTCGAAACAAAAAGAGCTTCGAAAGAAAACTAACACATTGTTTTAGGAAAAACATGTGAAAGAAAAAAATAGAGAGCAAGTAACGGGAAAGGATCTCGTCTTTACTCCCCTTGACGAGTCCATCCCTATGTGAGGGCGTCAAGAGAATAATACTAAGCTAGTTCATTTGCAACTAAGTTTGCAAAAGATTTCGTCAATGTGATGAATGTGTTCCCCCTTTATGATTGCAATTTTGCAAAGGGATGTCATGAAATGTAATCCTAATTTTGCAAGTAATTTTGCAATGTATTACTTTGACACAAAGCTCCCTCTAGCTTTAGGGTGTCAAACTCTTCATGTGTAAATTGAATAACTACAAGACAAAGGTTAGAAAACAAGTATAATGCATAATTTCTTGCAAATATGATCCAAGTTAGTAGAAAAATAGTTTTCTGTATCACGGATCCTACGGTTCCCTCCTTGTAGGGATCCGTCTAGGCAAATATAAGGGATCCATTTGGCTGATGATCAATTTCAGCAATGGTGATATAACATATTATGTTAATATCAAAGTGAGATATGTATTATACCACATAATCATATACTCAGAAATATAGCACGTAGCATGTATTTTCATTTAATAAAACTAGAGATATGATATACATGACTCTAACAACTAAGAAAATGATCGATACGTGACTTGTAATTACTAGACTTATCTAAGTAACGCTTGAAACTAGGACACCACTAAAATCCTCTAGCTCAAGTTTGTTTAGGTTTAATCTCGTTGAAACGTTCGAGGAGGTGATAGAACATGAAACGTTGGTCTTCTCGTACTTCATGTATCAAACTTTCAACATGTTGACAATGATAACAATCTTTGTCATGGCTAGGTAGTGGTGGTGGAAGAAATGAAATTGCTTGATGCGAGGGATCAAGTGAAGCGGCTTGTGGAGCCTCAAACGATGGAGGGATTGGTGGAGGCGCATATGAAGATGGCTCGACCAAGAATGATGGTGGTGGTAGAGAAGTGTCAACTTCCATATGGTCGGGTGGTAGACCTTGATAATTTCTCATAATCCAAATGGGATTATGTGATGGTGACGGCGAAAAGGAAGCCGGAGCTAGTGTTGACTCAACACCTTGATTTTGTACCATTATTCCTCCTAATGAGGAGAATGTTGTTGGTGGAGGAGGATGATATGGCCTAGGAGGAAAATCCTCTAAGTTGTAGAGGTGTGGTGATGAGAATGGAGTTGTGAATGAGATAGCTCTAGAAACCAATGGTGATGGTTTAGTGGAGATGGGATTGTTTGGCCTATGAGGTATGGTGGTGTTTGGCATAGGTAGTTTTGTGGGTACTATCCTTTTAGGGATTTGTTTGATTGGTTGAGTTGGTGGAGAAGAGATCCTTGCATTTGTGGACTTGACCGGAGATGATTCGGTTGAAGAAATTTCGTGTACAACACGAGCAATTTTCTTGGGTGGTTCTTTGGTGGATAAGTTGCTACTTGGAGTTTTCCTCATGATGATATGATTTCAAGAGGTTTGTAAAGATTTCTAAGTGCTGAAAATGAGAGTGAAGATAATGACTTTAGGAGTCCTAACAATGTGGTTTATAAGGCAAGGGTTTTGGCAAGTGCATTCAAGACTTAAGCCACTAAACTTCATTGGAATGTGATGATTAACATGTACAAGAGTCAACTTCAGAGTTTGTACTGATTTAAGAACTCATTTAAGATGAGATGGAGTGTTTAAGTTAGAAAGATGAGCTTGAAATGATTGTTTTAGCTAGAGTTGACATAATCTGTCACTCGGATCCCACGGTTCCCTCCTCTGAGGGATCCGTCTAGGCTAATCCTAGGGATCGGCTCGCAGCTATGAGAGGATGAAAATGATGTTTCTAAGGTCTAAGATCTATACCATCTTGAGTGTTTTAGTTCATCTAAGTGTCTTAAATAAAGAGGTGCTTAAGTACATGAGGGTAATGAGTGAAGTAGCTAATGATTGCCTTTTATGGAAGAAATTGGAACTGTCATGAGTACCAATGAATGAACAAAGATGACACTAAGGATTTTGAGAGTGTCAAATAGAGCTAAATGATCCTAGAGATCAGACAGTGACTTAGGATAATGTTTTGGGAAATATCCTAAAGACTTAAGATGGAAAAACTAGAATTTGATCAATTTTGAGGTAAGGATGATTATGATCAATTTAGCCATAATTGAAAGATTTCTAAGGCTAGATGTGAGGGATTATTTGAGAAATGATGTGTGAGCTTGAGAGCGGAAGAGTAATAGGTTTAAGTGAAACGGTAGATCTACAAGCGTCTTGATTGTGATTTAGGTGAGTTATGTGTGAGTAGGAAGGATCTACTTAACATGATAAGGACTTAATTTGCCTTAAGACACTATGTTTAGCTTAATGTGAGGTGTTCTAAGGACATGTTTGAAATACAATGTTTGGAATTGCATTTTCTGTTTGCCGGATCTCACGGTTCCCTAAGAGTAGGGATCCGTCTAGTACAACCTTTGGGATCCGTCTATCACGCTAAGCAGGACCTTTACTAGAGGTATGCAATGATTTTGACAATGCATTATATTCCAAGGTTAGTTTAAGAGGTTCTAATACTAAGATATCAAATGTAAGATGTTTTATTTCATGAAAGAAATCAGATTACATTGATAAAGCGTGAGTACAAAAGGATTGATCCTATTTGAAAGACTACTAAGTTCCTTGAGCGTTTTCGCTAGAAAGATCATCAAATGGTTGATGAGTGTTGGTGGAATCAAGAATGAAGAAAGTCTTCATCAGAGATATGTTTAGCGGTTCCATCATCTTGTTCACAAATGCATTACAACGGACATTGAAATTGAGGATGAAAATGCATGATGTTATGACCGTGTCAAGAACATTCCATAAGGGATGAGTTTATTCTTGGAGCCTTGAAGATTTAGAATTCGCCTTGCGAAGAAGTAGGCGAGATTGTATGGTTGTTGTGTTAGCAAACAATACATTATGTGAGCACAACAAGCGGGAAGGATTTCTCGATTTCCCCTAAGACTCCAAACATTTTCACGTAGGATGAGTGCAAGGGGCTTGTACTCTTCTTGGATGTCCCATGTAAAGATAATGTTTGGATCGGAGTAATATGGTCGAGGTTTGCATATTATGCGATTTAAATCCTCCGGGGAGGGTATGTGAGAACAATATGGACTATTTTCTTCACAAAAGTTGAAGAGAGAATCAAGAGACCAATCTTAGGTGAAGGCACATTGTCCATGATTTGGAATCCGAAGGATGTGAGCGAAATGCCCAAGGGTTAAAGCAAACTTTTGGTTTTTGATCCAAAACCAAAGAGATAGAGAGCGATCCTCGTTACGAACGAGTTCAACTTGACGGAAGAATTCCATTATGAACCTTGGACATATCTTCTCGTTGCTTTTGAGAAGACATTCTAGTCCTATGGCTTGGAAGGAGGTATTGATACCTTCTTCGAATTTTAGAGAGGTGTCTACAATACGTCCTTGGTGGAAGTGACGATTTTCGAGATTTTTGAACCCACGGACATGATTGCCAGGTGTGTTGGGCTCAAGGGAGATGTTTGGAGTGTAGACGCTAGTGAGTGAAAAATCAAACTCATATTCATGCGTCATAGTTGAACCTATAGAGAAGATGAGTTAATAGAAAGTGATGTTTTGTGGTTAACCAATGATTATCTAACGTTTTTACTAGATTTTTATTAACAATGGTTTTTAACATTAATGACACTTAACTCACTTATGGTTTTGACATTCTAGTGGAATATTACTTTTAGAAAGAAAGTCATTTTTATTTTGCATGAAAAACTGTTGTCCAGGTGTACGGATCCCACGGTTCCCTTTCATAAGGGATCCAGCTAGTCTAACTTTCGGGATCTGTGGATCTGGAATAACAGAAACAAATTTCTTGATAAAACACAGGTTTTACCATTTTATACCAAGATATGTGTTTTAACCTACATTTTCTTTTAACATGCATACATGACTTCTAATGTATCATGAGAGAACACGAAACATATAAATCAAAAGAAATGACAAACACATTATGATAATAATAACCTAGATAAACTAGACTATTAATATTATTTCATTTCTGTAGGACCTTACTTTTATCAACCTTATCACAAACCCAACACGTATACCACAAGATGAACACGTGAAACCACAAACGCAATATGCGTAAATAAGAAAGAAAGAAAGATGAGATGGTGACTTGAATATAAGATATGTTATGCGTATGTATGTGAAGAGATAAAGATAAACAACAAGTTGTATATTGCAAATGAAGAAAACACACACACACTTTCAAGCACACCCCTCAAATGACCATTTGAGGGGTATTTATAGGTGGAATACATGAAAACCTAAAAGGCTTTCTAATGGGCTTCGTTGGACTTGGATTGGGCTTGGGATATATGAGCATACAAACGGCTAACATACCCTAACGTTTAACCAATTAGTTTAGCCCAATCCACGAGCCCGTTGACTATTCTATCACGATATCTAACACACGTTATAAAGTTCCTAAACGTGAATGACCATCACTTCTAATAAAAAAATTAAGGCTAACAATCTCCCCCTAAGGGGTGGTCATTCAAATGATGCTCCACTTGATTAGGTCTTTACTTTTCTCGAGCTAGAACTTTGCGTGTAGATATAGAATAGTCTTAATTCTTTGTTCCTTCATGCTTTGTGATCAGATAATGTGGTTGTCTGACATTGTCAACTTTGTTGGTTAGGTATCTCCACGTCTTTCTCCACCATGCTCACACTTCTATTTGACTTTGAGTTTCCAATGATGAAGTTCTCGAGTCTTTAAACTTTGTAGATTCTTTGACATTGACGAAGAATCATCTTTATCTTTGAGTAGCCTTTGATTTTGATGAGAACTTTCATGTGTTGTTGGTATGAGCATGTGGCGAGTCTGCACGATCAATCCGCTCCGGAGCTTCCATAAGAAGAAAACATAAAACAGGTTAGTAATAAGCGGATTCCGGCACTTACAAGTTTGAACTTCGAGTGTGTTAACAGCATAGTGTGAAAACACGTCTCTAATTCTCACAGAGGCCGTTCCTGAACTGGAGTCCCACAAGTGAGATAACGCGATATACCAAAGTACATCTACAGTTCAGATGAGTCGCTGAGGTACACCGAAGCATCACCCCACGAATGTAGACCGTTTGAGACACACTAAGCGTAATCCACGGAGAATTACCGAAGTGACCTGCTGTGGGCGCTTGATGTTGACCCCGGGAATTTCCATTCAATCACTGAGGATTACAGTTGTAACTCCCCTCATAAATGTTTTGGCAGATTGCTAAGATCTGCGTAGGACTCTAGAATGTATCACTTGTGTTCTTATAGATGAACAACAAGCGATGAAATATCATGTGTTCCTATGAGATCTTTTGATGAATCTCGTGGCTCTAGACTCAATTAGTGCATTTTGGTTTTCCTGAGCGGAGACTAGGGAGAGGGTCTCCTTCTTCAATACCAACAATCTCTAAGAGAAAGTCCGATAGATTATGTAGGGTTACCAGTGAGAATGAAACAAATCCCTTTTGAGAGGAATTGAGTGGCTAGAAGGTTTAGTGCAAGGTCGTCACTGGGTCCATGACGTATTTGTCTTCAATACCGGTGTCATCTAGTGACAACCAGTAGCAGATGAATTAAACCCGGTTTCTGCCCTAAGGTTGAATATGGAGGGCTATTTCTTTTCACCCTTTTCATTACATTTCTTTTAATTCTTCAACCCCTTCTTTCTCCTTTCTCACATTACTCCTTTTTCAATCATTCCTAAGGACTTCTAATACTAACTATTTGTGATGTCCTTGGGTAATCCCTCCGGCTCTGGCGGATCATAGGACGAATTTCCTATCCTTAGTCACCTTATAACTCCATGACTGTCCTATTGTTGCCATAAAACCATTTTTCTTGAAACTCTCACAGAGTGTTTATGATAGAAAACATGTTTGAGACACTCCGAGAGTTTTATATTTTCAGAAACACTCCCCTTCACATGTGCTTATAGGTTTTGACGAAATGCACATAGAGGTAGAGTTCGCACTTTTTTGAATTGATCGGCTCATGATAGACAATTCCCCATGAGACACGGTTACGTTGCTTAGTTAGAGAGTTCCATTGTCAGTTTTTAGGTGACAACTAGCTCTAATAACTAACTTGAAGATGTAAACACTTCTTGAAAGGAAGGTTAAACCCATGTAAGTTCATGTCTATCACGAGTTTCTCGAAATGGTACAATTACTGACTTTGATTACTCGTCAATTCATTGGTTTCAACTGAGTTGAGCTCTTTTGAGATTCAAACACCGATCATGAAACTTTTTGATCACATTTTAATCACGTCTCCTCCCCCTCAAAAATAACATATGCGTGATATTTTTGATATCAACGGATTAAACAACATTTTAGAATCTTTTGGGGAGACAAACGGATTTGATTTAAGCATGAATTTGGAACTTTTTAGTTTTATACTCCCCCTTTAATTAAGCATAATCAATTAAAGGGTTTTAGAGGGAGTTATCTTGAGCACAAACTATTTTGAAAGATTTTGAAAATCTTTTTGAACAATCTTGAAAAGGTGCTCAAGATGATGATGATTTCTCACCATTTTTAAATGTAGTGCACTGAAGCGTACACTTGATTTTTTCTATAAAAGCACGAGTTTTGATTTGAAAAATAATCAAAAGTCATCATTTTGGTCCGGGTTTCGTACTGAAGTATACGAAAGCCATAGTTTAAGAAGTTTTGAGAAACGACATGTTTTGAAAAACATTAAAGAAACTCTCGCTCAAGCATCTGTACATGCCCGTATCAATGTTGAATGACATTTCTAGAAACGTACAGAATATCGATTATACAAGAGACATGTTGTAGAAGAATATTTTTGGATTTTTTATTTTCTATTGTTTTTGTATTTTTGAAAGATTTTATATTTTTATATTTTGCTTTTGTTGGTTTTTCAAATTTTGTATTTTGTTTTTCAAAAATATTTACAGCGAAGCTTGTTGGAAAATCATTTTCAAGAAGATTCGAGAAGACTTTCTAACTCCTCAGGGGTTAGGCTTCGCATTCCAATTCGTCGAACTAAATTATCAAACCTTTCTTTTGGAAGGGCTTTAGTTAATAGATCGGCGAGTTGGTAATCTGTCTTCACGAAGAATAATTCAATAGTACCATTTTCGACGTACTCTTTGATGAAGTGGTAGCGGACACGGATATGCTTAGTCTTTGAGTGATGAACATGATTGCATGATATGGCTATGGCACTTTTCGAGTCACAATACATAGGTATTTTATCGAAAGTAAAGCCATAATCTGTGAGTTGTGTTCTCATCCATAGAACTTGAGCACAACACGCAGATAGAGACACATACTCAGCCTCAGCGGTTGAAAGTGCAGTGCAATCTTGTTTCTTTGAAGACCAACTTACTAACTTTTCACCCAAAAATTGTGCTCCTCGGATGTACTTTTTTGTAACTTGATCACCTGCTTGGTCCATCTCGAAAAGGCAATTAGATTAAATCCGGATTCCTTCGGATACCAAAGTCCCATGTGAATGGATGTCTTCAGGTACCGAAAGATCCGTTTAACCTCTTTGAGGTGCGTTCGGTAGGCTTAGCCTGAAACCGGGCTAATAAGCAAACAACAAAATGAATATCCTCACTAGCATGAGGTACATGAGAGATCCAATCATGCTCCGATATTTCTTCGGATCAATAGGTTTCCCAAACAAATCGGCTCCAATTTTTGGTGAAGTTACCATTGGTGTTCGACCGAGTCACAATTGTTCATACCATGATTTTTCAAAATCTCAGTTGTGTATTTAGCTTGATTTATAAAAATTCCACGAGGGGATTGATGTATTTGTAAACCAAGAAAGAATTTTAGTTCCCCCATCATGGACATTTCAAATTTACTTTTCATGAGATTTTCAAAATGTTTTGAAAGATTCGGATTAGTGGACCCAAAGATGATGTCGTCCACGTAAATCTGAACAATCAAAATTTCGTTTTTGCATTTTTGTGTAAACAAGGTAGGAACAACCGTTCATTTGGTGAAATTGTTTTGGATAAGGAAAGATGACAGTTCTTCATACCACGCTCTCGGAGCTTGTTTCAAACCATAGATTGCCTTTTTGAGTTTGTAGACGTAGTCTGGATGTTCCAAGTCTATGAAGCCTTCGGGCTGACTCACGTACACTTCTTCTTTCAGAGTTCCATTCAAGAACGCGGTCTTAATGTCCATCCGATAAACCGTGATGTTTTTGTGAGCTGCATAGGCCAAGAATATCCTGACTGCTTCTAGTCTAGCTACCGGCGCGAATGACTCTTCAAAGTCTATCCCTTCCTCTTGTCGGTATCCTTTGGCCACAAGACGAGCTTTGTTGCGAATGACAGTCATTTCTTCATCCCTTTTGTTCTTCCATAACCATTTGAGATCAATGACGAGAATGTCAATTGGTCTTGGAACCATATCCCAAGATTCATGTAGACGGTATTGGAGAAGTTCCTCCTGCATCGCTTCTATCCATGCGGGATCTGCCATTGCCTCGCGAATGTTTTTTGGTTCAATATTGCTAATTGAGCAAAGGTAAATGCACAAGTCACAATCGGTGGCAAGTTGGCATCTCGTCTGAATTGGCCTTGAAGGTTCACCAATAACTTGTTCAATTGGGTGGTCTTTTGTCCACTTCAGAGTAGAAGGATACCGTTGGTTATACGTATGCGAGTTAGATGGTTCTCGTAAGCTTGAGGAAGATTCAGCTGATTCCGTAGCAAACGGGTTTTCAAATAAGTCTTCATCTAACGTTGCATCGTTATGGTTTTGGTTTTGCTCATCAACTGCTGGTAGAATGGGTGCAAGAACTTGAGTAGATGTAGATGATGTTGATGGAGTTGGTGCATTGGTTTCGACCGTTGTAGATGCATCTTCTGTTGGTGGTGGTGGATGATTTTGAGCGGTTGCAGCGGAATGATGGTTTGATGCATTTGTCGAAGTTCCACCATAGTATTCATCGAACATTAACTCGAAGAAATTCTCCCATTCTTGTTCTTTAGGATTGTCAAACGAAGTTGATTGAGCTCTTTGAGTGTATGAGTCCCGAATCGATGTGTCCGAAGTCTGCTGGTTTCGTGCGGGTTCTAGAGCGAGTCTCTCAGAAGCCATATGTGAAAGTTCGTCAAACTTCACATTCATCGTCTCCATGATCCTCCTAGTTCTTCTTTGATACACCCTGAATGCCCTCGAGTTATCTGAATATCCAATGAAGATTCCAATATCACCTTTAGCTTTCAGTTTTCCAAGATCTTCTCTGTCATTCGTAGGATAGCACAAAGCGCCAAACACGTGAAAGTAAGAGATATCCGGTGTTCTGTTGTTCACAAGTTCATATGGGGTTTTATTCAATCTTGGATGGATAAGGGATCGGTTCGAGTGAAACAAGCAAAGTGGCAACAACATCAGCCCATAGAAATAACGGTGCACTGGAATAAATTAGCATTGTGCGAGCAGCTTCCACAAGAGTACGATTTCTTCTTTCAACTACCCCATTCTGCTGTGGAGTTCTAACAACTGATGTTTGATGAGTTATTCCAACATCTTCAAAATAAGTTCTTAACTCTTGATTAGTGAATTCATTGCCGTTGTGCATTCTTACAACCCTTCTATGGAGTTTGAAGAAGTACTTGAATTCGTTTGAAAGGTGATGATGATGCCTGGTGCTTCGTCTTTTGATCTCAGAAACTTAACCCATGTATATCTTGAATAATCATCGACGATAACAAGAATATACTTTTTCCGTTAATGCTTTCAACTCTCATTGGGCCACATAAGTCCATGTGCAACATATGCAACCTTGCTTCCGAACTAGGTACGGTTTGGGTTTATATGATGCTCTTTTGCTTTTTCCTTGTTCGCATGATGGACATAAGTGATCCTTGGTGTATTTGAACTTTGGAAGTCCGTTGGCGATGTTGTCTTTGGCAATTTTGTTGATGGTGTCGAAATTGAGATGGGATAACCTTCTATGCGACAACCGGACGTGTTCCGGATGCTCGTGTCATAAGACATATTGGTGATGAAGAGGCCATTTGATTGATGTCGATAGCATACAAGTTTGTATCACGATTCCCGTTAAGAGATCGATGCCATCCAAGTTTCTAACGAAGCAAGCATTTTTCCTAAAAGCAACCTCTAAATCGCATCACGAAGCGCCCGACTGAAAAAAATTGTGTCCCAACCCTTCGACATAGTAAACCCGAGTGATCAAATAATTTCCAAAAGGTAGATCTCCATAACCCATGATAGGTGCTACATGATCATTTCCAAGCGTCGGTTCCCATGAATTGCCAGACGAAATTGATCAGCAGCTTCAGATTACCGGTCATGTGCTTGGAGCAACCCGAGTCGACGATCCAAAGACAAATTTCGATAACTTGCCATGTAGAAAAAGAATATTGTTGAAACCGTTTTGATTTTGGTTCCTTTGGGTTAGAGGTAAAATCCTTATCACACTCAAGAGGTTTTCTAGGGAATTCGGTTTATCACTCATTGTACCATTCGGTGTGAAAGTTCTACCTGTTGGTTTCCAAATATCATCCCTAAAGTAAACGCTTTGGTTCCTGTCAGTAGTGTAAAGCCTAAGTTTTGCAACTAGTCTTCCTACTCGTTTAGCGTAAGATCTTTTTGGGACGTTCTTCTTGACAGGCTTATCATTCACATTCTTAGAAACACAATCATCTTGAACATTAATTAAAGATTTCTTGCAAGTTAAACAAATAGATTCAACACATTCATTAGACTTAACAAGTTTCATAGGTTCAGTACATTCAGATGAAATGTCTTTCTTATTCAAAAACGGTAAATTCCTAGGGTGTTCTTCTACTTTCTTCTCTTTATTCAAGCTACTACTCTAGAGGCATGAGACTCTATTGTTCCTTGTATTGCTCTTAGGATTTAGTCTGCTTCTCCTAGAGGTGCTTTCTAGTCCTGTAGAAGGTAAGTCACACGCATTAGGATTCACATTTTTATCAAGGGAGGTGGTTTCAACTTTCCTAGTCTCTTTAGAGTGCTTTTCTAAACTTATGTCGTTTGTTCCATATGTTTTAGATGTGGAGGCGGACGCATTAGTGGTACTCATCTTAAAAGGCAGTGCTAAAATTTTGGTTTCTCGATAACCGCTTTTCCCTTATCAACATGTTGTTTAGGTAGGGCAGGTGGAGTGACTGGTTTTGATGAAACATTTTTCTCATTGACTTTTGGAGGAGGCATAGAAACAGACATTTTTGGTTTTGAAACCGGTTTGGGAACATTTGCTTTCTCCGCAGTCAATGGTTTTGTAATCACAGTTTCCACTACCTTTCCTTTTTGACGTTCCAGCTGAGCCCTCAAAAGATCATTTTTTGCTTTCATGTCATTGAAGGCACGCTCATATGACAGTTTGTCATACTTGCATTCCTTAGTTTTTCGATCAAGTTGTTTAAAATATGAGACATTTTCTTTTTCAATTTTTTCAAGAGCTTTTTCATATTTTGAAACAATTGCGGAGGTCTCAGACTGGAGTCTTTCATGATCTTCAACAGAATATGTTTGCAAAATGATGGACATAATATCAGTAGTCAGAACATCTTCGAAGAGAGAATCATTTAAATTTTCCAAAATTTTGATGTGTTCAACACTTTCATTAGCTTGCTTTATCAGGGATTTATGGTCCTTGACAAAGTCAGTTGTTTCTTTCAAAAAGGCTTGTTCAAAATAAATTACCCTTGAGTTGATGTTATTCAGTTGAGGGGCAATTTGAGTTTCAAAAAACTTTTTTTGTTCAATATCAAAACTATTAAACCGGATGTTGGTTGTAATATGAGTTTTAGTTTTAACAGTCTCTTGAAGTCGCCCAATTCTAGTTTTAACATCGTCTAAAATGCTTCACGCATCACTTGTGTTAAAAGGATTGTTTGAAGATATTTGTTCAATGTTCGAAAGAGATTTGGAGACAACAACTGGTTTTGAAACTGATTTTGAAACAGGTGTTTACACTTTGTTTGAAACACTTGGTTTGGTGGAAAACGTTGATTGAGAAACAAACGAAATACCATTAATTTTGTTCCATTTGTTATAATCAATTGGTTTGATTTCCGGATGTTTTTGTTTCATTTTTGATCTACTCTCCTCAGATAGTTCAAACGTTTCAAGAGAATCATGCACAATTATGGGTTCATGCAAAGGTTTTCCATTGTTCAACACATTCCGTTGTTTCTGAGCTTTCTTGAGGAACGAAGGAGGTGAGTTACCAAGAGCCATTTTATGAGTAGTATGAAAAATCGGATTTACTTGATTAGAAAGCATCTTGTTTGTTTTAGTGGAATGACCCGTTGTAAGAAGTAAATTATCCAATTTTTTGATAGTTTCATTTTTATCTAGAATTTCATCAAGAAGAGAATCTTCTCGTTTTGAAAAATCAGCGATCAACTGTTTCTTCTCTTTTTCAAGTTCAGAAAATAGTGCTTTTTGTTTAGAAAGTTGGTTGTTTAGATCAGAAATTTCCTTGTTTAAAGACTTTATTTTCAAATTCAGATTCACATCAAGTGTATCATACTTGATTTGCAATTGTTTTTCTCTTAAAACAGAATCTCGGTAACCAATTTCTAATTCTGATATTTTGTTTGTATGAAATTCATAGGCTCTGGCGTTCTCTTTGTAACTCTCAAGCTCAGTGGTCAATTTAACATTCGCGGCCTTAACTTCGCGATTGACCTTACTAACTTTCTCAATTTCAATGCCACAGTTATTGATTAATGATTCAAAATAAGCACGTGTTTCCTCATCAGATAGTATTTTGTGCCACACAGCCTCCACTAGGATCCACATCTAAAGTTTCGGAGTTAGTATTGCTACAACTCGGATTGTCCAGGTATGTATCATAAGTAGGTGTTGGCGTCACATAATGTTGTTCGTCATGAGTAAACACATCAAATATGACATTGTTATAACATGGATCAATGATTGGTACCTCGAATCTTGCGTTGGCGTCATAGACAGGGAGGTGTGTCGGTCGATTCAGTGTCGTACTTAGCTTCCTGAAGATTTGCCATGAAGATGCAGTTTGCATTGATTTCCTCGAGGTCTTCCAAGTCATCCACGATAGCGAAAAAATCATTTTCCTCAGCACTCAACTGCATCCCTGCTTATTTTGCATGAAAAACTGTTGTCCAGGTGTACGGATCCCACGGTTCCCTTTCATAAGGGATCCAGCTAGTCTAACTTTCGGGATCTGTGGATCTGGAATAACAGAAACAAATTTCTTGATAAAACACAGGTTTTACCATTTTATACCAAGATATGTGTTTTAACCTACATTTTCTTTTAACATGCATACATGACTTCTAATGTATCATGAGAGAACACGAAACATATAAATCAAAAGAAATGACAAACACATTATGATAATAATAACCTAGATAAACTAGACTATTAATATTATTTCATTTCTGTAGGACCTTACTTTTATCAACCTTACCACAAACCCAACACGTATACCACAAGATGAACACGTGAAACCACAAACAATATATCGTAAATAAGAAAGAAAGAAAGATGAGATGGTGACTTGAATATAAGATATGTTATGCGTATGTATGTGAAGAGATAAAGATAAACAACAAGTTGTATATTGCAAATGAAGAAAACACACACACACACTTTCAAGCACACCCCTCAAATGACCATTTGAGGGGTATTTATAGGTGGAATACATGAAAACCTAAAAGGCTTTCTAATGGGCTTCGTTGGACTTGGATTGGGCTTGGGATATATGAGGATACAAACGGCTAACATACCCTAACGTTTAACCAATTAGCTTAGCCCAATCCACGAGCCCGTTGACTATTCTATCACGATATCTAACACACGTTACAAAGTTCCTAAACGTGAATGACCATCACTTCTAATAAAACAATTAAGGCTAACAATTTCAATGCTAAGAATGATACAAAGGATTGGATATATGATCCCAATGTAGATTAACAACACAAAGTATATGTCTTCGTTTGAGAACTTCATCATAGGGAATACAAGAGCGATGAGTGTTAAGGCGATGAGCACGAGGGCGATGTAAACCATGTTGATGGCGAGCCTTCTTGGTTTCGGATGAAATGAAATGGAGAGGAAGATGAAGTTTTGAATGAGAGGAAATTTTTTGAAATTGGAAGATTTGAAAAAGTGGGATTTGATGGAGTAGATGACTTGGGAGGTTTTATGGGGAAGGAGGAATTTTGATATTTGTTTTTTGTTTTATTATCAGAAAGATATAATTTTAGGATTAAATGAAATAAAACACAAATTATATAATCCTCGACTTTTAGACTAAAAAAGAAACACGATGCAAGAAAAGCTTCCTAATGAAGGTATATGTAAAAGCAGTATAAGCACAAAGGATAATCAAATAAATACCTAGGAAAACATACTTATTTATCAAGCTAATGTCATTTAGAGATAAGTAGAAAGTCATACCTCCAATGCACTTAGGAATGTCTTTACGACACACAACAAGTGTCAAGACAATTCCCCTTTAGGCTTAAGATACCTTCTTGAAGGTATTCTTGTTACCAAGCTTATCTATGGCTTGGTAGGTATGAGCTTTGACTAATCAACATGACAAAGAGGATTAGTGAATTTAAATAAAAATTCAATAATGAGAAAAAATGTTGTCATCTAATCAACATCCAAACAAAGAGTTTTAAAAGACATGGTGTTTGTTTTATGAAAACCTTCTTTGTAGTTTCAATTAACCATGGATCGATTAAGTTTTAAAGTACAATATACTTTAAGAAACTTGGTAACTAAGCTCATGCCAATCAGGAAAACTAGAAGGGGAGGGGGTTGAATAGTTTTACCAATTAAAACTTTCTTTTAAACTATTTAGATCAACTTATGTCAATCTATTTGGATGTGTGTTGGATGTTGCTAAACAAACATATAAAAGTATGAAATGAAAAGATAAGAGTAAGAAGCACAAAACCACAACGCGAGTATTTATAGTGGTTCGCTACAAGGACACCTTTCTTGCTTCTACTCTACCCAGTCACCTACTGAGAGTTCGTGAATCACCTACCGACACCAACTCCTTATGGTGGAGAAACCTTCACAATGTTCCTACTTTTTTCCCAGATTAGGCTAACCACCGGTTCTTTTCACACCAAGGCTGAACCACACCTAACACAACGTCGCCTACCCTTTATCTGGGTACTAGGCTAGATACCGAGTTCCATTGCAATGGAGGAACTACTACCCAACACTACACCAACGACTAATCCCAAAGGAGACCAACTCCTTATTACAACATCATCAAGGATATCAATATCCTTGGATCTAGTACTAATCTATCTTGTACATTGAAACACACCATATCGAATGTACATCTAAGGCACCTTTCACTAATGCCTTTAACTAGATCTTCAAGACACCCTTCACTAATGTCTTGTGACTTGACTTCTAGGCACCTTTCACTAATGCCTATAATAGGACGATCGATCACACCTTTCACTAATGTCTTCTTCTTGACACTTGAGACATCTTTCACTAATGTCTTCAACACTATACTTCTTAGAAGAAAGAAAAGAACCATCAACAAGAGGACTTTAGTAGTCTTGATGATGAGGAAGCATGGCAACTCATGGACTTGAGCTTGCTTGAATTCAAAGGTGGTGATCTCGCCTTTAACAGCAACCTAGAGAATCACACAAAAACAAAACTACAAACATAGATCACTTGGATCTGGGTTAGAGAGTTTTAAACTCAGGGAGAAAGTATGTTAGAAAGGGGTGAGAAATAATGAAGGAATGACTCACTATTTATAGAGGAAAATGTTCATCGTTTCGATCCCACGGATCCTCCCATAAGGGATCCTGGGTAAACTAGGATTCGCTGGACTCCTCTTTACCCATGGGTATTTTGGTTATGGATCATGGGTTATGGGTTATGGGTTGATCCATGGGTCTTTTACTTGATACAATGTATCTTAGGAGTGCAATGCACCTAGTCACATGGGTATGGGTCAATACCATGGGTTATGGATATTATCCATATATGATATAGGCATGATGTCATGCAATGGGTTAGGGGTCAAGCTCCATGGGTCATGGACTTTGGGTTGTACCCAACTACATTCAATGTATTTGGTCAATGGGTTATTATACTTAAGTTTCTACCCATTTATATTACCCAATATACTACATACTAGTTATGTGTATATTTTACCCAAATATGTAAACACTAGTTGTTGTACATATGTAATACTAAATCATAAAATCATTTATACTTGTTTTAGTGTTTTATGTGAAAACGTAAGTGTGTTAGAAACTATTAGGTCAAACTAATTACGTATTTTATTTGTTTCGTTAAAATGATTTTACGTTTGTTATCGACAAAACATTAGAAGATCGTAAAATATAAATAAAATTTTTTATGGCTTATTTGTATTAACAAGTTGAAAAGCAGTGGTCTTATGCGTACTGCAAAACCTGTGAGTTTCGTCAGGCCATGTGTGAATAATGGGTTTGATTTGTGCGTATATTTAGTGGTCTTAGGCCATTAATATTGATACGTTATCATGTTTAAAGTTTCACATTTTGTTTTTAAGCTTTTTATAATATTAGTTGTCAATCGATTTTTTATGTAAAACTTGTTTTAAACTTCTTTTAACATATTTTCGTTTTACTCAAATCGAGTTTAACCATGTAACTAACCACTTAAAAAATAAAACACATTGAAATTTCCACTATATCCATGAAACTATTCCATATCTGATGACACTGTCTCGTTTACATCCACAATAATGGTTGAATTGCTAACACTTGGGGCCTGTTACTTTAGCAAGAGCTGCTTCCGCAAAAGCTACAGATTCCACTGCTTGTCTAGCTAAAGAGCTACGTAATTTAACAACAACAAGTTCTATCGAGTTTCTCTCCAAATATAATCTCTTCCCAACATGTATCCCCTACTCGACTCTGAAATTGGTTTCTACGGTGTTTATGACTAACCAATATTTCCATTCTTTTTTGGATTATGAGTTTCTTTCTTATTAGATAAATAAAATTTTCATCTTATTTTTTTATTATTTCTAATCTTGTTATTATATATCAAGCGTTTCATCGATCTTCACGATCTTATTAGTTAAAGAATTATGTTTTTTTTTTGAATTAATGTAGTAAATATCTTCTTACATATAGTACTTATATTTAAGCATTATTTATAAAGTTGTCCTGCATCCAAAAAGTGATTGTCGAATATAGATCAAGACATAGTTTTAACAAGAATTTTATTTTTCTTATTATGAAAGATTTAATCAAGCAAGATCAAATGTTCAGTAACTTAGCTCCATACATGCATATACTTTCGAGGTTGCTAACATAAAAACAGTAGTGCAATACTGCAATACATTAGTACTCTTTATTAAACAAGAAACCTAAACACGTAACGAATTTAAAGGACATGACTCTTGACCCATATGAACTACGTTCATACGTTATATTCTTATACACGCACATGACACACCGTATCTGTGCGCATACATTGTTGGGATTTTAGAACAAGTTAACCAATTAACCTCTACGAGTACGCAGCGGATATTGGATCTAGTTATCGCAATTATGTTAAGCACGTAATTAATAAACAATTAATTAATAAAAAAGATAAAAGAAAACCTAACCTTTCGTGGCAATTGATCTTTAGTAACGGACAATAAAACCAATACGAAACTTAACACCTAAAATAGATGCCTCAATGAGTATCACACACAAACCCATAACGATAATGCTCGATATTGAAGCTAGTCGAGAACGTAATTAAAACCAATCAACAAGTGATACAACTTGAATATTACATGAACAGAAAACCCAAAACCTTGCTGCTAAACCATTCGACTAGGAACTTTTAGAAACAAGAATATCAATCAAACTAAACACTAACACTTCTTGGATTAAAACTAATGCAAGTATAGTATTTGATAAAATCTAATAAACCATAATATGAATAAATAAATATTCGGTTAGATATATTAGATTAGATCAATCATAGGTTGATGAAGGGATAGACATCATTATGCATGTATTGTCACATGCATGTGAGGTATTTGGATATACATACATGTCGTGGGTTAGCAGTTGAATGGAGTGTAGGATCCCTTTGTTTTATAGCCAAACAAACGACCCTTTGAGCTTGGGTCTTGTCTTGGTCGACAAGTCACAAGCCCAAACTACCCTCCCAAACGACCCTTTGAGCTTTGAGATATGTATATACTCCCACTTACTTTTGTAAGTAGATACAATTCTCTAAATACTATGTATTTAAGCAACAATAAATTGTTCTTTATGGGAAACCACAAAATACATTTTAAGTTCTCATTTCAAGATTTGTTAATAAAATGCTTCATAAGATTTTTACAAATTCAGAACTTAAATCAAGACCTAATGGAATTCCTTCCAACAACTCAAATTAGGGTTTATAGAAAAACTCTAACTTAGTATCACTCTTTAACCAAAAATTCTAACAACAGTTTTGTGTTTCGTCAAGCTAGGAAGAACACCAAAACTACAATCTTCAATCTAGGAAGTGTAGAATAATCAAAAATCCAAAAGGGTTTATGATTCAATTGGTTTGAGTGGTAAAACCTCAAACTCTAATGAATTAGTGTTCAGTTATAGGTTGTCTTGAATACCTTCTAGGTTTGAACTCTATTAAGTGCATCCATGACACACGTAATTTTCTAACCTTGATATGTTTTGGAGGTAGAGCAATTAAAGCTATCAGGAACCAAACAATATGAATAAGGTTTGATCGAACACATTAGAAATACCATAATGAAGTGGTATCCTATGAGTTATTAGAATTGTGAAACTGTATCAGAATTCTATAGATAACTTAATTCTCTTTGGACCAAATACTTGTCAATTGGGTCAAGCCAAATTGCATATAAAGTATTTACGAAGCAAGTGCATGCAATAATGTATATTCATTGAACAATACAAGAACCTTATGTTCACGTGTTCACAAAAAGACAGAACTGTTCAAGAATTATATGTTCATGAGTTAACAAGAAAACAGAACATGTCAATAATACATTATAAGTCTATGAATAATTCAAAGGCCTTATGCTTATGTGTTAACTAGAAGACAACACTTTTACTATATATATACTTTACATTATAAGTCATTGATTAATTCAAGGACTTTATAATTATGTCTTAACATGTAAGCATAATTATACTAACAAAAGTAATCATGAACGCAAACTATTGAGTTCTATAGTAATTTCAAGTTAATTTTATACTTCAGAATTATGATCATTATCATATAACCATAATTATGTTGACTAAAACATGTAGTCAAATTTTGAAGTATCTTAACACTATATCATGACATTTGAATGTAGTAGGGCAACAAACATCTAGCGTGTTCAAGTCCTAGTAGAATCATTATTAGAATGTAGTAGGGCAATAAACATCTCATGTGTTTAAGTCCTAGTAGAATTCTTATTTACTTTGTAGGGCATTAAACATCTAATGTGTTTAAGTCCTGGTAGAATTATTAGTTTCCTTTACCTTGCGTCAAGAGATACCAATAATATTGTTGTTCCTTGCACACACTTTGAGATTTCTCCCACTTGTGAAAGGTACAACATCATATTATGAAAACAAACAACACGTGATTGATTGTTCAAACGATATGATAATGTCACGTGATATCATAAGTAGTTTTTAGAACCATAACCTTTAATAAGGAATTGTGGATTATTATTCTATAGATAACACTTCAAGAAGCGCACAGGAAGGCAACGCGGTTATCTTATAAAATAAAGTGCAATTTTCCTTTAAGCAATGGTTGTTCATATTCGAAAAGTAATGAATTATTTCAAAGCAAGTTTGAAATGATATGGGTGACTTACAGAAATTAATCTCGTGTTCCCATTGAAATTGACAACATTACATGAATGATATTTCAAGAAAAAATCTGCTCAACCGATTTGTCAACATTGTAAGTGTTACATTTCCAGTAGAAAGCATGTAGCAGTTTTATATACTTTCATATTCTCTTCATATGCCTACGAGTAGCATGTACATTGGTATTGAACATAGTATATGAAGTTTTACTTATGTAGACAATGGACTAGTCATTCTTTTATTCAATTAACTTGAATATTTAGCATGCAATTCTTCTTTATCGCCTCTACAAAGCCCCAATGGTATTTAGCACTTTAGGAATAATAAGAGTCCAAGAAGATTACCTAGCAAATATGCTAGTAATTCCTTTACTCATTGCGGTTTAAACTCATACATCGCGTGACAAGTGCGATGTTATTTATTTTGGTAGCTCTAAACACAATGTTTCTAGTTACATAAAATATTCTATCTTTCAATTAACTCTAGACCACGAAAGGGTAATGAAAGATCATAAACGAGTTTATCAATTTTGAAATCCTATCTTAGTTAGTCAACTAAGGAGAAAAGATAGGTGTCACACCCCAATTTCTGCTGGTACGTGAATGGAATTCCTGGGCATCAATCATCATAGCACCACATCACAGCATATTGAACACCTAAAGTGTCGTTTTAAAAACACATCGCTGGATATCATAAAACATAATCAGAAAGTACAACATGGTCCCAAAAGGTTTACAAAGTTCATGGAAATACAAATATGTTACAAATCCAAACGATGTTTTGAAATAAAGTACCATAATGTACATAATGTAAGTCGACGCCGCGACTCAAAATGTAGGTCCCTAAACCATGTCATGATGATAATGCCTCGCCATTCAAAAATACATTGCTAAAAACGGCCAACAATAATGTTGGTGAGAAATCATAGGTTTATGTAAATGGTTTATACGACTACACAAGTATCTAGCATGCATG